>LGRX02000001.1:0-418321 GCA_001247695.2 Cymbomonas tetramitiformis
AACGGGTACATCGGGGTCGTCAAATGGACAGTCAACAACGGGTACATCTGGAACGTCAAATGGACCGTCAACAACGGGTACATCGGGGACTTCGATTGTAACGGATAGTGATATTGGAAGCAGTTCGGTCGAAACCGAAACTTCTGAAGATCCACCAATCCCATTACCTCCCACTTCGATCGACATCACGATCGATACTATTTAAGATACCCAGTTCATAATCACATACCTTGTTTATATAAATGTCATTTGAATTTTCTTTCATGTTTTTCCAAAAACATGCTTTATCTTTTGTACTCCTTTTTTTTATGTTCGTACAAACATACTTTTTATATTCATCGGAACATAAATCAAATGCATCTATATACTTTTCATTCTCCAAAATCATAGACATGATTAATAATCTTATGTTTAAAGGGGTAAACTTTCAACACTACCCGCTTGTTCAACTTTATCGACCACTTCTCTTTCACAAGTGAAACACAATGTCTTTACCAAAACGCATCTAGACATTCTTATTCCGGTAAAAATAGCTGCTAGGATCATAACGACCACGTTCCCAAAGGTTTGTAGTTCACACGTATTCATTACCATCGATTGTTTTAAAGAATGATGTTTTAAATATAAAAGAAACATGCAATATATATACACGGATGGATCGTGTAAAAAGAACCCCGGACCAGGTGGGTGGGCGTTTTATATACCGATGACAAAACACCATGAATCCGGTTGTGACGATTCGACAACAAATAATCGAATGGAGCTGATTGCAATTATCAGTGCATTGAAATATAATAATCAAAACGTTGTTATCAAAACCGATTCGAGATATGTTCAATTAGGAATCACAGAATGGATATATAAATGGAAACTGAACGATTGGAAAACCGCCAATAAGACGGATGTTAAGAATAAAGACTTATGGACAATACTTGATAATTTACGAAACGACACAATTGAATTCGAATGGGTAAAAGGACATTCCAATGATGATTTTAATTGTATTGTAGATCAATTAGCGAAGGATGCATTAAATAATTTTAAAGACTAACTTTTAGATACCAATATGGAAACTGTCTTAATTACCGGTGGTTGTGGATATATAGGATCGCATATAGTGTTAGAGTGTTGTAAAGATTACAATGTCATCATCATCGATAATTTTTCAAATTCTTATGAGAGCGTGTATCAGATTTTGAAAAGGAAATCAGAAAACAAAGTAGACATCATCAATGTTGATTTATGCGATTTTAACTCGTTGTATTCCAGGTTTGATTTTTTGAAAAATTCGAAAATCAAATGTGTGATTCACATGGCTGCCAAAAAATATGTAAAAGAATCGGTCGACGATCCTTTGTTATACTACTGTAATAATATCAATTCTTTGAATAATCTCTTGAGTTTTATGAGTCTTATCGAATGTAATGATTTGATCTTTTCGTCTAGTTGTACGGTCTACGGAAATACACATGATGTACCTATCAAAGAATCACACGAACTTACATCATGTTCGCCATATGGATTTACCAAAGAAATCAATGAACGAATCTTGATGAACTATTGTAAATTCAATCCAAATTTCAAATGTATCAGCTTGCGATATTTCAATCCATTGGGATCTCACAAAGATTTGAAAGAAAATCCAAAGTACGAATATCCTCAAAACTTGATGCCTAATCTATTACAAGCCATAGACGATCCCGAGTATGTTTTTAGTATCTTTGGAAATACATATAATACACATGATGGTACACCCGTCAGAGACTATATTCATGTCGTAGATTTAGCAGATGCTCATATATGTGCATTGGAGAACATTGAATCTTTGGCATCTAATTACGAAACATTCAATGTCGGTACAGGTATAGGATATTCCGTAATGGACGTTATCAAAACGATGGAGGTCGTTTCTGGTACAAATATATCTAGACAAATATGTGAAGCAAGAGAAGGAGACGTTGAATGTGTTTATGCTGACACAACCAAAATGGGTACAATGTTTGAATGGTGTGCTAATAAAACATTAGTCGATATGTGTCAAGATTCATTATGTTGAACATGCAAGCCTGAAATCGTCTATGAGATTTCCTTTCACTACATCGAAACCGATCGGGTATGAATTAACAGGACATATTAAATTTTTCTTATTCGTATGAACCCCCCCTAATAATTGTCCACAACTACTGTCGACACATAATCCTTCAAGTCGATTACCAGCTGTTGCTACTAATCCTTTCGTTTTGTTGTTCGAATTCTTTTCTAGATTTATGGTTTCCGTGTCGTCGATTTTATTATCACCACTTGGTATACCTTTACCACTGATAGGACCAATTTCAGTGCCATCACTACAAACACCGCTTAGAGAATATATTTTACCATCCATTTTATTTGAACTTTTTCTTTCAGATTTGTCGGTTTTTAGTGAAACAAGATGTCCATTTCCACAACGTATAGGAGCGGATATTGAACGACTTTTACCCGTAGCCCACTCGGTGTGCGATATCACTTTGTTAACAGCATTATCAGAATTCGCAGTTCCCGATGTTGTGTTCGCCGTCGACTGTGTTGTATTTGCCGATGTTGTGTTCACAGTTGACGGTGTTGTGTTCACAATTGTCTGTGTTGTATCTAGTGCAAAATATATTGATACGCTAAATATAACTACAATTAAGATTACAAAAAATATGCCTATAAATACGTAAGATTTTTTCATTTCTTTTTATATAATTATAAAAGAAAATAATATGACGATAGCTATCTTCGTCGATAACAAATCGAATCTATTTATGAATGGTGCGATACAACAAGCATTATTTACTTATATGGTTATCAAGAACACCGGCCTTGATGTAAAAATGATGGCTCACGAGTCGGGTTGTGATCATTTTCAAATGTTTCCAAATATCCCCGTAAAGAATGTTAGCAGCATATCAAACGAATCCATGCTAGGTGTCAAAACGATCGTATTCACATCAGTCATACCAAGTATAATTGATTCGGTAATCGCTTTCAAAAACATGGGGATCCGAATCATCTATCAAATATGTGGGAATTATTTCATAATCAATCAAGAAGATCATGTTTTCGATATACACAAAAGAAACTTTTATGAAACATTTCATTTAGCGGACGATATATGGTTACTTCCGATGTACAAACACATGCAGTCATATGTATCGACGATAATCAATAAAAAAGTAACCATCATTCCATACATATGGAATGATACGATCATCCGAAAGTTTGCGGAATCGATTGGTGTACGTTTAGATTCATTAAAATTCGATCCACAAAATTTCAAAGAATGGATCATATTTATAGCGGAGCCCAATGTCAGTATCCACAAAACTTCACTGGTTCCTGTATTGATCGTCGAAGAAAACAAACATCAAACGGATAGAGACGTCAGTGTTTTATCATTGTGTACCAAAGAGCACAACAGTTTCAAAACGATAACAAACAAATTGAAAATATCAAACAACATCCAGTATTATCCGAGAGCGAACACAATCGAATGTATCAGACAACTGAAAGATAAAAAGACGCCGATATGTATCAGTCATCAAATATTTAATGAATTAAACTTTTTACATTTAGAGATGATGTATCTCGGATATCCATTAGTACACAACAGTACTATGATAAAACCAGCTGGATTCTATTATAAAGATCATGAGACCAAACAGGGATCGGATGCGTTGCAAAAAGTTTATGATACATTTATTGAAAATTACAAAGATATTCAAAAAGATTATAAAGATGTGCTTAGTCGATTCGATCCGAATAATGAAAACATAATCGAGGTTTATAGAAGACTGCTCACATAGATTTTTTTTTATTATTATTATTGTATATGAAAAAGCGTTCGCGACGACCATTAACACAAAATCAAGCCGCAAAAATAATAACGAAACAAGCCTTGGTGTCACTTTATGATCCAAAATACAAATTAACAAAAAAACGTTTATTTAAGGATGCAACCATTCATAAAAACGGTAGTGTCACTTTCAATACAAATAGTGTCGCGGAATTGTTCAAAAAAACTAAGAAAACATTACCAAAACCTATAAAAGCAAGACATGATTATTCACGAACTCTAAATAATCATTTAGATTTGAACAAACAATCTCTCATTCATGGATTTGAACAACTTAATGAGAATAATCAATTGAAATTTCGTAGACGTTCTCATTTTCCTCGTTTATTATCGAATGAATTAGAGAGAAGGTCAATGATACAAAAGAAATTACATACAATTAAACAGAAAGTAAATCGAGAAACCGATGCGAATGTGAAGCGAAAAATACAACATCATATTAAGATGATCGGAAAGAATGAAAAACAAAAGAACAAAGTATACGATGAAATGGTTCAAAATCTAAGTCCAGTTCATACTGGGATGGTCCCTAGGCCATATGCGAATCAGGGGGCTTTATTAGCCAAATATAACAAATTTGCAAAACCAAGTGCGGTGAATCAAACACGTTTCAATGACATAAACATTTATATGAATACCGGAAAACTCAATAGAGAAAATCAATTACGTAAACGAATATCAAATAGAATTTCTTATAAATAAATTTTCATATCTTTTCATAAAATATCACATTCATGTTTTTATGCGTGTCATAACAATATTGACTCGGATCTTCTATCTTTTCCCAATCATATTTACAAGCAAATTTTGTTAATTCTTCAGAATGTCTATAACTATTTTGTTTGTCGCCATTCACGCTCCATGTCATTCCCAATATCGTCCCTTTTCTCAATTGTATTGTTTTCAAGTATTCAAGTAATGGTGCTACGCACGTATTGTATTGTCCCATGAAGTCGGAATATATCAAACTTATTTCATCTGGATTCTGTTGTTTCAAGGTTTCTAAGAAGTCTCCATTGATCATACACTGACCGTATACTTCATCGTCTTTGCAACTTTCAAACTTGTCATCACAGTTCTCCGGTACTATAATATCACCGGTTTGAAAATGTTCGAGTATCGATTTTGTGGTATTGAAGTTGTGATCCAAAAGAATCGCTTTACCATTGTTGTATTTGACATTTTGACCCAAAAAGTTATTGATTTCCTTCTTCTTTTCTGGATTCGGTTCTTCGTACACATTACTTGGACCGAATGTAGAATTTGAACTCGTTCTTCCACATTTTGTACACCTTTTGTAAATTCTATAATCAGTATTCAATTTAGGAAATGGTTCCCAATGATGTTGGGTACACTTTGTAGATGATTCTGGTCGGTCTTCTTGTGGATCGATTGGTCGCCAACCTGGCATGTGTTGATCTAAATATGCACGGACTTCCGGGTAACATTTTGATTTACCTTTACCTTTTAATGCTTTTTTCCAATCTGAAAGTTTTTGTGCATAACTTCTTTCGATCCGATCTTTTGAATGATCCAATGGCTTCTTATTATTGTCTTGTTTCCATTTCACAATCGTTTCAGCAGACTTAATGGCTTGCGTTTTTGGGTCGTCACTCCATCCTGGCATGTGTTCATCTAAATATTCACGGACTTTCGGGTAACATTTTCCTTTACCTTTTAATGCCTGTTTCCAATCTGATAATTTTTGTGCATATCTTTTTTCTATCGGATCTTTTGAATGCTCAGATGGCTTCTTATCATTGTCTTGTTTCCATTTCACAATCTTCTCAGCAAATTGCATAGCTTTTGCTTTTAGGTCTTGTTCATCGCTCCACCCTGGCATGTGTTCGTCTAAATATTCACGGACTTCTGGGTAACATTTTGCTTTACCTTTACCTTTTAATGCTTGTCTCCAATTAGATAATTTTTGTCCATATCTTTTTTCTATTGGATCTTTTGAATACTCAGATGGCTTCTTATTATTGTTGTCTTGTTTCCATTTCACAATCGTTTCAGCAGACTCCATAGCTTGCGTTTTGGGGTCATCACTCCATCCTGGCATGTGTTCATCTAAATATGCACGGACTTCTGGGTAACATCGTTGATCATTTGTACCTCTTAATGCTTGTTTCCAACGACTTAACTTTTGTGCGTATCTTCTTTCTATCGGATCTTTTGATTCAGATGATGGGTTATTATTATTGTCTTGTTTCCATTTCACAATCTTTTCAGCAATATCCATCGCTTGAGCTTTTAGGTCTTGTTCGTCACTCCATCCTGGCATGTGTTCATCTAAATATGCACGGACTACTGGGTAACATTTTGTACCGTTACCTTTACCTTTTAGTGCTTGTTTCCAAATTTGCAATTTTCGTCCATAACTGCTCTCTATCGGATCTTTTGAATGGTTTGATGGCATTTTATTATCATTGTCTTGTTTCCATTTCACAATGTTTTCAGCGTGTTTCAATTGTAATTCAACTCGATCTACTCCACTAATATTGCTCTCAATATATCCACAAACTTGATTTAACAAGTTATCGGAGTCCTTGATATTCCACAACACTTTCATATCGTCATCTAATCCTACAAAGGATACCGGATGTTTTTTCGCTTGAGGTGGTTTGACATCTTTCTTGGCGGTGCCTTTCATTTTTCGATATTGCACTTTGTCATCATCCAATGATTCTTCCCAATACTTTTCAACCTTCTTTGCATTTTCTTTTCCTTCGTATCTTATAGGGATTTCCTGATCGTTTGTATGAATTTCAAATTTGGTATCTTCTTTTTTTGAATTCACATATTCTTCAAAATTATCTTTCGTCAATACATTCTTTACAAACTCGACCCCTTGTTTTTCAAAGTTTGATTTCATTTCTTCATTTGAAAACTTGTTTGGATAATTCAAACACAAATCATACAATTCCGGATCTGATTGTTTCAAAGCGGACAACACATTCAAAATCATATCATATTGACCACCTTGATTCAGATCATTCCGAATTAGTTCATCCTTTTCTTCTTCGGTCTCGCATTCTCGGTATCGATCTTTGTCAACAGATACTGGCAACAATATTGTGGAAGGTTTATTTTGTTTCCTCGTTACTCTTCCGATGTTTTGAATAATCTGACTTACGGATGACTTGGTATCCACAAACACACACATATTACCATTCTTTGTATCGACTCCTTCGCCGATTGTCCTGCAAGATGCTAAGATGTATATTTCATCATCTAAGGTGTTATCAAAGTCTTTCAATATTTTCTCTTTATTTGAAGACTCCGCAAACAATCCTTGGAAGATAATATTTTGATATCGGCCTTTCAAACTTGGAAACTCTGTATTCAAAACATGTTCAAATTCTCTTTTGAATCTGGCTTCATTTACAAATTGTTTTACATCTGTATCACCACTACCGTTGACACCGCTGTGAAAAGTCAAAACACGATTGTTCCCGGTTTTCAAAACAGATCTTGATATTTTTCTCAAAATGTTATCATCATGTGTAAAATCAACCATGATCTCGTATTCGTTTAGTATACCATCTTTCACACCATCATAATGAGTGTAAGTATAGATTATTTCATCTTCATGTGAATTTGGAGGTGTTGCGGTGTAATAAAACTTGGGACATTCAAAAACATATGAATGGTCTTTCCCAATGATATGATGTGCCTCATCAAAACTGATGATGTCTGGTTCTTGACATTCATTAGCACAGTGTATGAATTTATCGAAGCTTTGATAAGTGACGCAGATGTATTTTTTATGATCGGTATTTAAAAATTCTTTTATTTCATCAATGTCAGTTGTGTCTTCATTTCTCGAAGAAATGTTTAAAATGTGTTCACAATTGACTAGCTTGTTCAGATAGTCTGAGGTGAATTGTTGGATCAATGCCAAGGATGGAAATACGAATACAGAATATTGATAATCGTTATTCAAAACATTCTTTATCATCACAAGACTTTTTCCGGAACCACAAAACATTTCAAGAATACCACCATCTGGATTTTCTTGAATAGCTTTCAAAGCATTAAGCTGTGGAGCTCTTAATGAATCGAACATTGTTCTTTTCTTGCTTTTAGGAATGAAAGTCTTTAAATGGAAAATTAAACGACATCGATGACTTCTAAAGTTGGATTGATTCTTTTAGGTTGAGAACCAAAGTTCCCACCGTGGGTTCTAAAAAATACGTTGCATTTCGATAATAGCCATATGTCGACCACCGAGTCTTCTCCTTTCTTATAAGGATCTATATCGTTTTCTCCACGATGTATGCTTTGTTTTTGAATGTCTTTTAATTTTTTACATTCGGAGTTCTCATTATAATTTTTGCAATCTATCGATTTTTCAAAAGACAATCCTGACGTGTTAACATTCGATCTGCTCGTGTTGTATTGCACACAGTTTGTAAAATATTTGTGACACGCATCCACGAATGGTTGCTCATCGCTCGCGATAAATAATACACATTCGGTACAAACCCTATCACGTATCTTTTTAATGATGTCTTCGTATTTGAAATGTTTATTACTTTTTAAATCTTCGTGGTCGCCGTTGGCCATGAATTTATCGGTACCTCGGTAATGCACTCCGACGACATATTTCCCATTAAAATTTTTATTTACAAATGAGTCAATGATTGATTGAACGTGTTTATTCGGTTTGATAGAATCATAACATTTATGAAAATCGATTGATTTATTTCTCATGATCGATTGAAATGTATTATTGGTGTATAAATAAGGTAGTTTGCTATTTTCCAATGGCAGATTTTTGATTTCCGTATATCCACGTGTTTCTCCGGTGTTTATAATGTTTTCATTTGATTCATTGGAATCGATAGGTTCGAAATAGTGTGTCCACCAGTTGTCTCCCTTTGATTTATTGTGATAATATCCACCGTGATAGTATACGATCGGTTTTTTATTCTCTAGTCTACATAGTTCAATCAAACATTGAACATGATGCAAATGCCATGCAAAACCACCCAGATCATCTTTATTAGGAAAGACACATTTCAAAACGATATATGGATTTCTATCAGTCGGATTCATTGTAAATGATAATTTTGCGATGATCAAAATAGACAATAAAAATAAAATGATATAAATCATTTTTATAAGATTACCTTAGAAAAAGAATTTATATTATGTTGATGTAACAAATTCACAAATGATTCGTCGACATAATTTGAATTGATTTTGTATTGTTTTTTAAAAGAGTCGATCAATATCATCGTGTTATGATTTAACGGGATTAATAGGATTCTATTCATATAATATAAGTATACGTTATAATTCTATTTTAAATTTCTATTCATTACTTATATAAATGTCTTCTAATACAGCTTCAGTTCCTAACAATCGTATGATGAACAAACCAAATAATGTTGCACCCGTCGCGAATGTTCAAAACACCGAATCACAATCGGAACCTCAAAATGTCATGGCGTTTTTCAATAAATACAAATGGTATATACTTGCCGTTTTGATCGTGGTCATCGCCATCGTTGTGTATCAATATTATAATCCTTTTGAATCAAAACCTGAAACTTCCACACCGGAATCAACGGAAGCCTCCGGATCCGGTATGATTAACGACTCTCCGGAAGTGGATGAGATGCCACCTGAATCGTCTGGTTCTTCGGCACCTGATGTAGAATAAAATGGACGTTGTTACCATGAAACCAATACGTATCATAGTTGCGTACGATCAAGATTATGTAATCGGTCATAATAATCGATTAGTGTACGACATAAAAAAAGACATGACTCATTTCAGAGAAATTACAACCATTACAACGGACTCGTGCAAGCAAAACGCAATCATCATGGGACGTAAAACATACGAATCGATCGGGAAAAAGTTGCCAAACAGACTTAACATCGTCGTATCGAAATCAGATCAAATCAAAGGATCGCATGTGTTTTCAGAATTCAATTCAGCTATCGATTATTTGAATTGTAGAGATGACATCGAAAATATCTTTATCATAGGAGGTTCTGAGATATATAAATACGCCTTTCAACACTTTGATATTCAATCTATTTTTGCAACTCACATTTTTGATTCGTGTTGTATCAAAGATCAATGTGTACACTTTCCATTTGAATACATTCAAAATTACGATATCGTATCTAAATCGATTATGTATATTGAAAACGGTATACAATTTCAATTCTTAGAATATCAACTTAAAGACTTATTAAACCATGATTAACTTAACTCTAAAACAGCGAAATGAGTTATCCATCAAGTGAACGACTTGGACATACTGGTAAGATTATGGTGAACAACTGTGTCAAACGAATGGCACCGCGGTTTCGGATTAAGAAAAATATTGCAAGTGTTTTGGATGATTACAATTTTCAGTCTACAAAGACTTTGAACGATTTTAACCAAATTGTAATCAGTCAAAATGATAAAAGCCATTATGATAAAATGTTGCGTACTATACCAAATAAAAACGTGTCCTTATTTTATTGTGATTATGAACATTTAACTGAAACATTTTTTGATTCCGAAACGATTGATGTGGACCACGCTGACTTTTGTCAATCTTGGGACAGTATGAAAGATGGGATAATTAACAGGCTTGAGAACAATGTATACTCCGACAGAGCGTTACTAAGAGTGACTGTGTGTCGTCGTGGTACGATCAACAAACATGGGAGAACCAGAGGAATGACATTAGAACGATGTGTTGATAAAATTGAAGAAGAATTACAAAGCGTTATTTGTAATTATACCGTAAAGCCTTTAAAGATGAAAGATTGGTGCTTGACAAAAGGTGAACGAGCTCATATGCAAACAGGATACAAAGATTCTACCGCTTACGTGTATTCTAATATGATTAATATGATTTTTTTGATAAACCGAAATGTATATAGAGTTTATTAACAATAATATTTTTTATTTTTCCATAATTCATTATAATTATTACCATGTGTCCAACTTTGTCCTTTTGAGCATGCGTCACATTTATGTTGTACAATCATAGATCTATTGTAATAGAACATATTATTAGTGTAATATAACGTATTTGGTATAGTAATGTTATGTAAACTGTTCCGATAAACTTCACCTAACATACCTGGACCTGTTGTAAATAATGGAGATTCACCATAATGTTTTAGTTTAGTATTTATTATACATCGCATAATAGCATTTTTCAATAAAACACTATTTTTTGAAGAGCCGAAAAATGCGGTCATTACTCTACCTTCTTTAATTTGTGGATTATCGAAGAAAAACCAATAATCATTTTGAAATGCTAGATGATTCAACAATTCGTCTTTAATACACACTTGTTTCCAGTCCGAATACCATCCTCCTTGATCGTGTATTATAACGTATCTAAAAAAATTAGTTTTACCAGAATATGCTTGTATGCAATCAAATGTTTCTAAATATTCTTTCGAGTGTTTTGTGTTTAGATAATTTCGAATGTCATTTAATGACCAATATTTTATTTTATACTCAGAGTTTCTTGTCGTCCATGAATTATGTGCCTCTTGAATTTCGGGTTGTAATGGAAAATCCGGTAGTGTACCTGATTTTTGTATAAAAATCTTATGAATGACTTTCGGTATTCGTTGTGCAAGATTTATATGCGTATTGCCTTTACATGGTTTATATTTAATAGTAAATAAGAATAAAAGTAATATTACAAAAAATACAAATATCATTATTATATAATATATAGTATGTTAATAATAGTGCTTGTTATAATATTTTTGATTGTTTTTCTTACAAATGACAATGAATCTATTACCGAATTATTTAATGATGGTATTATATCTGTTTTAACAAAAGGATATGAAGATATAGGTGAATACAATAAATTACTAGCAAGAAATAAATCAATTGAAGATACCAATTGGGGATCTAAATATAAACATATAATTTTCCATGAAGGAAACATAACTAATGAACATCAAAAATATATCCAATCGAAAACATCGTTGAAATTAGAATTCAAGAATATATACAAAATCTTCAATAGGCCCTTTACAGAAAATGTTCCAGATGCGTTATGTACAAATGTATCACATATGGGCATTGGATATAAAAAAATGTGTCGTTTTTGGTTTGTGGACTTTTGGACTCTTTTGAGGAAATATACATATGTACTTAGACTTGATGAGGATATAATTCTAAAACCGAATTGCAAGGATCCAATTGATTTTTGCAAAACACATAATTATAAATATATATCATCCGTAACCATGGGTGAAAATCCAGCCGTTATGCCGGGACTCGCCAAGTTCATAGGTGAAAAAGAAAAAGATATCATAACAATACCTGGTACGCACTCACAAGTGATAAATATAAAACATTATGATAAAAAATCTTGTCGTGAATTTATAAAACGTATTGATGAAACTGGATGTATAAAAAAGGCAAGATGGGGTGATGCTCCATTAATGGGAATCTTTATAAAAAGATTCACAAATCCGGACGAGTATCTTTTCAAATGGAACGGTTTTAAAGGATATCATGGTAGTCATCGCCATCATTTTTGATTATATAATATAACATGATTATAATAAGTTTATTGATTCTATTGGTTTTTATTTACATTCGATATAAGTATATATACTATCTGCATATAGTATCATCTCATTGGAATGAAGACATAGATTGGTTGGATGATTTGGCAAAGTATGATTCACGTTTCACCTATTCGATATGTGATAAACTAGTAAATCCACAGTATAAAGGTACAGATGATTGTGATGTCCCTGTAAATAAAGGACACGAAGCATCATCATATTTAAGATATATAATTAACAATTACTACAAACTTCCAAACCATATCGCGTTCATTCATGGCCATCGAGAAGGATGGCATCAAAAAAATGATATGAATAAATTATTAATGTATTATATCAACAATTATCATAAATATAAACACATCGAATTCCTATCATTAAACGATTCTATAATAAACGACCGCGGTAGAAAAAACGTTTTCAAAGGAAATAACGTGATATATGATTATATATATCAAAATATAACTAGGGAGCAAAAACGAAATAATCGTAATAATTTCGATGTTTTACATGATTGTTGTGCTCAGTTTATAGTAAAAAAGAATAGTATTCTAATACATCCTATAGAATACTATAAAAAACTTTATGAGTTATCATTAAAGCAATCAAAAAGTTGATATTCATTTGAATATACATGGCATGTAATATTTGGTGAAGATTTTAATGGTGACACAGATAAACAAATATTAAAGATAAATAATATATGAGATATTGTATATGATATGTTTGTAATGTTATGCATATTTCTATTATTATTTAAATTATTATTCTCGAAAATGAAAAAAACAGAGAACCTACAGCAGACTATACCTAAAATAATTCATTATACATGGAAAGATGAAAATTTATTAGGTTTTCAGAAAGAGTGTTTGCAATCGTGGAAGACTCACTTCAAAGAACCAATATATATATATATATGTTCTGGTCTGACAAAGACATTAATTCATTCATACATATACATTATAAAGACTACGAGTGGTTGTTTGATAAGCAAAAGGCAAATATCGTGAAAGTAGATTTATTTAGATTTTTCGTATTACATAAATATGGAGGTATTTATATGGATCTCGATTATAAGGTTCATAATAATTTTTATTCTGTACTAAAGCCTGACAAATTCAACTGTATTGAAAGTCCTTTTAAATTTAATGAAGAAGTGCAGAACAGTTTAATGGCGTGTGTAAAAGATCATAAGATATTTCAAGAAATATTTGATTCATTAAAAAAAAATGATAGTCAAGATATTCTATCTATAGCTGGTCCAGCTTTTCTAACCAAAATCTTAAAAAAACAAAAAAAACAATTTTACATTTTACCGTGTCATGAATTTCAAAGAATCCAAGAAAAAGAATTTAAAAGATACAAACATAGTAAATTATTAAAGAATGAATGTGGTTTACAATCTGATAATGTAGCTATTTATGGAGAACATTTATTGTCTGGTACATGGACCTAAATCATTTGCTGATATCTTTTTTATAAAAATCAATATGTCTACCCTTTTCATGTATAACAACTTCTTTTAAAAAAATATCTTTTATCGGATGATCGATATCTTTACTATTCTCGACTAGATCAATTGATCGTAGTATTTTTTTGTTAATCAACATTTCGAAAATGTACCCGTCATCCCATCTATCAAATCTATGAAATTGTCTATCTTTATATTCGGCAATAAACAATCGTATAGATTTGAAATTTTCAATGTTATTGAAAATTATGACCCCTGTTTCGATTGATAGATTACTGGACTGTTTTCTTTTATCACCGTATATATACCCGACATGTTTGTTTTTTACTTGGAAAAAAACTTCCTCTGAATTTATATTGTCTTTGATTATACAATCCGAATCAATCCACACTATCACATCAAATTGAGATTTATATCGCAACGCAACGTCGAGACTTACTATTTTTCTAAACCATAACGAAGCTCTGTAATTCCAGTGACTAAATCGTTCCGTAGATATACCACCCAGATTAGATGGAATGATATCTTTATTTTCAATCAACCATTTTTTCAAAAAGCAATTGTTTGATATATCTTCATAAATAAAATTTGCCACAATATCTTTTTCTCGGAATTTAACATTCTAGTGACATATCAATAAAATGTCATCGGAATTCATATTATCTTTAAATGATTCTATCAATGATTTACCAGAACTATTGTATAGTTTTTTTATTAAAACTTGTCACATATAATATACGAGTTTTAGATATTGTTTTCATGTACATAAAGCATAACAAAATTACAATTACAAATGTAAACATTATTATATACTATCAAACATTTTATGATAGTATATAATAATGCTAAATATTATATTGATATTTTTTTTCATACTCGTCAATTACAAATTCATAAAAAAAAACATAATCCCCGAAGTTAAATACCGCCATATATTTCAAATATATGGATTGTGGGATACTAAACCAATTGATCATAAATATCTGTCGTTGATAAAGCACAATCAATATTTGAATAGCAAATGGTCTCATAAAATATATGATAAACCGTTCATAGAAAAGGAATTCAAAAAAGTCGATCCATATTATAAAACGATATACGATAAATTATCGAGAAACGTTGCCAAAGCTGATATGGCTAGGTATCTATTAGCATATACCATTGGTGGATTCTATTTAGATTTGGACGTGAAACTAAAGACACCTTTAGAAAACGTTTTTGAAAATGTAAACGATAATTCTAAAGTAGTTTTAATCGCCGATAAATGGTCTGATGCTTTTGATGTCTGTAAACCTAAATTGATAAAACCTTCCGATAAACTAATGAAGATTACACCCAGAGTATGTAATTATGCATTTTATTCTGAACCTGGTAATTCTTTTTGGATGAATGTTTTGGACGAATTATGTAAGTATGTCGAAATGACTAATTATGAATATATGAACGATTGTGATGTCATATGGATAACTGGTCCAGATTTACTGACTAAAGTGTACCACGAAAAAACGTACCACGATGTTCAATTGATCGGTGCCAAACAAACACCTTTCAAAGGTTGGGGTGGTAATGGTGACTATATGGAACATAAGATCTTTGGAAAATGGCGACGACATGGTGATTTAATATAATTTTTATGGTAATGTTATCAATAATAATATTGTTGTATATAATGTTGATGTACTTTAGATATTATCTATACGTGACAACCCAAAAGATACCGAAAAAAATATTTCAAACATTTAAATTGAAATACGAAGATCTTCCGAATTCTATGAAAGATTCTATAAATTCTTGGAGAATGAATAATAATGATTATTCATATCATTATTATGACGATAATCAACTTGAGAAATATGTAACATCGTTTAACTGCAAAGATTTTAATTTTACAAAAGAAGAGCTTTTAAAAGCGTATTATAAATTAAAACCTGGTGCTGGAAAAGCGGATCTTTTTAGATATATGATAATTTATGAACAAGGGGGTGTATATATGGATATAGACACATCCTGCAAAAAACCATTGTCTTCGTTCATCCGCGAAAATGATGATATTGTAAGTGGTATCGGTAAAAGAGGTGATCTACACCAATGGGGATTGATTTATACACCTAAAAATGATATTATCAAAAAAACATTAGAATTATCTGTACACAATATATTGAATGAAAATTTTGTCAATGGCTATGATAATTCGTTAGAAGGATTATCAGGACCTCCATGTTTGAATGTAGCTTTCCAAGACTATTCAAATAATACACGCTTGCAACCCGGGATTTTCAAAATTGGAAAATATCAATTCAATATATTAAAGGGTGATCACTTTGGAGACAATGTGACTTTCAAATATAAAGATTATAAAAATGATTTAGACAAGGTTGGTGTTACACATTGGAGTAAACAGAAATTGTTTAATTGAAAAAAATAAAATATATTTTGTATGATATAATGTATCATAAAGAAACCTTCGCACCGATCAATTCTCTTACCGGTAAATGTCACAAAGCCACCCCTGCAAATTCTGACAAATGGAAGTATACATTGTGTACTACTTTCTTGTTCCTTTTGATAACTAATCCGACAACGTACAATTTGACTACACGATTTTCGGGACTTAGATTAAGTGTTAATGGTTGTCCTACAACCGTTGGTCTATATACACATGCCCTTGTATTTACTCTTTTATTAAGGGCAATGATGGGATAAAAAAACACTTAAAGACTTTTATGTAGGGGAGTAATTAAACCGACATGGCTTACAAGATTGAATGCGAGGTCTGTTGTGTTGAGAACACTCTTAAGCAGACTATTATTTGCCATGCTTGTGAATACAAGGCCTGTAAAGGATGTACGGAAAGATTCCTACAAATGACAGATACTGATCCTCAATGTATGAATTGTAAGACGGTGTGGGGACTTGACTTCTTACAACAATCATTCACTAAAAAGTTCATCAACACAGAACTAAAAAATCATCGTAAAGAAATATTATATCAAAGAGAGTCTTCTCAATTCGAAGCATCTCAACAGTTTGCCGAACAAGAAAAACAAAGAAGAAAAGCCATCGAATTATATGAGTCTTTGAAAAAACAAAAGGTTGATATGCTTCGAGAAATGAGACAATTGGATCGTACAATAGTCGATCTCAAGAATCAAATCACAACAGGACAACTTGAAGGACCCACAGACAGCAATAAGACATACGTATCTCGGAAATGTCCTATCGAAGACTGTCGTGGATTTATGAAATGTGAAGACACCGAACAAATCATGTCGTGTGGTTTATGCACCAAGACTCATTGTAAACTTTGTAATGATCCAATCGATGACATAGATACTCACAAATGTGACCAAGAAAAGAAAGATTCATTGGAGTGTATCATGAAACATTCTAAGGCATGTCCGTCCTGTGGTGTACCGATTCAAAAGTCTTCTGGGTGTGATCAGATGTGGTGTGTACAATGTCATACGACCTTCAGTTATTCTACTGGGAAAATTGAAACAGGACGATGTCACAATCCGTTATACTTGGAATGGAGACGTACGAATGATCGAACTCGACGTGAACAAGATGATTATGTATGTGGTGGATTACCATCTAGGTACACCATTAGAGATGTGGTCCATTCTATATTCGGTTACAATGGTAGATTATATGCTCGTGGTCAAGATGTGACTAGATATACACATAACACTAATAAAGCCAGAGAATATTTCAACAATAGGGATGGTCATATAGACAACATATATCGAATAGCGGAAACTTTACAAAGACTCTTGCAAAATAAATACAGGATCGATACGAGATTGAATCATCAAGATATCACAACAAAGTACCTTTTACAAGAATTAGACATTGATGATTATAAAAAGAGGCTTTATGAGCACGAGAAACAATTTCAAAAAAATAGAGACATTGGGTACTGTGTCCATCTCGCATCTCATGGCTTTGTGGATCTGTTTCATCGACTAAGTGTCTGTAAAACGGAAGAAGAAATGAAAGAACTTATATTAGAAATGTCAGGTTTGAAAGATTACTACAATAATGAATTATCAAAGATCTCGAAACGATATGGTAACTTGGTGGTTCCAGTTATCAATCAAGAATGGAATATCCTCGAAAGAGGACACAATGCACACAACGCCCATTATTGGTAAAACGATAAAATACTTAAAACTTGTATAAGTGTATTGTAGAGTATGATAATCAACAATCCACACATCTTAAAATCAAATAACTCTTATTATTGTTATCATTTCGCATCACCGGATCGTGAAAACATATCTCAACCTGCATTGGTCATTTTTGATTCTAAAACATCGGCGGCTCTTTATAAGAAACGCGTCGCTCCCAAAATACATGAAAATCCAAATCAAATAATGATACATAATGATATGTTTGATTTGTCTTTTAGAAAACTAAACAATTCTAGAGCCTTGACATTAGATATTCACGAGCTTTATCATGACGACGCATTAAAAAATGAAGATGATTTTTTATTTACCGGAATGAATTATTTTGTGTATTTCGACTTTGAAGAAACACATGATTTATTTGTAGTAAATGGGACATTTATTGAAATTGATTATGAGGATACATCCGATCATTATTTATTTCGTCTTTCAAATTATTTAGAAAAGACAATGAAATTAAAATATAATAATGACAGACCTTGATCGATTACCACGTGACATCATCGAACGTATTCTTATAAATTTACAAACGATCGATCTGAGAAATTTATTTCGTCTTTCAAATTATTTAGAAAAGACAATGAAATTAAAATATAATAATGACAGACCTTGATCGATTACCACGTGACATCATCGAACGTATTCTTATAAATTTACAAACGATCGATCTGAGAAATTTATTTCTTGTTAATAAGAATCTAGCGGAGGTTGCTAAATCAATCGTCTTCAAGAATTGTGAATTAAGCATTGCATGTATACGAATGCAACCATTAGGATTACCCTATAGATACATATTGAATTTTTATAATCATTGGGTGATTACTTCAAACGAAGACTACAAGAGACATTTCAATAATATTGACGTGAATCGATATCGAATGATCAATGATACTATCAAATTTGATTTAAAAATAATTCCAGGAAATACATGTTATTTAATGTATATATTCAATATTCATAATGGAAATTGCATAAAATATAAGTATCCAATATATGTAGATTCATATATACATGGTTTGTTTTTTACCGGGTTGTACTATCAGTATTCAGATTTTCACTGTTTGAAAACCAAAGAAATCAAAAAATTTATATACAAATTATTACCTCGTTCGGTCAAACATATTTTAGATGCAACCGATTTTAGCGATTATTATGCGGTTTATCTTTTGGAATATGCATTAAAGTGATAATAACTTACAGCCATGTTTTTCAATCTGTTCCGGGGTGCCTAATGGAATATAACATTCTGTTGGTATCTTATATTGTGTAACTATGTATCTTTTCTCAATTAAATATTGATATGTTGAACTAATATAAAATTCATTCTTTTCTCGGATGTTATTCGATATTATATACGTAGCGGCTTCTACAAAAAACTTACCTTTTTTGTAATAATGTAATCCCGTTAAAGCGTTATTAGAAATCACTTCTTTCTCTCTTACAAACACACCTTCGTTTTCATCATTTACTTGTATATAACTATAATCTGAACAATCGGAATCAAAAGTTAACAATACCGCATCAACATATTTAGTTGCTTGTATATAATCCACGAAATTTTGACTGTTCCACATGAATGCTTGATCATTGTTTACGATAATCAATTCGTCGTCTTGTATGTATTCGGCGGCTTTGAGACATGTTTCGATAGCCCCGTTTGTTAATCTTTCAACAGATAATATAACACAATCCGGTTTTAGTTCTTTTAAATGATCTTTCAATATATCAAAGTCTTTTTCTTGAACGATAAATATGTAATCACCTCTTATATTTATCGTTTCAACAGCCCATTGAATCAATGTTTTATTTTGTACTTTTATTAAAGGTTTTATATCGGGGTATCCAGCCTTTTGAAACCGACTACCAGCTCCTGCCATGGGTATTACAACTTTCATCGTTTTATTTATACATTTTTTTGATTCTTTTAAATCAATTACAAAAAAAAATATGTATGTGATTATTCCAATAGGAGACTATGATAATCAATTTTATAGAAATGAATATAATCTTCCAAAATGTCTTATACCGAGTCACGGTGTCCCGATTCTATTTCGTCTGTTAGACACTCTACACGCCGCACATATACTCATAGTGTATCACAAAGAATTGAAACAATACCGATTGGAAGACCGTATAGTAAAAAGATTACCTAATTCAAATATATCATTCCAATGTATACATAATACAACCTGCTGCATAGACACGTTGAAGTTTGCTAAAGACTTTTTTAAAAACACGAATATCCCGGTGATCATTTTTGATTCTGATAACTATTATTCTTTCGATATTTTATCCGTATGGAAAAAGGACAATGGCGTCTTTGCGATAAATGAAATTCTAAACAATAAATCAAAGATCACATGTGACGATTCGAAGAATCTCATCGAAATATCGGAATCGTCCGATAAGACGTGTAATTATTCGGGTACGGGTATTTACGCTTTCAACTCGAGCGATCGATTCTTTGAATCTCTTGACGATTCTAAGTTTATTTCAGAAGTAATCATGAAAATGATTTCAAAAGATGCAAAGTTTCACGTTTATGATGTAAAAAAGAGTGAGTATCATCAATTGGGTACACCATTTCAATTACAACTTTTCCAACCCCAAACGAATCCTGTTTTGAAATTTTGTTTCGATCTAGATAACACACTTGTGAGTTTCCCAAAAGTACCCGGTGATTATACGACAGTGGAACCTGTATATGAAACCGTCTCTATGGTGCGTCATTTGAAATCACTAGGTCATTACATAATTATATACACCGCACGAGGCATGAAAAGCCGACGCAACAACATTGGCCAGATCATAAAAGATCTTGGACAGATCACATTGGAAACATTGCAAAATTTTGAAATTCCATATGACGAAATCGTATTTGGTAAACCGAATGCGGATTACTATATAGACGATCTGGCGATTTCATCGTACGAGAATTTAGAAAGGGCTTTGGGTTTTTATAAAAATGACACGGAACCTCGTGATTTTAACTCTATCATGTTCAAAGGAGACCATGTTATAAAATCTTCTTGTAAGTCTTTACGAAGTGAGATCGAATATTATCAAAATCTTCCTTTGAAAATCGCACATCTTTTTCCAAAGTTGATCCATCATGACTCCGATTTCAAATGGTATTCTGTTCAGAAGATAGATGGAATATCTTGTAGCAAGTTATATATCAAACAAATATTAACGAACAAAGATTTGATTAACATCATTCAAAGTATTCAAAAGATTCATACGAGTGCCAATTACATTGAACCATATGATTTACTAAAAAGTAATTATTGTTTGAAACTAAAGTCTAGATTTGAAAGCTATGATTATTCAAAGTTTGAAAATAGTGCACACGTGTTCATATGTATTTATAACGAATTACATTCGTATCAAGAATCAATCAAAGATTTTACGTTTATCCATGGAGATACCGTGTTATCAAACATCATTCTCGATTCAAATGAAAATCCAATCTTCATAGATCCGCGTGGATTACAAAATGATACGATCACACCTTACGGAGATCGGTATTACGATCATGCAAAATTATACCAATCTTTGATTGGTTATGATGAGATCATGGAAAACACCTTCATCGATTTGAAATACAAAGAATCCATGATTAAGACATTTGAATCTTTCTTTTCAAAAGAAGAACTTATTAACATCAAGATTATATGCAAATCATTGTTATTCACTTTGATTCCTCTACACGATAATGATAAATGTTATAAATATTACGATTTGATAAAATCGATACAATGATTTCTTTCAATGGTGTCCAAGAATCTTGGAATGATTCTTCCGGGAAAGGACGAATCTATCAATTCTTCATCGGATGCACTGCCAAACCAAAGACACACATAAAATGGAAAATGACAAACAGCGTACTTCCAATCTAATTCAAAGGCTTCTTTCGAGTATATAATTGAAGATGATATACATTTGTAATAATACTCTTTTATATCATTTTCATATAATCTCTGACATTCGATATCAAGACTTTCGATCATAAAAAACACGATATCTTGTACACCTTTGCCATTAACAATATATTGCCAATCGATAAAACACGGAATGTTTGTTTGTTTTTCCAAAAACAAATTTGGCAGTTTGACGTCTCCGTGACAAAGAGTCACATCACCCGTGCTCAGATAGTCTTGAATCTTTTCGAAATTGTTTAATATGTATTTGCACATTCGTTTATGATTTTCATTTTTACACCAACGTCTTTTGAATGTATCCCAACGAGATTTTAAAAAGTTTTGCCATGATGGTTGGAATGTTTTATCGTTGTGTCTTTTCAATAACATATCGTTATTCCAATATTGTATATGGTATTTTGAACAATGGTTTATCACAGAATATAATACGTCTTTATCAAAATTTGGATTTAAAATAAATCGATCGGTGGCATAATCTTCAATGATGATACCTTCTTTGATTTGATTATTTCTAGAATACAATGTTCCATAATATTTTGGACAATTAATCATAATATCATTACTAATATTTTCGTAAAAATAGTATTCGCGATGGTATAAGTCCAAACTGGTCGCTATTTGATTGAAAGAGTTTTCATTTGCGACTTCATGTTTCAATATAATAGTTTTCGGGTAATCTTTCAGATCGTATGTATCATAATACAAAAAGATTCTGTAAACGCTTGCAATGAAACCTCCTTTCAATTTTGCTCGATCAAGCTCCAAATGTATAACCGGTAGACCTTCTTTTTCTAATGCAATCTTGCATCGACTTAATAAACTACTCACGCATTCAATATTTTTCGTTTGATACAAATTGATTTGATTAATGATATACGTAAAGTCTCTGTAATGACTGATCGTGAAATCACAACCATATTTCAATAGCTGACTGCTTGAATACATCGATTCAATGCCGATAACACAAGAGACTCCGGATGATATCGCACTTTGAATACCCGAATTGCTATCCTCGAACACGATGCAATTCAATTTGTCGATATTCAAAAATTTATAGGCGTCGATATATGGATCCGGATAAGGTTTACTATGATTGCATTCATTACCAATAATGATAATTTCAAAGTAATTGATTATATTCAAAGAAGTCAATATCGTTTCAGCGATCGCTCGATTGCAATTGGTAACCACCGCCATACGAATCTGATTTGCATGAGCCTTTTTGATAAATTCGACCACCCCTTGAATTATTTTGATTTTCTTACTTTCAATATTTTTCAAAAATAGTGAATCTTTTTGTTTAGAAACATCTTTAACATTAGACAATGGTATCAATTCTTGAACCACATGTTCATCGGATTTCCCCTGAATATTTTTACAAAAATAATGTTCATCTACAAATATACTATGAGACTTTAAAATCTCTTTCCAAACGTCCGTGTAAATTTCATCCGTGTCTACAATTGTTCCGTCAAGATCGAATAAAAATGTCAAAGGCATTTGTGTTATTATCACATATATATTTTATTTTATTTAGATATGCGTGAAGTACTTGTATCTACAGACACATTAGGTCGTTTCGGAAATTCATTATTCGGTATCGCGAATTGTATACGTCTAGCTCAAGAAGGTAATTACAATTCTCTTCGATTTACAAATGTTAAGATTGACATATACGATCGCAAAACGGTGTTTACAAAAGATCGATTATCGATCGATCCTGATGCTAAAGGGAATCAAAAAACGAAAACAATCAAAAGACGATCATTAGGTTTGTATGAAACAACCACGTTATACGAACATATCGGTTTATACCGAAACATATTTAACGACCATCTCAAAGATTTGTATTCGTTAGACAATGATATCGATTTGAAAGATGACACAATATTGACAATGCATATTCGTTCAGAAGATATTTTTTCACCACAGATGTTAGAAGAAAGAGGTAATCGACCACCCGTGAAGTATACACAGCCTCCTTTTTGTTTCTACAAACATATCATTGAAAATGGAAACTTTTCAAAGATTTTGATAATAACGACTAAAGATCGAAACAATCCTGTTATTGAAAATTTATTAGACTGTTATAAAGACCGTATTCAGTTTCAATGTGATACACTCGACAATGATTACACTACATTGATGAATGCAACCAATTTAGTGTTGTCTTCTAGTTCTTTCGCTTATACGGCAATGTTATTCAATCAGAAACTAAAAAATGTGTACGTTTTCAAAACGAAATACTTTTTCAATTTTAATACTGATAAATATATTTCTTTCTCGGGTTCAAAAGATACAGTCGATCATTTGTATCATGCTGATTCTGATTACATTCAAGACTGGGATCCGAATAATCGATCACTGTATGATTTGATAAAAAAATATCCAGATCACAAGTTGCATTATCATAAGCTTATGAATTGATATATACGATTCCGCGTGTTAATCGTTTTCTATAAGACATCGATTCATTCGTTTCTAATTCAAACGTCTTATTTAAGGTGTGATCATAAACACAATAATACATTTTGTTAACATTGTTACTGATTATCGTTGGTTTTTCAAACAAGAGTAACGATTTTATTGAATATATAGGAGTTACATGTAAAATTTTATTAACTGTGTTTTTCAATTCTTCGAGGACTATATTTTGTTTATAAGATTTCCAAATCATATGTTGTATATCTTCAGATAAATACATTTATAGAAATACAATCCTATATTTTATAAATGAATGAATCAAATACTTGTTTGTTTTTCACAACATTATATGACAATGTTGTATCGGAAAAAAGACGAAATCATTTGACTTCGTTGTGTGACAAACAAAATATGATGTATCAAATGATCGAAGGTCCAAGAGGACTTTCAAGAGATTATATGATGTATGTTCATATTCGTAATCTGATGGTTAGATTCAGAGATTCAAACGACTATGAATATGGAATCATTTGCGACGATGACACATCTATTCATCGAGACTTATTCAATGAAGCGAATAAAACGTTAGATGTGCTACCGGATAATTGGAGAGCGTTGCACATGGGACCCGGGTGGCTATGGGGTAGAAAGTTCGGAATCAAAGAAAATACGAAAAATGGAATTATGAATCCTGAAGGTTCGTTAGAAGGATTAGATTTAGATGTATCAAATCGATTTTTCAAAAACATTCATCACAAGATCTGGATTCATAAAAGGATATGGCCTGGGGGTAGTATTGCTTTCATCATAAGACATAAAGATATAAGCAATTTTATAATAGATTACGATAATACATGGAATCGATTACAATTACCCAATGATCGATTGTTTTTGAATATGCAATGTCAACATGATTATATTTGTGCATATCCTTTATTATGCTACGAAGATAGTCAAGGAGGGACTACATATACCTGTGGGAAAAAATGATACTTAGAAATATACAAAGTATCCACTTAAAGACTTTACATCTTGAATGATAAGAAAACAATAATGGCTTCTATTACTCAAACCAATTCTTTTGATATCGCTCGTGTTTCTGTATCGGATTTGATTCAGAACAAGAAGGGTCAAAAGCAAGCGTATATATCTTTTACAGATACAAGAATGAAGATTATATTACAAACACCTTATCAACTTGCACCATTTGGATTGTCCGAGTTTATGACAGACTCGGGACCCAAATACAGTCTTGATATGTCCTTCTTGGAAAAAGACGTGAACGATAAAGTAGCTGGATTCTATAATATATTACAGAGTATTGATAAACTGATGGTTACTAAAGGTGTTGAAAATTCTAAAAAATGGTTTGGAAAACAAATGAGTGAGGATATGGTGAATGAATTTTATCGACCATTGGTCAAAGCAGGACGACAAAAAAAGAATTCCGATGAATGTTACCCAGATACTGTTAAATTCAAAATCAGGACTTTGGGTCCTCAAAAGAATGTGGAATGTTTTGATACGAATCAGAAACATATGTCGATCGATAAATTGACACCTGGATCAAAAGCAAGATGTATTGTTGAAATATCACCCGTATGGTTTATCAACAAGATATTTGGAGTCACATTAAATTTGTTACAAGCAGAAATTCAGAAACCCGAAAAAATTGAAGGGTTTAGTTTTGAGGACGACGATGAATAAATTATCTGTGTAATATTTTAATAGTAGACAAAGTATTCATCATAGACTTATATTTCTTTACATTTTCATTTGTAATATGATTAGGTAAACCTTCTGTTATTTTTATAGAGTATTCGCCAGAACGATCCAAACCATATAATACGGGATAAAAATCGATAAAAATATAATTACGCAAACGTCTACAAAAATAACCAATATTGTCTATGATTTCTTTATTGATGGAATTATCGATGATTACATTAACATGTTGCATTAAAAATTCATGCATCTCTTTCCAGATTTTCTCGATTATATAATTTATTTTATTAAAATTCATATCAGATCTCGAATGATATACCCAATGGCCAAAACGAGTATATATTACTTGAATACTTGGTTGTTGTATGTAATTTAGATCTTCTAATGATGGCCAGTATCCGGTATTATATGGGTGTGTATGAAATACAATTCGTTTGATGTCCATTAAAACAGTACTTCTTTGCTTTTCTTCGTGTACTCTACCTTTGTTCGTAACATGACATAAATGTGTTGTTGGACATATATACCCGGATACTTCATATGTAACACATGGTGTTATGTAACGATTCCGAACTTCGGTATCAGTCATTTTTAAATTATTTTCGATTCTGGTTCTTCGTTTACTTGGTTTAATTTGACTCATACTTTATACCTATTATACCTATTATAATTATTATTATTTTCTTAATATTCGTGTTTTTCCATCGTCTCTATTACAGGTGGAGCAGATGGCAATGTATCATACGAAGTATCGATCATGACCTTCTCAAACGTGTCTAATGCAATCGCTTCTTCACATACAGCACATGGTGAACATAATGCATGAATCGCACAATCGTCACATGATTCTGATTCAGGTGGAAGACCAGTTAATTGTCTTATTTGTTTTCGATTGGCACTTGCATATAATCCGATACCACAATAACTACACAAATGAGCACAAACGGGCACACATTCAGATGCGACAACAACATGTGAAAAGACAGTTCCACATATAAAAGAAGATATATATGTTACCATGTACGAAACACATCCCGGATAACATGATGCATTCTTATGTCCCATTAAATTTTTAACTTTCGCCGTATTTTCACCATATAAACAAGGCGTGCACAATGCTCCGTAGATGTATGTAGGATAATTATCCATGTATAGTATTTTACAAATTATTTTTAAATAACCTTACCTACGTTTGTTGAAATTGGCCATCGTTTGATGATATGCAGATCCACCTGGGAAGTTTTTATGAAAGACACTTGGTGGTGCTAATACTATATTGTTTCGAACTTTCTTGAAGAGTTTATGTTGTTGATTTGCATATCGACGCAAAATTTCATTGAACAACTCTTCTACAAATTGATAATTGTGACCTTTTTTAACGATCACGGAAGACTTTAAATATGAAATCAAAACATTTACGTCGATTTTCCGTAATACTGATATATTCTTTTTTAATTGTTGATTTTCACTATTTTTCATTTTAGTTTGAGCATTTCTTAATCTGATACTGTTATTGTTTACATTTCCGTTTTGTAAAGCTCTCAACCAAGCACTTTGTATATTTGTGACTTCTATTTTGTTGTTTACATTTTCACCTCGGACCTGTTTCAATAATTTGACTCTATTTTGATTTTTTATAGGTATATTCGCTGACATTATAATATAATCTATATAAAAAAATGAAAATCGCATTTTGTTATAATGGCAAACTCCGCGGAGGTAAAGACGATAGGTATTCCATAGATTCTTTAAAAAAACATGTACATGACATGTGTCATAATCATTTCAAATGCGACTCCTATGATATTTATTGCCATTCATGGCATGCGTCGTTATCGAAAGAGATTGATGAAATCTTAAAGCCCATCAAAAGTATTCATGAAGCTGAACAAGAATTTCACGTATCCGCTACACCGGTCGATATGGTTTTTCACGACATTAAAAATTCCAAAAGACATAAATTACCATTCTTTGATTACATCAAAAACTTTCACACATTTTCAAAAGACTTCCCACCGGTTGAACATCTATATAGATATTATTCAAACGCGACAAGTATCAAAAAAGTTGTGAATTTGGTGAAAGAATCTAATATTGAATACGATATTTTAGTTTTATGCAGATACGATTCGAAAATAAATAAAACGATCGATATGACTCTATGTAATCTGAATTCGGTACACGTATTGCAAAAGGGATTCACACAAAACGAGTTACACGATGGTACTCATTTGATAAAAAGAACTCATATATTCCCCGAACTGATCATGTCATCATTCAAAAATATATACAAATACACAGATACATTACTAGAACATATAGATTTATATAGATCTATGTTTAGAAGTTATAAGAATTTTTATAAAGGTAAACGATCTTTCTACGATCATGCTTGGAAATCGTATCATATTGAAAATACACTTGGATTAGAAATCAAACAATTAGATCATCATGATATGAGTACTTTTGAAACGATACGGTGAAACAAAAGTATTTTAAAAATTTTGATAATAAATTAAATACATGAATCATAGAGAAGCGTGTCGAATATTAGAAGTGTCTGAAAATGCGAGTGAAAATGAAATTAAAGATGCTTACAAAAAACTGGCCAAGAAATGGCATCCCGATAAACATAGATTCGATAAATCAAAAGCCGAAGAACAATTCAAAAAGATCTCAGAAGCCTATGATACACTTACAAATCAATCAAATAAGTCAATCGATCATTTTCAACCGTTCGATAATCATGATGTGTTCTTTGATATGTCGCCGATGTTCATGCATTCTTTTGATATTGATTCGATGTTCGAAAGACGACCGTCAAGAGGGCAATCGTTTGTATCACAAACGACGACGACGATACAAAATGGTCGACGAGTAACAAAAAAAGTGGAAATACGCAATGGTGTACGAATAGAGGAAACAATTATTCATTAACAATTTTTCCATAGTATACTATAAAAAAATGAGAATCGCCTTTTTAATGAGAACAGGTAAGGCATATGATGATGTTCAAGTCTCAAAAAAATACAGACCGTGGTTACAAACCTCTGTAAGTCCTGAAGTGTCTATATATAAATATTTTAAATATAGATACCCGGAAATCAAAATAGATATTTTTACGGTTAACACGATTCACAAATTAGACCATAAAAAGTATACACATGTTTTTGTTTTGTTTGTTGATCGTGTGATGACCTTTTTGAAAATGAAAACGGATAAGTACAAAAAGTTTATTGAAAAAATCAACCGTATTCCTAATTTGATTCCTAATAAGCAATATATAAAGTTCATAGCTGACAAGTGTACATATTACAAATGGTTACAAAAGAATAGATATCCCGTATTGTCTACAAAATGTTTCAATCTGAAATCAAAAAGTTCTTTGAAATTAAAACAAAATAAATTTTTAAAACCAACTCCTTCGGCTGAATCTAAGAACACTTTTGTGTATACTGCAAACATACAGCAGACATCTTTGAATTCGTATATTCAAAGATTGAAGAAGAAATATAATAAAGTAATAATTCAGAATTACATCAAATCATTCGGAACCAATCAGAATAAAGAACTGAAAACATATTGGGTGGATACGGAATATATGTACACTATTGAAATCACTGGATCTGGTATGGGAAAAGGGGAACAAAAAGTTCGAAAATCAATACCAAATCAAATAAAGATGATATCGAAAAGGCTTATCAAACAATTGAAATCTACTTTCAAAACTCCAATGTTAATAACGCGTATTGATTGGGGAAAACATGAAAACAAATATTTCATAAACGAAATCGAATACGCACCGGGTACCTACGTGGAATTATTTAATAACGAATGGAAACTTGACAAAAGGATAGGTGACACTATATATAAATTAATTAAATAACAATTATTATATGATAAAATTGTTAATTTTCAAATCAGATTTGCGTGAACCATTCGAACCGTTAAAAAAGTATTGCAGACCATGGTTGAAAAATCTAAAACAAGCGTTCGGTGTAGACAAATCGATATTCCGATACATTAGATATTATTATAATGATCGCATTCAAGTATACTTGAAACATCCATATCAAGTAAAAGATTTCAAAGAATACGATTATATATACCCGGGAACGGAATATTGGACCATTCCAAATGTCCATTATTATAAAGGGAACTCAACTAAATTTGTAAGATTGCTTAAAAGAATACCGAAAAGAAAGTTGTTGTTACCTATTGATTACATGATCATGGGTTCTGACAAATGTATTCAGAACAGGTTATTCTACAAAATAAAAGTACCTGTTGTGACATCTAAGTGTATTTCTACAAAACTAAGATACAATAATGTACATTCTCAAATAAAAAAGATGAAATTGAAGAACATCATAATCAAGCCAATACCTGGTGAAGGTTCTCATAATTTGTTCAAATCTAAAAATCACAATACTCTATTTACAAAAGAATATTACGATAATGTCAAAAAGTATAATAAGATCATTGTTCAAAAATATATGAAAAACTTTGCGTCCGAACGATATCCCGAAATACGAACATATTGGGTTGGTGACAAATTCGTATTAGGAGTCAAAACCACGGCGGAAGGATATTATAAATCCCGTGTAAAAAAACTACCATCTATTATCAAATATCATACACAGAGGTTGATTAAGTTTATTGAAAAGAAGTACGATATGAAGTTTATATTCGCAAGAATCGATTGGGGATATGATCGTTCCAAAGGATACTTTTTCAACGAAATTGAAATATTACCTGGAATGTTTGTAGACTATTATGACAAAGAGTTTAAAAAACGATGTGTATGGAATGTCGACAAATTGATTGCCGAACGACTCGTTCAGATCATTTCATGAAAACGGGATTCGTCTTCGTTGATATCGCTTTATGACTTTTAGCAATTGTTTCGCAATTTTCATATCCAGAAAGAATCTATTCTGATCATCTGCGTGCGTGTACAAACCTGGATTGAATTCGATCTCGTTCACAAAAAAACTTGAACATGTAGTATTTGACTTTTTTAGACAACATGCGAAATCCAATCGTGTGACTAATTTAGGATAACCTTTAAACATAGGTGATAAACTTTTCAAAACTTTTTGGGATTTTGATTTTAGACATTTTTTAATCATAGTAAATTCTTTTGTCTTCAGTGTTTTGTAAGACTGTGGTACGGAATTCTTAGGGCGATAAGATTTTACTTTATCTGTCAATATGGTATACATGTGTTTATGACCTATAAAATATAATCGAGCTTGGGGTTGTTTCGTTTCAAATCCGGTCATTTTCTTTTGAAAGACTATACCGGGATATTGGTGTTTTCTGAAGAATTTTTGAATAAAAGTATGTAAATTTTTCTTCATTACATTATTGGACAACACTTTCATCGTTTTGATGTCATATCCATCCGTCCCGGATGCCGGTTTTATGAACAACATACTAATCTTCTTTGCTTTTATAAATTTGATCAGCTTATTCAATTGTACTTTGTTATACGATTTACGATGAACACAAAACGTCGGTGCTATGTTGATATTCTTCGAACGTAAATATGAATAATAGTTACATTTATTGATGATCATATTGGTATAATTCATGGGTGGGTATACGATGTCTTTTGTTTTTTCATATATGATTCTTAGTTTTTCATGTGGAACGCCATTCTTTTGAAATGATTTAACATAAGGATCGATAAGAAGATCCATAAATTGCGTTATAACCATGTCATTTTTGCGGAATCTTTTTACACTAACTTCGGTAATCGGTATGATATCTAATGTGTGATTGGATGACAATATGTATTTGAGAGCATACGCGGTTGCTACATCGATTCGTACGAATCGAGAGCTACTTTTTGGATTCCATTTGCGACCATCTTCATCGATATGATACTTATTGGGGACTGCATTCAACCATTTATTTCTTTTTGTTAATCGGAATTTATCATAATAGGTATTTTGCCATTTGAAGCCTTGAGGACCTAATACAAAACCTATTTTCATTGTATATATTATATAGATGGATAAAATTATAGAAGAAATTCAACAAGATATCGGGAGATTATTACCCGACAATTTAAAAGAACTAAAGATAAATAAAAAGATTCTGGGAAAAGGTAGTTATGGTGTCGTGAAACAATTATGTCTGAAAAGAAATTCAAAATTATATGCATTGAAGATCGTGAAATTTCCAAAGAAATATAGAGGTCGTGAACAATATAAATTTAGACATGAAGTGAAAGTTGGTAAAAACAAACACATTGATAAGTTTGGAGTGAAAATTCATTATCACAAAGTCAATACGACCTATGGTTGGTATATTATGGATCATGTTCAAAAACGACATCCAAAGAGCCATTTGTACACATTATATAAATATTTCAATATGTTCAACTATAGAAAATTCCCCGAAAATCACAAGCTTTATAAATTACTATATACAAAATTAAAAAACTTTTACAAGTATACCAAAGGATATCATGGTGATTTACATACAAAAAATATTATCGTTTTGTTGAGCAAAAAAGATTCGATGGAATCTGATGATCTATTAGATTTGATTATTTATGACTATGGAACATTTGTACCATTCCGATCTAATACTACAAATAATTTTTCATTAATGAATTATCTTTTATTGTCAAAAAGAGAATTTAATACAAACAATAAAATGACTTATAATAAAATTTATAATATCAACGTCCCGATGAAAGTGCATAATAATTTTGGTTCACAATTGTTCCGTGCGAATCATAATATGTTGTTAAAACTTACATATGAAATGTATGGCTATCCGCGATATTTTATGTATAAAATGATGGAATTAAACGAGAATCCTTCGTTACGTTCTGGAAAATTTATTGATGCTTAAAACAATGAAAGTTTTAATTTACGGTGGTCACGGATGGATCGGTAATCAGATTATTGGATTGTTGAATTCAAAATCGATTGAATATAATGTCAGTGATATCAAAGTCGGGTTTGAAAATAATTTTGAAAAGGTATCAAAAGACATCATTGAATCGAATGCAACTCATGTAATATGCGTTCTTGGCCGTACACATGGACCTGGATGTTCAACTATTGATTATCTAGAACAAAAGGGAAAATTGGTTGAAAACGTTCGAGACAATCTTTATTCCCCGATAATATTGAGTCACGTATGCACACATAATAATATACATTTGACTTATATCGGAACCGGATGTATTTTTAATGGAGACGATATAAAAGAAGATACCTTACCTAATTTTTTCGGATCCAGTTATTCTATTGTGAAAGGATTCACCGATCGATTATTAAAAGACATGTATTCGAATAGTGTTTTGAATTTAAGAATCAGAATGCCAATCAACGCGGAGAAAAATCCCAGAAATCTAATCACGAAACTGACAAACTATTCAAAGATATGCTCGATTGATAATTCGATGACCGTCTTACCGGACATCTTACCGATCGTCATTCACATGATGCAGGACAAAAAAGTGGGTACTTTCAATATGACAAATCCTGGTGTGATTTCTCATAATCAAATATTAAGTTTGTATAAACAATATGTAGACCCCTCTTTTGAATGGGATAATTTTGATATCAACGAACAAAATAAGGTTATTTCTAGCGAAAGAAGTAACAATCATTTAGACACCTCAAAGTTACAAACCATGTATCCGAATGTGTTGCATATTTATGAAGCGGTTGAAAATGTTATGAAAACGTATCGGTAAATTGATTGAGTTCTAAACATCTTGGTAAAATGAAATTTGAATTTAGACAAGTGTTTTTACTTTTTTTCCTACACATCGGACATGCGATCATAAACGATTTCAAAATATGTTGTTCGGACCACTTATCAATACATTTTTAATGAAAAAGATGTCCACATGATATTAATTCTTTAACGACAATCTTCTTTGTAAAATTTTCATTGATAGGTGACAGACATATGGAACATTCTTCATTATTTTTGAAATAGTCTCTTTTATATCTCCATCCTCTTTCATACGTATGATCACGTACACGAATCAGTTTTTGGAATTCTGTCCAGAATTCATCTTTAATAAATGAATATCTCTTTCTAAAATTATATGCGGATATATTTTCATAAAGGAATAAGAATGTATAAAACGTATGATCGTTTTTATCATATTTTATAAACAATTGATTGTCTTCCGTCAATGCAAATGTTACATTTAAATTTGAGATGTCTAATTTTTCGATTGTCTTTGATACTGAATAAAAGTATATATTCTCACATTTACAAATAAATGTTAACGTATTGATGAAATCGTCGTAATTCATGCTTTATAATAATCGGCTCGTTTAATTAAAACATTTTTTACGCTTAATACAATTTGATATTTTTTATTCGATGCATCGCGTTTCTCCCACCAGATACAGCCCCAAATATTAAACGATTGGCATTCGAATTGATTGATGTATGTGCAACACCATTTAATAAAATGGTTTCGGTACCCGACTTTGTTACCGATATTGTTAAATCATCGCTTGATGTTAATACGATCTTGAATGTATGCCAGTTTTCATTATATATATTATCACCTTTAATAATAGATAATTCACTCGTTTCAGACAATGCTGGTGTAGAATCATTAACATAATACAACTTGCCATTTAGAAAGTCCATCATTATCAATAGCGAGTCTGTATTATCTTCGAATGCCGTATGTGTAAATGAATGACCGTCTATTGGCGATATGTCGAAAAAGCTACTGATAGTCGGATTGGCGTTTGTGTATGCGATTAAGAGACCATCTCCATTACCATTACCATAAAAGTCAAATTCTATCGTTTTGGTTCCTGTTAATGTTCCAACAGAAGCATCAATTGCAGTGCCATAGTTCGTATTCAAACCATTAGTCAATTCTATGTACTCCGATTCATCATTATTCGCTTGACCTGCAAGTGTAAATGACGACAACGCGATCGGATCATTTGTGGTTGTTTGAGTTCCGATGATAGAGTTCCAACCGATGCTGATATTTCCGATGTCAGTTGTATCAAATGATGTGACATTCGACATGTTGGCGTTTAAGAACATAAGAGAAATATCGGTGAATTCGGGATGCTCACCAGCCGTTCTAAATACGTGTGTCTTGGTCAGTTGCATACCTATTGATGGTATGCATTCAAACGTGGCGGTGTACTCCATATTTGCGTTCAAAGGTGAAAAGGACTCCTGCAAGTTCACAAAGGTGTCCACGTTAAATGTCGTGCTGTATGCGTAATTATGACGAGCAGATATTTCGTAGTCGAATTCGTTTACTAACTTCATAAACATTTCGTGTCCGATCAAACAATCATGAGTAAAGTTATGAACTCGCAAGACATTGATCGAATTGTATGTGATTGGCCCGTTGTCTATATCAAATTGTCCTGATGCTTTGTTGAATATTACGGTATCTGATACAACGGTGTCCATGTCCTTGTAATTGACTTCTAAATGTACGTTACCATTCGGCACCGTAGAATCCAAACTGCTTAAGGTCGCAGTTGTGGTAGTACCGGATACACTTAATGAAAGTCCGGATGTGATGGTAGATTCACCTGAAGATAGATTATCAATAACGATCTTTACATTTTTGAAGTCGCCGACAACAGGTTCTACAAATGTATCTATCTTAGAAACTAAATCGTCACCAATTGTCAATTCCGTAGATTCAATATTAGCTCGAGATATGAAATTGAGTGTCACATCACGACGTTTTAAAGCCGACTTGTTCATAGAACGATGATAATTATCAAAAGACTGTGTGAAAATGACAAAGTTGCCAACGGTTTGATTTTTTAATGATCGATTCTGAGTTTCATCGGAAACATCCGTATAATACCTGGTCAATGTTTGGTTAAATGTATTATTACCGGATTCTAATAAAGAAAATCCTCGGTGATCCGTTTGACCATTGTGTACATTCAACAAGAATTGCGTAACATCGTCACGGTCCATGGTATCGTAATGAAAGATTGCGGAGACTACATTAGATTCCACAAAATAAGACTCCATATCTCCATTGATATCGATAGATATACCGGTTTCAACGTTACCCGATACCGTAAAATTGATGAACTTGGGGAACGCGTCTTTGGTTTTGAAAATGACCATTTCGGTGTTCGATATACTCGGGTGATATGATTCCAACAAGGCCTCTATTTGATAACTGATATTCTCTTCAAGATCGATAACATTATACGTTTGTGTGTTCATACGATGAGACACGATGTCCGTGAGAACAACTGATGTCTCCGATCCGATTTTTTTGTTTACAGATGTGCCTACTTCTTTTATCGTCAACGTCACTGTATGCGGCGTGATCGTGTTGTCTAGAAAGTTGTCCAAAGAAAAATTTATAGAAGTCTCCGTGTGACTGTTGAAATTGATATCTACATTTGCAGGGTATAAATCGACAACCGGTGTAATCACATTTGTGAAATTGTAAACGGGTGCTTGTGTCGATTTATATCTCGCATAGATACCTACGTTGCCTTCTATAGATTGATTATCGGGAATTGAGAAAGACATGTTCAATACCTTGGTTTCATCTGATGCAAACGTAGTTGGTGTAATATCTATATCGGTTGTACTTGAGTTGTCCAGTGTCGTAAGTGTCAATCTTAAATCCAAAAAAGATACATCTGTATATGGCAAGTTCATATTTATACGAACATCTACAGTATCACCTTGTGTGAAATACGTTCCATTTACAACCTCTATTTCAAGTATACCATTGAGTGTCGCTGTCTCTGCGATGGAAAACTTGTTGTACAAATCTATACCTAAGATGTATATATAATATGGTCTATTTATATCAAGCATCTGATATTTATTACCGATTTGATCTAAATCACTACTAAGATAATAATGATTTATGTCATTTATATTGAAAGCTTGTGTTCCGGTCGGTGCTAAAGCCGTTTTATTTTCCGCGATTAGTTTATTGTCTGTCATGAATTCCAACAATTTATCTTCGTTTGGTTCTAAGTTAGCAAACGCAGCCGAAATTAAAGTAGTATCTCTATCATGATACCACATCCAGGTTCCATCTAAGTTTCCGGTTATATGAAATGACCGACCATCGTCGCCTTCGAAACGTCTTATATTTATTATACGCAAAACAGTTCCTTTTACAACCTTCAGAAATCCTTGATAACCGTCTTTTTGGGTATCAAAAATACGCATTTTGTTATGTTGTTCATTTTCTCGGAACCGAATCTGAAAATTTCTTTGATCGAGCCTAATGAATCTATTTGTAGAGTAGAATACCATTGTTCTAATAATATAATTATGACTATTCAACATTCCAAATGCGAATAGTTACAATAGAACATTTTCTCTATTGATACAATGCTCAATTTATAAACATATATGTTGTAAGTAATTAGAATCATTAGAAAAAAATATATTACGTATGTTATTTTTTTTTATCAAAGACATACAATGCTGACATGGTTTTGATAATGCCAACATACCTGAATTTGTAACTCGTACGACATATAAGACACAATATTTATCGATCGATTGTTTTGTTTTTTTAGCATTGATAATCGTTTGCATCTCTGCGTGTACACTTTTATACATGTGTGTATTACACGATGGTTGATTATATCCCGTTGATATGATTTTTTTACCCTTGACGAGTACAGCCCCGTGTTTAAAATCTTTATGACGACTCTTATGAGCTTCATCAATCGCTAGATGAATCATTTTGTGATTATTTGTCATTAATCATGAATATAATTACGTTTCTGTCTTAAATGAATTTTAAAAAACGTCTAGTTCGTTGATGACTATTGTTTTTATTTGAAAAGTTAATTAATGATAAACACAGATGATTTAATATTTATAACTTTAACCAATCGCGGTTACCTCGATATGACTCGAAATTGTTTGAAATCGTTGGAGAATATACAATGTCCGATACCTTTACATGTATATTGTTTAGACGAAGATTGCTATGAACTTTTATCAAGTGAAATGAATTCCGAACATTGTCATTTATTATCAAATACCAATCAATATGATACATTAACGATGTTCAGAGAAGCTACTTGGAATGAAATAATGATACAAAAAATGAAAATCATTCATACAAACTTACAAAAATATAAATACGTCTTATTAACAGATGGCGATATAGTGTACCTTCAACCAGACTTTTTGAAGTTATTGGATTTATATTCAGGGGAACATATCGATTTGATCTCTCAAAACGATAAAGCTTACGATCATCTCAATAAAATATGTACAGGATTTATCTTGATTAAATCAAGTGAGCATACAAAATTATTATGTGAGAAATATGAATACGTATGTCATGAATACGACGAACAACAATATTTGAACAATAATAATACTAAATTTAAATACAGTCTATTACCATTAAAGTATTATCCTAATGGGAAATATTTTCAAAAGAATTCTCATAAAGAGACCTTTAAAATGATACATTTTAATCACATGGATCAAAATTCGAAGATAGACTGTATGAAAAAATACGGATACTGGTACATTTAATAATCCTTTTTATGTACAATATACGGTATACCTATTTCAATTATAAACGAATATATGTTCTTCTTGATGTTTTTGATATAGTCTGTAAGACAACTCATTTTCTAATAAATGCATAAGGTCATCATATTTGACACTACATTGTTCTAAATTTGCTCTACATATTTCTATTTGTATTATTGGTCTACATTTTTTCAACAATTGCATACCTCCTTTCAATACAAAATATTCCCATCCTTCAGTGTCAATTTTTATCATATGAACAGGTATATCCATTGGCATAAATATATTGTCCAATGTATCTACTTTAACATCAATTTTATGGTGTTGTTTAAATCGTAGTGGATTACTACCGAATGTGTTCAGTCCATTTTCAGAGATATTTTTGGGAATATTTAAAGAACATGTATCTTTATGATCAGATATACCAATACTATATGTTTTGACGTTTTTTATTTTGTTTAATTCGATATTGTCATTTAATAATTTATATGTTGTCGGGAAAGGTTCAAAGCAATAAAAAATAGCGTTTGGTAAATACTTTGCAAACAATGTATACGAACCGAATTGAGCACCGATGTCTACAATGTTAATAACATTACTATTTATTAACTTGACACATTTGAAAAACTTTTTTATCGATTTCTGTTCTCTTATCAATCTATTCGTTGTTTTATCCGTACACGTGTCAATTGTTTCTTGTGTAAAATGAATTGGGTACATTTCTAGGTCAAAATAGTATTCAGTTTTCATTATATCATCTATAAATTAAATTAAGTATATTTTTTCAACATACTTTCTGCGTGTGTCATGTATGGTCGTATCGTAATATCTTCTATTTTATGATTGGTTAGCAATGCACCCAGTGTCACGCTAGAAACACAATGAATTATACAATCACATTGTCGCAAAATATAGAAATCGCTAATCACACCTTCAGTTGCAAGGTCTACATCATCATGAACAAAATGCGGGACATTTTTTATTCCTTTTTTATTCAATCTTGAGTCTAAATTCGAACGTATAGTATTTAGGCATACAATATCACACGTTTCTCTCAAGAAGCTAATAAACTTTTCTTCATCGGTAGCAACAAATATTTTGTACTTCTTACCATTGCATTGTTTAATTTTCTCGTTAATGAATCTTAAGTATTCTACATATTCAGGTACATGTCTTTTGTGATCTTTTCTTGCATCGGTTCCACGAAAATGCACACCAATTACGTATTCGACATTTAAATATGTTTTCATGAATAACTCATATTTTGTTACGAATACATCATTAAAACGAATATATTTTGCAAACACATTTGAAATATATTTTCGTTCAGAATTTGTTGGTTTTTGTTTGTAATAAAAAGGCCATTTCGTTTGATCTATATGACTCAATGAAATATTCAAATGACTTTCGATTGCTTTTATCGGATTGTAATCTTCGATGTATATGATTTTAGATGAGTTATCTTGTATAGTATCCTTATCTACTAATGGTTTGAAATATGTATACCAAGGATCCTTTATACTTTTATAACTGAACTCATAGTTTTCGTGGTTGAAGTCTATAATGGGCACTATATTGTCATATCCGTTTATACAAATCAATACATTTAATACTTTCATAAAATTGGAAAAATATCCCATGTTATGTGGAACAATTTTTAGATAAATCTTTTCAGACATATTTTTTATATACAGATTTAAATTAGAGAACAAACATGATTTTTCAACATTCAACATTTAACCATTTTTTCTTTTATTACTTTATTATTCATTAGATCTTTTGATAATACATTTTTCGATTCTTCAAAACATTCCGAAATATTTTGACACTTATGAGTTTCCGGTAATAAACAGCTTGTACACATCTCATTTTTACAAAACTTACATGATAATAGTATAAGATTCTTTCGTTTACAAATTAGACACTTGGCCATATTTGGTTTTAATTTATAAAATAAAAGTCTTAAAGTTAGTTAAATATGAAATGTTTACTTTATAGTGCTGTATTTGGACTGAATGGATCATACAAACATATTCAATGTCCATCAAATATGTCATGGGATTTCATGATTTTCACGGATGATCCAAATAAAATCAAATGCGACGAACCATGGAAGATTCAACACGTTAAAAAACCACACACTGACAATCGTTTATGCAATCGATATTATAAATGGAAGATACATGAAATTGTACAATATGATATAGTTTTTTATGTCGATTCGAAATGGATACTGGAAGATACCGTTTTGAATCACATAGAACATTATATAAATTTGATTCGAGATAATCAAAAACTTGGAATCTTTTTTCATCATTTTGCGAGAAAATGTTCATACAAAGAATCAAACTTTGTTTTGAAAAAAGGGAAAGAATCTTTAAAAAATATCAACGTCGTCCGAGAATTATATATCAAAAACGACTTGCCAAAAGATTATGGATTAACGGAGAATAGTATTTTCATACGATCAATAAAAAATCAAACAATGAATCGATGTTGTTCGGAGGTCTTTGATACAATGAATTCAAAGAGTATTCAAAGAGACCAATTGTTATTCATGATGATTTTATGGAAATATGGAATCAAAGATCTTCTGGAGATTTTATCACATCAAACGAAAGAAACGTATTTTATCAAGGACAAGTTTCATAATAAGTGAATAAGCAGATCCATGTATATTCCACCAAACATATACAAAATAATGTATCGAAATATATCCGTTTTGATTATCATTTTTTGATTTTTGAAATGATCGTATACATTGTCATTTTTCAAAAAGGACTTCACAATTTCATGTAGTTCATCATCGTCATATAACTTGATCTCATGTGTCTCCTTATAATGCGTAATAAGTGATTCATATCCTTTTTTGTATTTTTCCGGAAATAGATTAGTGTCATTGGTTTTATATGTAATATGTATCATCTTGGGTATGATTCTTTTCGCACTTGATAATATATATAATATATTCTACAGTATTGTTAATTTATATGAAAATATATTGATAGGATATGGAAGACGGTATTACATTACAAATCGGTTATATGATCATCTTTGATATTTATTATAGATATTTTTGCATGTTTATGAAAATGTGCGTAATATATTTGTGATAACATAATTGGACCGGTTTGCATAAACACTTTCAATAGATTTTTGTCATTTTCGTTGACTATCTTTGTCATATACGAATTGATAAACGTATTATTTTGTTCATTAATTAACATGTATAATTGCATCTTGTTCGGATAGTTATTGGGTACTTCGTAAAATTTCGATTGAAATATATTCATGAAGCATTGTGTTATCAAATCTTTCATGAAGATGGTACATGATTTACACGCTATAAAGTAATTGGATAATTGACGATAATTTTTAATTTTCAAGAATGTATCAGCGGAAAGATAATTCATGCTACATGAATTTTTATCGACAATCAGCTGTGTACCTTTCTTTTTTTCTTCACATAAAATTATATCTTTTGACAAATCAAGATCTATCTTTTTGTTCCAAACATTATCAAGATCCATATAGATTCCTCCATGTATAAAAAGCAAAATGTATCTGAATATATGAGATTTGATAGCCATTTCTTGTTGACTAAAAATATCATAAAGTTGATCATCTTTTAGATGCCATTTGACGAGATTATGCAATTCATCGTCATCATGAATTTCGATTCGAAAATAAGGTCCAAAATAAGTTACAATCGATTTATACGCAGATATATATTTTTCGGGAAATGAAGTAATGTCTTTTGTTTTGTACATAAGGTGAATTACTTTTGGTATCATGTTAAACATATCAATATCTTTTTCAAAATAAGGATACAATATATTTTGATCAAACGATGATCTTGTTGACTCTACATCGTTTGTCCATTTTTTCTTATAATAACTTTTGTTCTTGAAAAATGATAATTTGTTGTTCTGGTGAGAAAAATCATTTCTCTCTGACCCATTTTTTACCGATAAATCTATAATATCAAATACTGATATCGGATTAATAGCAATGGAGTCATCCTAAATGGATAATTGATCATGATTGTATAACTTTTGTCTGATAAAGTAATCGTATTCTTGATAATGAATACCACAATAGTGCTCGTCCCACAATCCAACCTTTTTAACAGAGTCGATTGTGTACGAATGATATTCGTCCCCCCGACCATATTGAATAAATGAATACGTTTCGTGTGCTTTGATAATTTTCGGAAGTGCATCTAATTTCATTATACAATCGTTTTGCATACAAATCAAAATATCACATTTTGGATCTTTAACATTTTCAAATCCTAGCATGATCGCTTGATTCCAATTTCGTGCGAGATGACCCGTCGATTGATCAGGGCGACATTGATTATGGATGACATTAAAATGTTTATATTTTTCATCTAAAATGAAATCGGAATGATTATTTATGATGTTCACTTGAACATCTATATTGGACAAAGTCCGTTTTGCATTTATTATGCATTCATTCAAATGATGACAGGTATTATTCAATATATCATTGTTTTTATATGTGACGATGAATATCTTTATGGTACACATTTTCTTCAAATATCCAAACGTCTTTTGATGATATCCACAATCGGTTATATGATCATATTTGATACATTTCAACACTTCGATAGTAGGATCGTTTTCATATTTTGAATAGAATATCTGACCTAACATAATCGGTCCCGTTTTCATCAAAATTTCACAGAAGTCTTTATGATCGTCGAATATTTTTGTACGTATGCAAGCACAATTTACAGGTTTGTTATGTAGTTTATCATAAAGTAAGTAGATGTTTTTATTGTCAATAGTTTTGGGGATTTTATAAAATTGAAAATACATTATGTTTACAAAAGATTGATTGATTAAATCAAATATGAATGTAGACTTTGTTTGACAGGCTATAAAATAATTTGATAATTGTACACAGTCTTTTTTATCAGAAAACGTATCCGTTTCGATTATATTACCTACCTTGTTTGGATTGACAATCTTCTGAACCAGATATACTTTTTCTTGAGACAGAATAACATTTTTTGAATAATCCAAATCAATCGGCTTATCCCAAATGATATCCAGATCCATGTATATTCCACCAAACATATACAAAATAATGTATCGAAATATATCCGTTTTGATTATCATTTTTTGATTTTTGAAATGATCGTATACATTGTCATTTTTCAAAAAGGACTTCACAATTTCATGTAGTTCATCATCGTCATATAACTTGATCTCATGTGTCTCCTTATAATGCGTAATAAGTGATTCATATCCTTTTTTGTATTTTTCCGGAAATAGATTAGTGTCATTGGTTTTATATGTAATATGTATCATCTTGGGTATGCTCTTTTGCATTGTATTACCTATCAATATAATCTATGATTCTTTTCGCACTTGTGTTTAAATCAAATAAGTATTCTTTTCGAAGCTCTTTGAAAATATTTGAATCTTTGATTAATCTATTGTGATGATGAATTATTTCTTGATCAGATTTCTTTTCCCAGTGATGAATTCTTTGAATAATCTGAGGATCACACAAGTAATTCATCTTTTCGCAGTCTTTATAATCGATAACACAATCCATACATAACGTATCGGTGAGTATACATTCATCAATACAACTACTACTGAACATAACACAAAGATCGCATACGGTCATGAGTTCGATACTTTCATTCGGATACACATCACTGACAACCGTTTTATACATGCTCATATCTTTTCCGTCGGTATCCTTTGGACGATACTTTATAATAATCGTATACCCCAGTTGCTTTTCTAAAACGTTGATCAATTGTTTTGTTTTTGAAAAGGGGATATTTAATTGTTTCATAAAGATCTCTCTTGGATACAACAATAAACAATATTTATCATTTGAATTCAAAGAGAATTTATCATAAATGTATTCCTTGTTGGTACTTATATCATCGAACTTAGTATTACCGAGATACGCATTCTTCGGTGACAGGGTATTATAATATTTTGCCAAGGATTCACATGGAAATACACAATACGTCACTTTGTCTATGAACTTTTGATACGACCATCGGAAATTGTGATGCTCTTGTAAAGAGATTATCTTAGCATTCTTATTTATTTTGTCGATTAACGAGGCTTTTACAAATTGTTTTCTTTCTCCGTAAATATCTCCATCGACAATGAATATGATTTGTACCTTTGATAAAAGATCGTCATTTGATTCTACAACTTGTATGAAATCGTTTTTTGATAACGTTTTGCTTAAAATCTTTGAATTGGGTTTTTTGTAAATATTTGCATATTCTTTCAAATTGGCCGATTTTATAAAAGTCACTTGTCTTCCTAGCTGATGTAAATATTTCGCTAACGGAATATATAATTGTAAAAAGGTTATAGAAGATAATAGAAAATAATACATTTATTATTTTTCATTGTCTTTTTCATAAATGATTTCAATATAGTCCTGCATGATTTCTATGAATTGTGCCGGTGGCATAAAAGATTTGGATGAACTATTTCCCATATTTTGTGTTTTCAAAAATGTTTTTAGATTTTATCGCACAATTTATCACACCATTTGTATACTTGATCAGAATTTTCATTCATAAGCATCAACTCATCCATATGAATTTTTGTAAATAGGCATTTGCAATTGTTTTGCCACTTATTTTCATACCAATTGAATATTATACATAAATAATCAGAGCATTCTTGATATATCGATTTTGCTTCTAAAATACCATCTTTATATAACGAATCGTCTGTAGTAAATTTCAAAGATTTTACAGACTCAAAATCTTCGGACATCTGTAATAATATCATTCCAAATTCTCCATTTTTTGTAGTAAACGAATAATAATAATTATCGATTTTAATAAACGATGTCCCGATTTTTAATTCATTTGTTATACTATATATGGTTTTATAATATTGTATTTTATTATTATCAGTGTTTGCATGATAAAAAGTGACATAATCATTTGTCAGGTAAAGATTATGCTCAATCTCAATAGTTATCCAATAAACATTATAAGCGGATAACTCAGTCTTAAATGTACTCATTTTATTTGTTTTCAGATTTACTAACACAATATTGTTTTCTTTGTCATATAATAATGTATATGGTTGATTATCAAAAATGAATGTATGTAAATCTTTACTTTCGTATTCCATTGGAATAAAAAAATGACTCTCTGTATTCGTATCTGTTTTTACACATAACTTGCAATTTTTCATTTGATTGTTATTGTGTTCTACATATGTTATATATAAATTATTATGGAATGAGATTATATTACATGAATATATGTCTTTTAAGAAAATATATTCTTGTAATTGTATATAATATGTTTTATTATACATTTCAATGCATTGCTTCAATGTCTTTATCGGTTTATATCTTTTAGTATGTAAAGCTTTTACTGTTGTCCAATGTACATTTGCTTTAGGATGACCCAGTATGTCATTATTAAATGTCTTTTTTTGTCGCGATTCGCTGTCTAACTTCTGGTTTGGTTCTATAGTGATATCATCAATGTAAAATCGTTTTTCATTATGAAATGAGAATCCAATTATGAATAATTCAGATATATTTTCCCAATGATTCAAAATTTCATAACAAGCTATGATCCCTGTATTATAATGATAATCCAATTCTGATATATATTCAAAATCTGTAGGTATATTATAGATTTCAGTAGCACATAAACGTCTTGTACAAATAAATCTCGTATGGTTTTTGAATTTTGTAATATCTAATTGAGATATTGTGAATGGATTGAATGTGTTAAATTCTATATCTATTCTTTTTCCATAATCGACTGGGTTGAGGTAGCAGCATTTGTACGATTGATTTACACGACATACGATGTCATAAGAATCAATTAGATTACCTAATTCAAGTCCTTCTATACATGGTGAAGGTCCGACGATGACAACTTTGGTCATGTTATTACCTTGTTTATATTTTTTTAAAATCCTTCTAGACTTAAATACTCGTCCCAAATACGTCTACATTGAATTTGTTTTTCATAGATGAAATCGGATCCTTTGAAACGACAATCTTGGTTATTGTATAATAAAATGATAAATTGTTATATGTATTTCAGAATCTTTTCGTATTCGTCATTAAAATTTGGATGATTGTATACCATATGTTTTGGTTTGGTTTACCACTGTATACTCTGTATTCGATTGCCTTTTATATAATTTACTATTTATCGGGAATTGTGATAAGTTAGATTTTAGTTTTAATCCTTTTTTCTTAACTTTATTCATTGTATTTTCAAAGTTATTTAGTAGATCTTCATGTCGTATGAGTACGTAATTAGTAACAATATTTGGTAAGTCTTTTATAATAAATTTGTTTTTAATATGTCTTAATTCAAATATATTTTTGTATCTTTGTTTTGTATATATATTTCTATCAGCAGTAATTTCATAGATATTTTTATCTTTGTATTCGATGGAATAAAACTCATCATTCAAAAATTTATATATTTTTACGTCATTCGATAAATCATAATGTATACTTTCATACTTCAATAGTAAATGATACATCTCCCTGAAAAAAGAATTGATCCAATAATGTAATTCTCTAATGATACATATGAATAATATATCATCTGTATTGGTTAGATGGGTATGGCCAAAAAAGTGTTTCCAACCATATTCTTGATTATCTAATAATTGTACATCAAAATTCAAGGATATCAATTCTCCTAAATAATTTGTACCAGAACATCTTTCTCAATAAATTTTGACACATCGAATGGTCATTTTAAAGTCTTATGACAAATATTATCGATGGGTTCTAACATATTTTCCCCAAATCCTTCTAGACTTAAATACTCTTCCCAAATACGTCTACATCGATTTTGTTTTTCATAGATGAAATCCGATCCTTTGGAATGCCATTCTATCATTTTAGAACACAATTGATTAACATTCGAAGACATTATAATGACATCATTCCAATCAATCAAATTTTCAAAGGGTAGTACGCAATCCGTATCTAATAATACGGGAATCCTACCGTATGCCATGATTTCAAAAAATCGCAAAGACCAATTACCACCACCACGGATCGCTAAAGAGAACACATTTGATTTTAGATTTTCAATGAAATCGATTCCTCTATATTGTTCTTGTTGTGTTTCCGAATAACTGCGAATGAATATGTCTCTTTTGATAAACGAACACATTATGTCTTTTTGTTTTGACATTTCTTTCAATGTTTGATTTCTAACCTTACCGCCATAGGTGTCGGAATTCACTTGTCCACAAAATCCGATTGTTACATTGTCTGTATAAACATTCTCTAATGGTTTATTGTGGATAGCATAATAATTATGGTCCCATTTATAAGGAGTGCACCATGGAAATGGATACTCGTTAGATTTTCTTGTAGATCTATGCAAACTTGTACGGAATATGATAAATTGTGGATCCTCTATCGGATCCTCTTTATCGGTAATCCATATCACTATTACCTTTTTGGAATACACGCCCGTGTTTTTTGTAAAATGCTTTGGTTTGATATTACCATACATGTTGAATAAGATGAAATCCGCTTCTTCTTCAGAATCCACTATTACGTGATCTAAGTGTCTCAAAAATAAGTTAATAGGAATCATATCTTCGTTGTTTGCATATTTAAATTGAGTTTTATCATCCGCATATTTGATATTTGCGTCATCGAAAAATAATTTTAATCTAATCATAATAATAATAAACGATACTGCTCTTAAAACTGTTATCCGACTTATTTGGAAACCCTTTCAAAGATATTAATTATGTAGTGTATACATTGATAATATGCATGATATGTGTGCAAATAAAAACGATTGTAAGGTAATCATCTTAAAATAAACGTTTCGAAATGTGGAATTATGTCTCGTATAGCTCGTGGCTTGGCGAACGTTTCGATATGGTGTCTTTTAAATATATGCGGATCCATTGATAAACAATCGCCTTTAAATTTTTTATAGTTTTCTCGTTGATATCTATACAAATCTAAATTGTCATATAGTTCAGCATACTTATTCATATTGGAACTATTTGACACAAATATATAATCTTTTATTCTTCCATCATGATTGTTCTTTAGACGCTCGAAGTATACATACGTATCCATTTGTGGTAATGTATCTATCAACGGATGTATCGCAATGTCGTATCTAGTTAGTATCACCATATCGTATTGGAAACTATTTTCGATTTCGTATTGTTTTTTGAGTTCGATCACTTTCTTGACACTGTATGCGGAACTTTTCTGGTTAAACTGATAAGGTCCGTCTGATGTATGGCTTCTTGTCGCTCTGGGTTCCCATCCTACTCTTACGTCTAAGACCGGTAAAGTAAACTGGATTTGATTTTCATGAATATATCTAACCGGTTTTAGAATATCATTGATGCAATCACCTACATGACCGTTGTGCCAAGAATGACAAAAAATGTCTACACTTTGTGATAGGTATCTTTTATGATTCTGTTCCAATTGTCGAATTGAATGTTTGTCCCCGTTTCTTCGACCAATTATACCATAATAACATAGGGCGATTCTCATTAATATTACTCATCTTTTTACCATACCTAATTCAAACTTGTGACAAATCGAATTTATGTTTAACCCAAGTGTATGTTTTATGAAATAATATTTAAAACAAGGTGGTTGTATAGTGGCAGGGTGATTAAAATGAAACGCCTGTGGCCAGCTCAAAGGACTATACAAAATATCATTGAATTTGTCATACAATGTTGCGTATCGATCGATATTATGCGAACTAAAGATCATCAATAAGTCACCCGTTTTCTGTTTATCACTGTGTATCCAATCAAGATAGACTCTATTATGTAATCTCGGAAATGAAATCTGTCGTATATCATGTTTACAATATCGGATATATGTATCGTATCTTGCTAAGATCACAATATCATATTTAAAATTGTTATCAAGCTCATACTGTTGTTTTAGTTGTACAACTTGTTTAACCGAATAGCTTGCACTTAGATAGTTTTTTGTACGCATATGAAATGGATGTCTTTTGTGTTCGTTTAGAAACTTACTCATTTTGTCTCTACCATTGAATGTGTCTATTTCAAAATGTTTTTGTGGTTCGTGTAAAGATCTTATTGGGTTTAATCGATTATCTATTTCATCTACAATATTTTCATCCTCTCCATGCCATGAATGGCAAAATACATCAGCTTCTGGATACCACTTTTGAATGTTATCGACGATCGTAGATCGAAACCAATCGATTTTGAAAATTGATGGATTAGATGATTTGTCACGATTTATGACACCGTGGAAACAAATGGCGATCTTTGTCATCGTTATAAACTTAAAATTATAATAATGTAATTGAATATGTCAAAAAAAGTTATTATAACAGGTGGATGTGGTTTTATTGGTCATCATGTTGTTGAACATTTATATATTCACACCGATTGGGAAATTATTATACTCGACAAATTAAGTTATGCGAGCAATGGATTCGAAAGACTTCGTGAAATTTTCAAAAAAGAAGACATAAACGCATTTGATTCTAAAAGAATAAAGATATATGCATACGACTTACAAAATGAGATATCGGAAGGTCTGAAACAGGAACTTGGGAATATCAATTACATTATTCATATGGCAGCCGAGACTCATGTCGATAATAGTATCAAAGAGCCCAAATTATTCATTCAAAACAACACAATGAGCACGTATACTATATTAGAATATGCTCGTGAACAGAAAGATTCCTTGGAATTATTGATTCACTTTAGTACCGACGAGGTATACGGTCCCGCGAAGCCGAATGAAAACTTCACCGAGGATACTAGACACAATCCCACAAATCCATATTCGGCATCAAAATCGGCCTGTGAGCAAATATGTAGTGCCTATAGAAACACGTATAACGTTCCTATGATCGTCGTCAATGTTATGAACGCATTTGGGGAAAGACAGCATATCGAAAAATTCATTCCCATGTGTATGAAAAAGATACTAAATGATGATCCTATAAAAATCCATACGTATCCGGATGGTCAGACTTCTGGGTCTCGATTTTTCTTGCATTGTCGCAATATAGCTTCAGCGGTATTATTTTTGATACAAAATGGAAAGTTATCGGAGTACTATAACATAGGTGGAACTGAAATCGAAAATCAAACTCTAGCTCAAAAGATTTACGATATGGTTTCAAAATTCAAAGAAGTCTCTCCTATTGAATTCATTATGACTCCGCATGACTCTTCGAGACCAGGTCATGATCTGAGATATAGTCTCGACGACACAAAGTTGCGAAATCTAGGATGGACACCTCCACATTCATTTGAGACGTCTTTAGAAAATACTATCAAGTGGACCATGTCCAATGAGCGATGGTTAAAATAAAATGTAAAATATGTCAAAAGATAATAAAGTGTTAGTGTGTATCATTGGAAATCTCCGAGGAGGGCTCATTCCTTTTCAAACGTTGAAAAAATATGTTATTGATTATTATGATACCGATTTGGCGATCTGTTACAGTCATCCGGAATATTCGATCATGAAAGATACCGAAGTTGATATTTGGAAATCAAATGCCAAATACGATTGGGAATTCAAAGAACCAAACGATTGGCAAGAGATTTGGGATTTATATGGAACCGATTGGAGAAAACAATTAGATAACCCTTTGTGTGGTGATCGTGTCTGGGGTGGTATCGCTGGGCGACCAAATTCGGCAACCTTTTGTATTCAACCAGCCTTAAGACATTTATTGAAAATTCATATGATGAAAGACCATGTAATCGATAAATATACCCATTTCATCATCACCCGATCGGATCATGTGTACGTCAATAGTTCGTTTCCGGAATTAGACAACAAAGTGCATATCCCAAATGGAGAGGAATATGATGGATATTGTGATAGATTTATGATCGTACCAAAGGAATACATATATCATTTTCTAAATGTGATGGAATCGATTAATGATGGGTATCTGTTCTCAGGCCCTGAGAAATTAATCAAAGATACATGTGATAATAACAAGATCCCCGTGAATATTTTTAAAAGAAATATGTTTATATTGATGAGAAAATTGGAACATTCACGATGGCATAAACCTCAACATGGTGTTCGGTTATTTAAAAAATATTTTGCAAAGTATCCGAATGAATACAAATTAATTCAAAAGTTTTACCATAAATATTTTGATACCTTTTTGAAGGATTATCATGAACATTAACAAAATATTCATATTGTTGTATTAGACCTTGTAAATACCATTATAGTGTTTTTAAACCAAGGAAGACTAGAAGCATTTCTAAAACGATTTTCTAAATCAATATTATTTACATATCCCAAATGTTTGAATTTAGTTTTTACATATTCATTATTTTGACAATTCACATGTCCAAGTCCATCTTGTCCTTCTACTGCCCATGATAATATCACACCTTTACGATTATTTCGATGTATATTTTCAATCAAAATATTTTCGTATATTTTTGGCACGTGTTCTGCAACTTCTAAACATATAATCCAATCGTAAACATCATCGAACGTATTTGTTAAATCTCTTACTTTACATAGACCATTAGTCATATCATACGTATTAGGATTTCCATCAAAACCTATACAATTTAGACCTTTTTGAACGAGTTTCTGTGTATAATATCCATGACAACCGCATCCTAAATCGCATATCGTATCATTCAATTGATTTTCTCTAAAATATTCAACCAATGCACCACAAAATGATTTATCAAATTCGTGAGCACATTCGTTGTTCCAGAAACCAGTATTTGAGATTGTTTGTTTAACGTATTGTTTTCTTTTCATAATAATTCTCTATAATTATATCAAAATTATTCAACGCATTTTGTATGATTATCTAAGAAATGAACATAATCCCATCAAGTATTTGCGATGACATAATGATTTAAAGTAAAACATTCATTATAGAATAATGAAAAATATATTAGTCACTGGAAGTCACGGATTCATATCTGGATATCTTATTGAAAAGTTATTAGATTGTGGTCATCACGTATGGGGTGTTGATAATTTCTGGAAGTATGGTGAAACGAAAAAGTCGTATGATTCACATCCTCGTTTTCAATTTATAAACGCCGATGCGAAAAATACACAATTATTAATCAAAATTATGAAAGACAATCAAATCAATATATTCGTACACAACGCGGCGATCATCGGTGGGATTTCGATGTTCCACGCTCAAGCGTATTTTTTGTTAAGAGAAAACGAATTATTGTCTGCGGCCGCCTTTGATGCATGTATCGATGTTTTTCAAACGACAGGTCACTTTGAAAAGATTGTTGTGATGTCATCTAGCATGGTCTATGAATGCACCGATCGATACCCAAGCAAGGAATCCGATGTCCGTGAATGTCCACCACCGATGAGCACCTACGGATTTCAAAAATTAAGCAACGAATATTGGGCTCAGGGTGCCTGGGAGCAGCACAAATTACCTTACACGATAATCAGACCATTTAATGCGATCGGTATCGGTGAAAAGAGAGCAAAGTTGGAATCGGAATGCTACTCCGGGAACATTAAACTAGCGATGAGTCATGTAGTCCCCGATTTGGTACAAAAGATACTCAAAGGTCAGAAGCCATTGCACATTTTAGGATCTGGAAATCAAATTAGACATTACACATACGCAGGTGACTTGGCAAACGGTATTTATGAATGCATAATCAATGAAAAAGCGATCAATAACGATTTCAATATATCCACATCGGTCGGTCATACGGTTTTGGAATTAGCAGAAATAATTTGGGAAAAGATTCTTCCGGAAGAACCATTTGATTACACTTGTGACGAACCATTTACATATGACGTCCAAAAAAGAATTCCAGATGTCAATAAAGCGAAAGATGTTTTGAATGTCGTTTGTGATATATCTTTGAACGAAGCCTTAGATGAAATCATACCATGGATTCGAAAACAAGTTGAATTACAAACAATATAAAACACAGATTAGGACATAACTATACCATTTTATACATTATCTAAAGTTGTATCTATCATTTGCTTGATGGATGTCCACATGTATCATATAATTTATATTTTTTCATAGCATTATTGGTATCATTTTCTCTTAATCTATCTGGGGAGCTATATGAGATGGACAGAATATTCTCACACTAATCAACATATATTTATATTATTCCAGAAGTTGGTATGGTGTCTCAATATCTTTGAATTTTCTTGGAAAATATCTGATATTTTCACCGATCTGTAATCGATATCCTTGAATTTGATTTCGGTTTTATAAGGGATAGTTTCGAATGGTTTTATAGCACTTAATATTGGTTTATATTCATCTTTCAATTGATCAAGTGTATATTGGAAAGGTTTTTTCCATTTAGCTTTTCTTTCCGTATAATTCGTTGGTGGATAATTCCAAGAAACATTTTCGGTTATTACATTATTACATTGAAGTTTGTAAGAATTATATAACAACGAACTAATATAGTTCCATATAACATTGCTATAATACCATGATTCTTTATCAAATTTATAGTGATATGGAAAAAGATTATGTATTGCCTCTTTATGTACAGCCAAAACTAAATGATCCATACATGATCCTACATTATTAACTTCTAACTCCCCATTAAATTGACCATTAAACTTAGTGACACCAATTGCTGGTTGATATTTTTTAAGAAAATTTAGAAACGTTATTATAGGATTTTCATCACAAACGCTTATCATTTTTGCATCGTCATCCATTGATATGTAATAATCATAATCATATTTCAATGACTCTACAATTAGAAAATCACGACCATTGCTAAATCTAGACTCGGGGTAAAAGTAGCTATATTTATAATATTTAGAAATTTTCGGGCATTGTTTTTTGAATGTTAATAAATATACATCTCCAAAATCATGTAGATTATATTCCTTATACATGTTCGGGAATTCAGATGGAGTTTGAATTAAGAAGCAAACTCTCATATAGTATAAATGTCACGTTAAAAAAATCTACTTAACGCATTCATTCCAATATGCATTATTATTCTTGACAAGTTTGCAATCTGGATTAAAAAAATCGGTAAGTTTGATTTTCGCATAATCAATATCCTTTTTTTTTACAATGAAATCTACAGGCTCTATTTTCCACATACCGATTTGATCCAATAAATGGTGATATTCTTTTTTCAAATTTTCCTTCAAGTATCTAAATGGTACTTTCCACGCGGTTTTTGTTTTTTTCAAAGTAGTCGTACCAGTTGACATTGTTGTATTATAGACACTAATTTCATTGTATTGAAGATTATAATTTTGGTACAATAAAGATGCTAAGATAGAACCAATATGTGCATTATAATACCAAGACATATTGTCAAATTTTGTAAAATACGGAGTTAGTTGCGAAATCGCGTTTCTATGATAACAAATGAAACAATGATCTTTAATGCTTCCTAATGTATTGCATTTGTCATTCGAATGATATTGAATACCACTTAAATATTTAGCAACACATACTGCTGGTTCATATTCTTTTAAAAAATTGATCAACAATTCAAAGCTTGTTTTATCTGAATCGATTTCATTTCTTATATGTAAATCATCGTCCATCATTATTGTATAGTCATAATTATCGGTTTTCATACTTTGTCCTATTAAGAAATTACGCCCGTCACTCCATCGTGAATTTGGATAAAAATGACAATATTTATAATATTCGGAATATTTTTTACATTCTTGTTTAAAAGTTAAAAGATATACATCGCCATAATAATGCATGTTATATTGTTTGTATATTTCTGGAAAATGTGATGGTGTTTGAATAAGGAAACAAATTTTCATTTTACAATAGTTTCCCAAAATATTCCTTTTCTGTACGCGTTCCATCTATAACAGTTTTTGGATATAAACCCATGTCATGAACCATTGTTTTAAACAAGTCACATTTTATGTCTAACCCAGATACATACTTTTCAAAGGCTAAGGTATCCTTGACTAGACATGGTCCAGATGGTCCTCTTAAATCTTCTGAACACTTCATGTACTTCTCATCGAGTTCATTACGTTCTAATAAACTTTGTAAAACGCTATTATAAACAACCCCATTTTCTTTACATATATCGTAATATGCATTTGCAAATAATATTCTGTATGTATTGAAAATATTTTGCATGTACTTCGTTAATTCTGCTTCGATCGGTATGACCATTTTACTTTTCTTACAAATATCCTTGTGGATTTTTGAAATTGTTTTGAAAACTTTGAAAGACCGTGTACCGACGATACATATTGGATTGTTTTCTACAAAATCTTGATATGCACAGCGTTCTTTCAAAAATTCCGGACAGAAACAAATATTTCCATTTGCGTAGTGTTCGATATACTTATCAGTCGTCCCTGGTGTTACGGTGCTTTTGATACATATGATACCATTGTAATGATTGTCGTCTAATTTACCAATTACATCATCAAGACAACTAAGATCGCATTCATTGTTTTCATTTGGCAATGTCGGTACGCTTACAAAGTTAATATCGGTGTCCAAAACATCTTCTAATTTAGATTCTATATTTTTGTCATAAAATGACATATTGTGTCCTTTATCTGATAACCCTTGATATATCGCTTTCCCGACCATACCCATTCCAATTATACCAATGTTCATTATTGATCAAATTAAGAAATTAGTTAAAATACAACGAAATATATATTTGTAAACATATGTACAAATCAATGTGTCTACATATATCATTTTATTACAAAGAGGATCGTATAAAATATCTCAATGTCATTTTGAATGAAACAAGTCGATATCCTTTTCGAGTTGACATATTCATACATACAAATGTTAAAGATTTCAAAAAAGAAATTTTGATAAAGTATAATCATGGTTCTTTGATTATCGTTCATCACGATCTAAAGGATGAACATGGACATTATTTGACATGGAAATGTAGACCTATCATTAAACAACTGAGAGACAAGTATGACATTTTCATGTACATCGAAGATGACATCGCAGTACCTTTGAAAGCCATTGAATATTGGATGAAATACAAAGACACTTGTATTCAAAATAATTGCAATCTAGGTTTCATAAGAATAGAACAGGAGAATGGTTACCAATACTGCACTGATTTCGATAACGATTTATATAAACAAATATCGAGAGATTATATTAATCTAAATGGTACACGATTTATCATCAACGATTCAAATCCGTATTGTGCCATGTGGATTTATGAGCAATCGGAGTTTATAAAATGGACAGAGTCTGAATTTTACGATCCTGCAAACATTATGAAACGTAAAATCAAGAGAGGATTAGAAAAGTTGATACGAGAAAAATCGGCATACGGTTTACATCCAAAAGGTCACGGGTGTAAATGTTTTTGGTATAAGCATACAATAATACCTACAGAGATGAATGGATTACGTTTGAATCCTGATTGCAGAATACAACATTTAGCTAATAATTATATCGGGACACATATGTCACAGTTTCAATTTCACAAAATAATAAAAAATAATTGATATAGGTATATGTTAGATATCGTAATAGTACGATACAAAGAAAACATTACATGAGTTAATGATTTAAAATCACACCTTTCCAAAACAATTCGATGTAATGTTTTTATATACAACAATGGTCCTTTTTTACCAGAAACCACATCTTTACCAAATGTAGGCCATGAAGCTCATTCGTATATCAATCATATAATATCAAATTATAACTCGATGAGCGAATATACATTATTCTTACAAGATCATCCTTTCGATCATTTGGAGTCTTTAGAAGTTCTTGTAGAACAAATACATTTATGTATACAAAATAATGTACAATTTCTTTTTATAACTAAGTGGCTAAAAGTGAATGCAATCGTTACTCAAGGTTTTCATAAAAAAAATTAAGACTTGTTTCTTTGGATCACAATTTATTATACATAAAGAATTAATTCATCTACAAAGTATAGATATCTACCAAAATTGCCTTTTAACAGGTGGTTATGAATGTGAAGGTGGTTGGTTATTATTTTTTGTCGACGACTCTCCATATATCACAGAATGCAATCGACAAAAATATCTCAAAATTCATTCAACTTTAACAAAAATTATATATTCATACATAACAAACTAGAATTTTATCATTATTTTCACAATATTCTTTATACATCATATTTCTATTTTTATGATGACATGTTATAAAACTTGACAAATGATATTCTTTCGGGATCGTAAACATACTTTCCGATATCGTTCTCTCGATATCCTCTATGACGAGTATACCACCTTGATTCAAATATTTATGACATTCGCTTATTATATTATTTTGATGTTTAATTTTGTGACTCGAGTCGTCTATAATGATATCAAATTTGCCACAGGCACTAAATGCATTATTTATATTATCCAAATTACCAACATCGATGCTATGATATGTTACATTTTGTAATCCGAGCCTTTTACAAATTTCAATTTTTGTTTCGTCCTTTTCAAATGCATGTATTTCGCTTTTTGAAAAGTATTCGCTAAATGTTTGCAGTCCGGCACCAGCTTCTATCCCAATTTCTGCGATTTTAATGTTTTTATTTTTGAAATGACCAAATATCAACGAGTACACAGCCGTATAACCTTTGCGATGTTTACAACAAACACAGTTTGTCGCATATGGACTTTTATCGGTATTGTATTTTTGTCCTATTTCACATAATTCTGTTTTGATCTCACTAGAATCTATATATATGTCTCATCTATTTGGTTATATCTAAGAAGTCTTTAATACACTTCACGATATATTCTAAATCGTTATCAGTCAACCACCAACCAACAGGTATACATACCATTTTTTGTTCCAAGGTATTCAGATTTTTCAATTTTTCTTTATAATCTTTTACACACGAATTTATATCGTTACGATTATGAACTTGACTTGTCATAATGCCATTAGATTTCATGAAATCTATAAACTTTTGTTTATCATTTATCAAAATCGTAAAGATCCAGTATGATGCTTTTGAATGTGGACATTCTTTCGTTAATTGAATACCATCGACGTCTTTCAAATGCTCTTGAAAGTATTTTGCATTGTGTCTACATTTATTCAGATTTGTATCAATATCTTTGATATTAGACAATCCAATCGTAGCCGCTATGTCATTCATATGAAATTTATATCCAGATTCTGTAATGTCATTTTCCAATCGAAAATCGGTCTTTTTGAAATTCCGTTTATCACGATCGATCCCATACCATCTTAATAATTTACACCTATCATACAATTCTCGGTTCGGTAATGTTATGATACCTCCATCACCGGTGGTCAAATGTTTTATCGCTTGCAGACTAAATACACAAATGTTTCGATTATCATTCCCAATCTTTTTGCCATTGTATTCTGAACCAAAAGCGTGAGCACAATCTTCTACAATTATTGGTCGGAATCCAAATCTTTCAAAAGATTCTTCTTGGATATTGTATAATTCATTCAAGTCAACCGGATTCCCTGCCCAATGAACAACGTATATCACTTTTGTAAATGGTGACAATTTATTTCTAATATCTTTCAGACATACGTTACAGGTTTCTGAGTCCACGTCAATCCATCTGATGTTCACATCATGTGATATAATACTTGCGGTGGTCGCAAAACATGTCAATGCGGGTGTCAATACGATATCTCTAGATTTGTCGAATCCTTTCCAATTCATTAGATCTTCACATGGTTTCATCAATAGTTTCAAAGCTAAGGTTAGACCAGCGGTTGCAGAATTCAATGTCAACACGTACGGATTTTCTATATATTGAATTAACTTATTTTCAAACTGTTCAACCTTTTCACCTTGTGTGATCATACCAGAATGTAATGTTTTACTCACTTCATCGGAAACGGCGTCATTCATATATACTTTGAATAATGGAATCATTGTTATTATAGGTCTCTATTTCGGTTCATGATTCGAACGTACATCTAAACCTCGGATCCATTTTTCCATGGGTATCGTGCTTATTTTAAAACCGCTGTTACACAATCTTGTCGGAAATCCAAGTTCCCCATGTTGTATCCCATGAGAAATATACGTGTATCGTTCACTATCAGGTGCTAACGTAAAAACACCTATCTCCTTTTCGATTACTTTCAAAGATTCATATTTCATTATGTATGTATTTCCATCAAACCATACGACGTCTTCCATTTTGAAGCCAGACACTCTGATGTAATCCGGATATGTATGTTTTCGGATTCTTTTAACCTTTTCACGTTTGCTATACCCCCATGCCTTTTTATCTTTCGTTGGACTCACCTTGGCCCATAAAGATCCGACCATGATATGTCCTTGATCTAATAAAACCTTTGATTCGGAAAACCAATCATAATCCAAATCGAATCCTTGATCATCTTCCCATATACTTATATATTTTGATTGTATACATTTTTCTTGTAGATCTTTGTACATACACCATAAGGACTTAATGGTTCCTCCGGAATTAAAACGATATAAAATCATTACATTTTGATGCTCGTTTTTGATCTTTTCGATATCGGTCACGTCATCGTTTAAATCATCCATACAAATGACCAAATATACGAATGCGTTGTCAAACTTGAGATTGACTCTACGAATGTGTTCCGTAAGATTACTTCGTCTATAATTGCCATACCAATAAGACACTCCATGGATATAATCGTACATATTATTATACGTTGAGTTTTTAATAACAAATATAACATGATAATCTAATCACGTCCATGAAAATATGTAATTTTGTATATTTATTATAAATATATGTTTATTTTGCGTACCAACTGTATTATTTGTAACTCAAAAGATCTTGATGATGTTATCAATTTCGAACAGTTTCCTATAATTTTTTCTCAAAGTCTTGATACAAATTTCATGTATTTCGATCATTGTATTCAAGTATGTAATAATTGCAATCAAATCCAAAACAAAATTTTGATAGACCTAGTGTTATTATATAAAAATGTCAATCATAATATATCGGTTATCGGGAAGACGTGGGAAAATCATTACAAAGAATTTGTTACTTTCATAAGTAAACGATCAAAATCAATTAATAATGTTTGTGAAATTGGGTCGTCAAGTCATAAAATATATGATATGTTTTCAAAAGTAAACGTAAATGAATGGTATATCATAGAACCTAATATATCAGAAAAATATACAGAAATAACTTATATACACGATTTTTTTTCAAAAGACTCTAATTTTGATATCAAATTTGACATCGTAATATTAAGTCATGTGTTTGAGCATTTTTATGAACCATATGAACGTTTATACAAATTGAAAAGAATGATAAATGAAAATGGGTTCATATTCATTTCGGTACCGAATATGTGCTCTACTAATATGGTATTAAAAGGGTTGCACGTTGAACATACTTTTCACGTGACACTTAAAAATATTGAATATCTATGTAGCTTAATGTCTTTGGAAGTGTTTGATTACATCTATTATACGGATCATAGCTTATTTGTTCAGATAGGTCACATGAGTCCTTTTTATAATAAAACATTATCACTCGGTATTCTGAAAAAAAATAACGAATTACATTCTAATCAATTGATTAGTGAGTATGACAATATAGTAATTATGCTTAAACAAGTCAATAACGCTTTGACCAGCTATAGCGAGTATTATTTATATGGATCCCATGTCATTAATCAATATTACATAAAATTGGGGTTGAATATCGAAAAGTGTAAATGTATACTTGACAAAGATACGAATAAACATGATACGTATTTATATGGCACTCCCTTGATATGTAAAGACGTTAAGATAATTCAAGATGATAATCATTGTGTGATATTTTCTAAAATGGGAGTATATAATAATGAAATAATTAAACAATGTAATCTTTTTAATGATAACATCATATGGTTATAATATCATTTCCATGAATACTTTTTTATCTCTCTTCTATCTATTTTATATTTTTCAATTATATCTATTGAAGTGTTTTTACCAAGATTTCTTACAAGAAAAGAATCACAATGTAATATTTTACATTCAACATTCAAAACATTCCAAAAATATTGATATATCCATTTATGTAACGCTGGTAATATATATCCGTTTCGTGAATGGTCATACAAATCTCTGAATTGTTTAGCATTATCATATGACATTATGTGTATCATTTCTCCAATCAGATAATCAGTATCAATGTAAATGTTGTTCGTATCTAATTCCGACAATATAATTTGTTTATCAATCATGATATCGAATCGAGTCGATATTACATAATCATACTCCACATTATTCTCAACCATCAATTGCATAACTTTTTTTACGGATAACGCTTTTGATAATTGACCTAAATGACGCTTTGCAGGAATTTTATATAATTCTAATATTTTCTCGAAATCTTTTTTATAATTATTGTTATCTTCGAATATATACTTTATAGGATTATACAATTTTATCAGCTCATTTTTCAACGTATATGTCCACGAATGAATATAGATGTCAAACGAAACATCTGGATTACAATTTATTAGATTTAACATATACGAATTATATGCATAATTGAGATTTACATAATTACTAGTAATGACATCAGTTGTTCGAAAGCATCATTGCTTATTTGAAACACAACCACTTAAAACGATCGCAGCACGTTTCATATAAAATAAGATATTAAAAAATGGTTTGCAAACTCAATTCTTCATCTTTTTCTATCTTTTCTAGAATATCGTTATAATTTTTGAATCCCGGAAAGCAATGTAATTTATACTTTACGACCAATGCAGATAATATGGATTGTTCCGGAAGACCATTGAGGACTCCTAATATCGGTTCTTTATTCCCATGAATGTCTATATAATCTTTGGCAGGTGTAAAAGTCCATTTTACCCACTCCTTGAAAAAATCAACGCTTGTGTGATTCTTTGTGAAAATGAACCAAGAAGCCATTACGTGATATTTATCTTTAAAATCTATCTTCATCGTTTTACAAATGACATCTAATATACGATTATCGAGTAATTCTTTGTTTGATTGTTTCGTTATCGCACCCGCGACAATCCCTTGATATTGATCATTAATTTGTAAGTATTTTATCAACTTTTCAACATTGTATTCAAATCCATTCGGGTGATATCGTGAACAATCAATATAGTACATAATATCGTCATAATTACATTGTTGAATAACATGATTACATATAACGGGTTTCCATGTTTGATAAAAACATTGTGAATAACGATGTGTATATCCTTTATATTTTTGTGTATCTAATATCATTTGATATTCATTTACTTGATTTAAATTGTTCAAATCAAATGAATGAATTTTATAATTTACCTTTGAATTGAGTCTTTCGATACTATCGATTATTTTTGTTTTCAACTCGGTATAATTGACAACAGGTAAAGATCCGGATCTTTTCAATCGTTTGTCTTTTAAATTGACATCACGACCATTTTGAAACAATACATAATGAATTCTCATTTGTATATTACATGATTCGAAAAAATAGTATTTCAAACGAGAATTACGAATGACTTATCAAATATTTCGCATTTTTCCATGCTTCCGATATTGATTTCTCAAGATTATTCATTTTTCTTTGCAACGTGTGATTTTGATTTTTCAAAGACTTCATAATGATCGTACGCATATTATACCTACCAATCGCATTCATACTCTTTTGAATATCCGTTTGTTTTTTCAAATAATGATAATATAAATTCAATTCAGCTTGCAATATATTGATAAATGTTTCTATAAGTAATATTTTATCTGGTATATTTTGATTCAATTCCGTCGATTCTATAAAGGAATCCGTTTTGTGTCTGTTTAATACGATGAATTTTATCTTTGAAAGCATAAATTCCCATATTTTCGTTTTAAATCTTTTTAATGTTTTTCGATGGACTCCTTTCATCGCCAATGACACTAAATCTATCAATTTCGATTTGTGATAGAGTCTAATGGATGCATTGTTATTCAAATATTCAAACTTTCTTTGAAAATCGGTGTTCATATATTGATTAATCATTTTTCAACGATTTAAAGAAAATAAAAGTAAAAAGATGTAGAAATCATGAACACTGTCGCAAAAATAATCAATTCTCCAATTAAAGTTCAAAACAAGATAACAAACAAAACACCTACCATCGTAAACAAGAAATCAATTATGAAGACAAAACCACCGAACTATACCGTAGAGATGACAGAATTGATCAATGGTCGTTGTGCGATCCTCGGATTCACAACCGGAAAGTGTTTTGAATACATCACAAATGAAACCATTCAACAACAATGTGTAGAGTATTACCCATATATTTTGTTGTCGGCATTGCTTACCGCCGTACCTACCGTCATATTTGGTAAACCCGAAATCCCAGATACATTCACACCTTCGATCGCTAAAACGGAACTAACGATCGGAAGAATCGCCATGATGTTATTTGGATTTTATTTCTATACTGGTGTTTAAATAACATATTCCGAAATACTTTTTAAAATATTATTTGTAATCGATTGTTGACAATTCAAATGATTATTCACCTTTTTATATCTATTCACAATGTGCAACGCATCCTCTATACTAATTTGCATATATTCTAATAATTTCCTAGTATCAATAATACAAATACTTTCAATATATGTTCTACACTTGCTAGGTATAAATTGTAGTGTGATCGTGGGTAATGATGCTTGTATATTCGTTCGCAATAGACATTCACTATATCGAACTTCGTCAAACCACATATGAGAATATCCTTTTTTAAATTCGATTAATATCTTTTCATTATCTAAATCGTAATAGGCATCCCAGTACCTTTGTTTTTCACAATATATATCAAATATTTTACATATTGTCTTCTCATAACCTGTCGATTTTGTTATCCATTCCTTTCCTGTTAATAGGTGTTTGTGAATTTCACATAATGATTTAACAATGTGAACATTATCATTAGTAGAACGAGATTGTTGATAATATATACAAAATTTTCGAACTCTAATCTCTTTCACCCATCTTTGTATATATCGTTCTATTCGGGTTGCTAAACACTTAGCAATCATATAGTTATATGGGTGTGCCTTTTTTACATGATCATACAAACCTTTTGTCTTTGTATAACCTTTATTGCAAATATAGCAATTCATGATGAATTATACCTATATACCAAGTTTTGTTTATGTGGATTCTGAATTACACAATAGGGAAAAAAACGATCCATATATAATATACACCCGTATAATATATAATAAATGACAGTCAAGATAGGAAAAGATGGATTAGAGTTTGACAGTATAGAGCTTATTGAAACAATAGATCTATCAATTGTAAATTTAACCATAAATAGTAAACGATTCAAAATCACCGTTGATTATTCTTCGAATAATCTCACTAGTTCTCACTTAATATACGTTTCGAATAATTTAGTACATGATTGTGATACAGTTACAGCGACTGTATTAAGTGATCATCAAATGATCACCGTCAAGACGTTTAATGTTTCTTCAGGATCATTTAGCATTTGCATATCTACTCTACTATTTTTCCCGATTAGTGACATCTTAGAAATATCAATACTCGTTTTAACTTAAATTTAAGATGAAAACATATTCTGCTTTGCTAACATACGCATATACAAAAGTAGGATTTCTAGACGACAATGTTCATTGTACTGTGGTTTTCATGAAAATATTATTTTGTTTTATGTAGATATACCTATATATGAAAACCGAATATTATTTCAAGTCTCAAGATTATCCGATTCTTTTGTGTGACGAAAGCTATGAAATATGTCATTCAGATTCCGAAAATCTTATAAATGATTACAAATCTACAAAATCTTTTTTTAAAATCATTTCGAGAATGAAAGACACTGAAATTAATGTAGTTGATGTAGGTGCCCAGTTCGGTGAATATACGTTAATATCAAAATATTTACCAAATGTATTTTTTCATTCTTTTGAACCATATGATACTACATATAAAATATTAAATAAAAACATAGAATTGAACAATATTTTCAATGTGAGTACATATAATGTTGCTTTGTCGAATTCAAAAGCTACACATACATTAAAAGTACCTAGAGATATAACTATGAATCATCTCAATACATTAGGAGAATGTATAAATGGCAATACATGTAATAACGAAAATGTCACCTTTCACGATATATCTACCGATACATTGGATAATATACTAATATCAAAAAAAATACATTACATAAAAATAGACGTGGAAGGTTGGGAATATTTTGTATTATGTGGTGCAATACAAATTCTAAAAAAACATAAGCCAGTAATACAGATGGAATATAGTAGATGGAGAATGACAAACACCGGAGTGAATCATGAACAAATAGATGAATTATTAAATAATTGTGACTACGTTTTTTATCAGAAAGTTGGAAAGATAAATAGAATTTATATGCACAAGTCTATGATTCGAGATTAACTTAAATTTGATAGTATTAAATGTCAGATATAACACTTAAAAACTTTCTAGAACAATGTGATACAGGAGATGTTTTATTATATTCTACAAAAAATGGAGCAAATGTAGTCATGTCGCTATTATACTAAAAGATCCGATATATATAAAACTAGAGTTACAAGGTTTATACATATTGGAATCCGGTCAAGAAGGCAATGCAAGCATAGAAGATAATCAAAATAAATACGGTGTACAAATTACGAAAACGGACGACATTGTTGATATGTATAAAGACTGTCGTTACGGACATTTGTACTACCGAAAACTTCAATGTTCAAGAGATAAATCTTTTGAAAATAAAATCAAAGGGATCCATGACGACACATACGATACAAATCGGATTGATTGGATCAAAGCTAAATTTGAAATGAACATAGGCAATGACCAACGTATGAACACATTTTGGTATTCAGCTTTGGTAGCTTATGCATATATCAACTTTGGATTTCTAGATGACAATGTTCATTGGACAGTCGTTTCACCTAAAAGATTTAGTTTTTATGAAGACAAACTATTTTTTCGTGATAAAATAGTACTTATATGAACAACCCATTACTTTTCAAACACTCTAAATAATTACCATAATCGATTTTATACTTTTCATAACCGTCTTTCGAAAGATCGTTCAATTTTTCAATTGGATACTTTATGTATTCTTTCGCTTTTGTAATCATATCGTCTCTATTTTTACAAAATTGAAAATCAAACATCCCTTTCAAAGTATCCTCTACGCCGGATTTATCATTATACGTGTCGGTCAAAAAGAACTTGTTTAAGCCCACCAACAAACTATATCTAGGGAAATCTAAATCGATGATGTTTTCCCCACTTTTGATATTTAGAATGATCTTCGCTTTCAATAATTCATGTAAAAGGTCGTCTCCATATTTATCCGTCACGATCTTTATATTCAATCCATGTTTTTTTAAGATTTCAAGTTGCATTTTTCGGTAGTGTCCGTATTTACTCGTCCTCCCGAAAAATAAGAAATCATATTCTAATTGTACATCAAGGTTTCCAATATTTTCATAATATTTCGAATACCCATATGGAACGTAATAGAATGGAACCCTTACGCTTTCAATTAACGATTTATGAGAATCATCATAACTCCATATTTGATCATATAATTTATATATGTCCTTTTTCATAATATGTTTGTGATACACATCGGGCATGTTCAATTCGATGTCGTTATAAAATATTATCTTATTTCCTTTTGATTTTTCGGATTTAATCTTTGAAAGGTAACGAGGATCATCTCGTTTGGCCGTGTAACTGACCAAAAATATGAATACATTATTTTGAGAATCAAATGGCATATTTATAAATTCATCAGTGCTTATCAATTGCAATTCCTTTTTCAAATAATCTTGGAATTCGTATAAGAACGCTTCATGAATTGGAAATAGAAATTGATACACCGCATAATATTTCATTTTTTTCAATACATATATCTTATATTTGATATATTTATACGTATATAGTATAATGTTACATATCATAACATATGCAACACATTCTGAAAGATTAATATATCTTCAAAAGTCCGCAAAACGATACAACGTAAATGTCCAAATTATATTTTTAGAGAAATGGAAGGGATTCAAATCTAAAGTTTTTGATATAATTAGATATTGTAAACGTTTAAACGATGATGATATCGTATGCGTTATCGATGCTTATGACATATTGATTAATAAACCAATGGACAATTTAGAATTCGATTTTAAAGCAAAAAAATGCGATATGATTATCGGTAGTGAGCTCAACATACACCCACCATTTGCGAACATTCCTATCGGAAATGAAATTTATAGTAATTATAAATATGTGAATGGTGGATTTCACATTGGTTATGCAAAAAAAGTGTATGAATTATTTACTTGGAAAGATAAACTTGAAATAAAAGAGATTTGCGATGGTTACGGAGGAGATCAATATTATATGTATAGATATATTCACGAACATGACAATAAGATCAACGTAATCCTAGATCATAAATGCGAATTTGTTCAAAACATGTGTGGTGTAAAAATCAAAGACTTTGAATTACAAGACTATCGATTGAAAAATAATACCATGAACACCGTTCCTTATTTTATACATTTTAGTGGAAAATCCTACCTAGCATACAAAAACATTGAAAACAATATGGATACTAACTTATTAAAAGATTTTTCCGACTACGATTTAAAAAATGCAGATCTTTCAAAAAAATACGTCAATATCGACAAACCACACATAATCATATCCGAACAAATATCATCATCTGACATTTAGAAATTTTATCCGGAACTCTTTGATATTTTTCTTCATAATATTTACAATATAATCGGCTTTCCACACGTGATCATAGAAAGTAGTCTGATTACGGTACACATTTTTATACATTCTAAAATCACTTCGATATGTATCTAGATGATTATAGATATTCGAATACAAATCTGCATTTTCGGAATTGAAAATGATATACTCTGGTTGTATCCATAATCTGTTTACTTTGTGAATATAATTTTTTATATTCATTTCGCAACATTCAACATAGACATTATTCAAATCTCCAATATGTTCCGGATTAAAGTGTCTTTTTACATATGTATCGTATCTACATAATAAAACTAAATCATATTTGAAATTCTTTTGCATTTCGTATTCCTTTTTTAAATTTATAACTTGCTGGATACTATAGCAGTTACTATACCAATTATGGGTTCTAGCATACGATGGATGTTGTCGTTTCATCTTTGGAATATTTTCTATGAATTTTAGTGTTTCGTTATCAATTGGTAATCTGGATTCTTTTGATAATCTATGAATATCGACTTCCTCTAATTCGAATTGTAATTGCTTTTCGTGTACGCTTTTTATTGGTTTCAATATATTATCTATGTTTCGTGCAAGATCATTATGCCACGAATGGCAAAAAACATCTATATCGTGTTCACCTTTTATACTGTTAGACATTAATGCATGTTGATTTATACTAAATTTATTAATATCGCTACTTCTATTGAGTATACCGTTATAACACACCGCGATCTTCATACATTATTTAAAATATTTTTAACGTCTTTTAAAACATCGTCCATCATCAAGTTATTTTTTGAAAATTCGAAACAATTCTTTCTTATTTTTTCGTATTCCGCTGGATTCGTTTGTAACCATTTAACATCTCTTACGATAGTGGACATATCAGAATACTTGTATGGAATATAGTGAACATACGGCTCGGGATTTGGTGTTTGTAGTTGAAACCATAATGATGACGCGTCCACTGGAATAAATAACACACGATTCATATGAAATTCCCAAAACAGTCTTCCGGAATGCGACATCTTATGAGGACCATGCATCGACTGACAATCAATGATGTATTTATATCTAGAAAAATCTTGAAAAGACATAAAATTAATTTCTTTCATCTTGGATTTAACATATTTGTGATCTATGTGTAGTTTTCGTGTTTCGTAACCCGTCGGTAACACATCTAAGATATCAATATTCGCGTCCCCTAATTTCAATAAATCGAATCTTTCTAGAGACATCACACAGCCTCTCCACACAGCCTTATCACTTTGAATTCGCGTATTCAAACAATAATCTCTTAACCAATCGATTGATTTTTGAATGTTCTCATACGGAAATTTCAAATACGTCTTAGATAAACAAATGTAATATGGAATGAATGCTTTTTCAATATGTTTGAAATCTTCACAAGGACCGAACATGTTCGTTACATGTTTGTTTTGTTTTCTTTTGTATTCGTTCTTGAACTTCATATTGATTTGACACTCTGGGAAATCATTTAAATGATAATAATAGTCTGCAAGTAACATCAAAACAATTACAGAGATGACTTGAGGTCTTTCTATATCACCTTTGAAATAAAATTGATCTTGCTGTTTTGATACCTTCACGGATTTTTCGGGAACCGAACTATCATATTTGATTTTAACTTTCTTATGAATATCAATATCATATTCATTTTTTAAGATCGTTCTAAAGTTCATTACTATTTTTATTTTTAAAATTAAATGAAAGATATCAAACCAATATTTGTTACGTCGTTTTCCGAAAAGATGTATTCAATCACGGGTAGGCGATGCATTGACACCATTTTACAATTTACACCATTTGATATCATCGTACTTTTAGAAGACCAAGCGGAAATAGATATCAAGTCCGATCGAATCAAGATCCATTCCATGTTCGACTTTGATTTTTATAAAAATTTAAAAGACAATAATCTCGACTTGATACCAAAACACTTTGGTGGTCATTCAAAGATGAAAGCGAATGATCGTAATAATTATTACAATTTCAATTCGGTCAATTGGTGGAAGAAGATCGCCGCTATATATGTCGCAAATAGACTGTACAAAGAGAACACACTTGTCTGGATCGATGCAGATTGTTATTTCAAAAAGGAAGTTTCAGATACCTTTTTCAAAAACAAGTTTTTCAATGAATGTTCCATGTTCTATTTTCAAGGAAAGCGAGATGCCGTTGAGAGCGGACTTGTCGGATTTACTCCGGATCATCCGATCATTCTTCGATTTTTTGAATACATGCAATGCGACTTTCCATTCAGAAAGCTATCAAGACATGATGACGGGTACATCCTAGGACAGGCGATCAAAGATCTAAAATCCAAAGATGCTTTCGATCTAAATACCGATCCATTTATTGAAAGACATCCTTTGAAAAAATTCAAAAAATATTTCAAACATGAAAAAGGAACACATAGAGACACCGGAATTCATGTAGACACGCGACGAAAATAATAAAATATATACTTTTATGAATGTGGCAATACTTGTACGTGGAATTCATTATGATCCCAGTTATAAAGATGGTATTGATTTCAAAAAAGGTATTGACAATTTTCAAACACATATCATCGAAGATCTACAAAATAAGCATGATTGTGATAAAATCGATGTGTATCTATCTACATACGATTCCTCAAAACTTCAAGAGTGTAAAGATGTTTATAAACCGATTACATGCGTACTTAATGAATATACTGAAATGAGTAGACATACCACTATAACCAATGGACTTCAGTTGATAATGGAGTCCGGTATCATATACGATTTAGTAATAGTATATCGATTCGACATTATACTAAAAATGATGATAACCGAATTACCCAATATCAATTACAATGTTTTGAACATTCCTTTTTTTTCACCCGGTGAATGGAAAGGATGTAAACGAATAAATGATGGCTTTTATGTGTTCCCCGGTAGAATGTTGAAAGACATCCATACGATATTTCAAGATTCGATTAATCAAAGACAGACTCATAATCATTTTTATGGAAAATTTAGAAACATATTAGGTAAAGGCAACGTGAACATATTATTGAAACAGACATTCAAATCACAGAGTACGCTGCAAAAAAATCCATTGTATGAAAATAGACTTTGATTAAGAGTCATACCAAGTCTTTATTTCTGAAAACACTTTATCCATGTGACTTATATTCTTTTCAATTGAAAACTCGTTGTGTACTATATCACCCAGTCTAGTGTACATTTCTTTTAAATTATCTTTATTTGCTAATGCATTGTCTATTATTTCAGCAATCTGTTCATCTGTCATGAATTCATCGACTTCGATTATATTGTTTTCAAACGGATATTTGTAATCTTGTGGTACATTTCCTAGAATACAACTATACGATGCTGCAATTTCCCAATACTTGAAATATGCGATATCTTGTCGACCAGATGTAGATAACACTAACCACGATTGGTTAATAAGCTTAGACAAGTCTTCGTTCGCTACAACGGCGTTCATACAACTTGCTTGATCCAATATTTTTACATTCCATTTATATTTATATTTCATGAGAACTTCGTATATTCGCTTTCGTAATGGATATAACCAGTACGCATCACCTATGTCACTTCCTGTTTTTGATTGATGCAATCGTTTATACTCTTTTTCACCAATGGTTTCTTGAATCTCATACCAATGATCTATTGACCCATATATAAGAATATCATATTTCTTAGGCATATTGAAATCATGGAACGTTTTGCTTGATATCATTCTACATTTCAAATTTGTGATGAATTTATCAGGATATTGCATTTGATATGTCTTTTTCAGATTTTCATTTTGATCAAATTGTATTATAACATCACATTTTGAAAAGTATTCACATTGTATACAATTATTAAAATTGAATATGTCTTGTCCGATAACACATATGGGAATGTTCATGTCAAATACAAAATTGAAATGTTCTCCAAAAAGGATTGAATCGGTTACTCCAAATAAGATAATATCTGACGTTAATGATTGCTCTCTTATATTTTCAATTTCTGGTATAGTTATATGTTTGTAATGAATGAATATAGTAATAACTTCATTTTCTTGAGTATTTTTCTTATATCTTCTAAACAACGTTGCTGCATTCTGATCAATCCATTTTTTAAATTGTCTTATATCAAATATACATAAAATTTTCATTTATTGTCATTTATTTATTTATTTATCTTTATTAAACATAATAAATGAAAGCGTGTATTCTAGTTAGAGGCATACATTATGATAAAAAGTATAACAATGGAAATCATCCACCATATGTTGGACAAGATTTTCGAAAGTCCATTACAAATTTCAATGAATATATTTTAAAACCTTTACAAAAATCATACAAACAAGTTGATGTCATAACAGCTACATACGATTCAGAACTGTATTCTGAAATGATAACATCGTATAAACCTATAAAACAGATTGTTATTCCATTCACAAATAAAAGAAATCAAGTCATTGTTTATGGATTACAGGCTATCAAAGAATCAAATGTTCATTATGATTTGATACTCATTTATCGTTTTGATATCATTTTGAAACAAAAGATAACCGATTTGAATTATAACATTCAAAGATTCAATATACCTTTCAAAGATTTACAAGGAACCGAAGGACTTTGGCCAGTTCATCATAGAATTTGTGATGGCTTTTTCATATTTAATGATACACTATTAGAAAGTGTCGTAAAAGCTTTCGAGGAAAAGTTCATGGACAGTAAGACTCATCAGCACACCTATAATCATCTCTGCAAACATTTATCGAAAGACAATATTCATTTTATTGTAAATAAAGAACTGCCATGTAACAACGGAATTTCCGATAATCCATTGTATCGAAATAGACTTTAGATTAGTAGGTTTATATATTGATGAGAAATCATATTTGATTCTTTTATAAAGTTGATTAACGCAATGCATTCGGATTCGCAACCGTATTGTTTATCGTACTCGAGGTATTTCAAATTCCGTTGATCTTTATCATACCTTGACATGCGTGACTCACAGATCTTTGATTTATATGATTCGGTATCCACAAATGATAAATGATTTTCTATTTCAGATCGAGGAAGACTTATCAAATCTTCCCAATTGATAACGAAAATGTTATACAAGTCCGCATAATAAAACATAAACGTGAATGCGATTATATGTGACAAAACGATTTTATTTTCAAAATTACTTTGAATACAAAATTGTTTTAAATTTTTGAAAATATCTAATTGATATTTATTGTGTAAAAAAGAATTATATATATCTTTAACATAATCTTCTCTTGACGTCGGAAAAGTGAATTTACGGTGTCGATACAATATAACCGACTCCTTTACATATTTTACGAATAATGGCATTTTCGAAAAACTAAAATTCTCTTTCGTCATTTGATAATGATCACGACTCCACGTCAGATCCAATACTTTATCAAACTGTTTTTCATCCGATTCGTAAAAAATAGCTTTCCAATTGATTTCGGTTCCATGTACGTAATATAATTGTGTATAATAGCGTCTATTTACAATTATATTGAAATATTCTCGAAAATATCGTATTCCGTTATGCTTTTGATTGTGATTATATCCACAGCATGTCATGAACCAATCGGTCCCTTGTCTTGGATATGAAAAGATGATATACATGATACGATTTTACATGTTTCAAATCTTAAGTAATTTAAAATTACATTTTTAGTTTAAAAGATATATGATTCCGAAAATTATTCATTTATTGATCCCCGATACGATTCCCAAAAGATATTTACAATGCATACTTACGATCAAATCCCATCATCCGGATTTCGATGTCAGAATATATGACGACAATTTAATGTACACATTTATGCAGAATTATTTCCCGGAATACTACGAAAAATTCATCAAATTACCCCGAAAGATTATGCAGATAGACATGGTAAGATATTTTTTACTTTACAAATATGGTGGAATTTATATAGACGCCGATTACTATATGTTCAAACCCTTTGATTTACTAGACTATAAAGTGGTGCTACCAATAAGTCGCGAATCGGCTTCCGGAGACATTGAAAATATAGGCAATTGTATCTTCGCGGCCGAACCTAATAATCTATTTTTCAAAACTCTGATAGATTCATTGTTTACCATTAATAGAAATCAAATAGAGTTTAGAAAAGATGCCATCATAGATAGCAGCATCAATGGCACCGGGCCAAAGTTTGTACATCATTGTTATAACAAATTCGATCATAAAGAAGATATATGCACTCCATCAAAAAAATACTTTCATCCAAAAACAGACACAGCAATCGAAAATATGCAGAAACTAATCCAAGAGAATGAAGCATATGGTATGCATTTTTGTCATGGAAATTGGAGAAATAATAAATTGTAATATATAATGAAATATACGAATATAGTACTCATAATATTATTGATTCTCTTTATATCTGTGTATTTTTTCAAGATAGACTTGAAGGCTTTAACCGATACAATGTCGTCTTCCACAGGCACCAACATATTATCTATGCTCGAAAATGTATCGACGACTACTACAAGTATAAGTCAAGAAACATCAACAACCGACATAAATGCAATACAAAATAAAAGTTCGACTATCAGACCATTCGATGTTACCAGTTCAACTTCATCAGACATTGAAATACCGTTGCGTGATCCGATAAGTAGCACAAGTATACAACCCATGATGGATACGGGCACACGTACACAACCGATTACGCAAGTAGATACCGTCTCAAGTACACAACCGATTACGCAAGTAGATACGGGTACAAGTACACAACCGATTACGCAAGTAGATACGAGTGAACCAGTCGCAGATTCTACATTGGATTACACACTTGACCCCGATATTAAATTTGGATATAACGTGGTAATCGGAAAAAGTGCAAATCCACAAAATCAAACGGAAAACATAACACCAGAACCCGCTAACATATCCGAATTGATTGAAAATTGTAAACTAAGATGTAACAGTAAACCTGGTTGTACCGGTTTTGAATATAGTGCACAATATGCTAAATGTATCTTACTTGACGATGACATCAATAAAGCAGATTTGGGTACTAATTGCGATCGTGATGTTTTTATACGTAATAAAGAACCGGAAAAGAAGATTATCGACGAATCAAAAACGAGCGGATTCAATACTGTTTACATAACTCAAAATAGAGCGGTAGATTCGATTGATCAAGATGGTCATCAACAATGTGCATGGTTAAGTGATACTGGGGAAAATCTACATGGAAAATATAAGGAAATTAGGATCGGTGGAAATACATGGGGCTCTAATAATATGGATCCAAACAAAGATGCATGCTTTATGAAATGTCATCAAAACGATATTCCTGGAATGTCTAAATGTAAAGCTATCGGAAAATATCCGGGTAATTATAATTGCAGATTCTATTATGAATTAGATCAATCTGGTAAGTATCGATCATCTTCCCATGCTCACAAAGTGTGGACTAAGGTTGACAGCTTTTATGAAGCTCGACCATATATATAATATCATTTTTGTATAGATCGATAGGATCTCCGTATACATCTGTTTTTATCAAGACAATATCATCACAAATATTGTCTTCTTTTTCAAAATTTTCAAACAAAGCGGTATTCAAAAAAGCATTGACAATGTTATTTGCATTTCTCTTGCCTAATAGTACATAACCATTTTCGATTTCACCACCTATAATTGTGAATTCACCTATCAATTCTTCTACCGATAAAATATAATGCTCTTCAATGTCTCCATTGTGTCGGAAACATACACACATATATTTGAGATTGTCCATTTATTAATTAAATAAACAGATTCTTTAAGTTTGATATATATCTTTCAAAATCTTGGATTCTTGTTTCGTGGGTGTTTCTTTTAAATTTTTGAAAAAAGTCTCACAATCGACCGATATCTCAAGTTCTGTTATGACATTTTTTTCAAAATCTCTGTGTTGTGAACATGTAAAGTAATATTCATGCACATTCAATTTTTGACAACATTGATCGAATTCTTCCATATGTAAACAATATCTTGGTTTTAATATATCTTTAACCGTTTTTGCTCTGTTGTAATGTTTTTGACAATATGTTTTACCATTAAATGTATGATTACCAGGAAAACAACAACGGGTATGATTTTTTACGTATGCCGAACATACTTCAGGTTCTTTGATATGTAAACTTTCTTTCGCATACCTCTGATCTTGTAATCGATGACGTCCGCAATACTCACTATCATTTTCAACACGACAACGACATGCTTTACCTTGAGCATTGTAACCCTTGCATAATTTAATTTCATTTGCATTCATACCCAGGATCGAATGAATGTCGTCTCTTATTGACTTTTCGGTCATATTATCGTAATATCTGGGCAACTCGGTAATAAGTTTATCAATAATATTTTCAAACTCATTTTTGGATTTCTTTAGGAATTGATCCATAGCAATTTATACCTCGAGGTGTCTTAAAGTGACTTTACATATTTACTTTTTTAACATTGCTAGATTTCACCGGACCATTTTTGACTCTCCTAATCGTCATATTTGCTTTCTTTCTTTTTTTTACCAATTCGGCCGCTTTCTTGACGCGGAATTTCGCGTAATCAGTCGTCGATGGTTTTTCAAGCATTGACATTGCAGATGCTGCTGCATTTAAGTATTGATTGAATTGAGAATAATGATCTTTGAAAAATTCATTAAATATTTGTTGTTTTGCGATAAGATCATCAAGCTGTTTTTTGATTCTTTGAATCTTGAGTTTCAAATCTTCATTCTGGATACCATTTGCAACTTCGATTTGTCTTCGTACATATAATTCGCGTAGCTGTAATTGTTTTTTTTCTTTAGTTGTTCGAAGTTTTGTCATGTATTCAATCAAACCTAAAAGTTTGATTTCACCCAGCATTTTAAAATATTTGTTGGAATTTCTTCCTTTCAAATTAGCCCTCGGTATTTTGGAATAATTTTCAAAAACAGTTCTTATAAAGGCATCGAATGAATTTGCCGAATTCATATTGAACGCATTGCTTTTATTCTTTGAAGTGTTTGTTTTAGACTCCGTAGCACCCATTATTAATGTATAATATAATAAAGAAATAAATGACATTTGCAAAACTAAATCCATATACACAAGATTTTTCAGGTGACGCAAATAATTTACGCAACATCGACCATATTGATTTGCTATCCACCAATACGGTCATTGGTAAAAACGCGGGCATCCGAAACAATCAACCATCCGGATATAGTGTATTTATTGGTTTCGAAGCGGGAAGACAATCGACAAATCCAAACAAAAACATCTACATTGGTTATCAAAGTGGTTTCAAATCAAACGGCGATTCCAATAACGTATTCGTCGGTACGCAATCGGGATTTCAAAATAATTCGGGATCTGATAACATATTTTTTGGATACCAATCCGGATATAATAATACAATCGGAAATAATAACGTATTCATCGGCAAGGATTCTGGAAAATTAAACAAATCCGGATCTGCAAATGTTTTTATAGGACCTACATGTGGTTCTAGAAATGTTTCCGGAAGTTCGAACGTTTTCCTAGGAATGTTTAGTGGCAATTTTAATACATACGGAAATAAGAATGTGTTTACAGGGAATAAAAGCGGCTATAACAATCTATTGGGAGACGAAAATGTCTTTACCGGATCGCAATCAGGGGAGTACAACGTTTCTGGATCAAAAAACGTTTTCATAGGTCAAGCCAGTGGACAGTACAATCGATACGGCAATGCCAATGTTTTCTTGGGATATCAATCTGGTCAACACAACAATTTCGGAAGTTCAAATGTGTTTGCAGGCATATTTGCTGGATCGGAAAATGAAGATGGCAACAAAAACGTGTTCCTGGGAAAGTCGTCTGGATCGAAATCAAAATATGGTTCTGAAAACGTTTTTGTTGGCGAATCGAGTGGTCTTAATAATTATAAAGGATCTAAAAATGTATTCATTGGGAATGAAGCGGGTATTAACAGCGAACAATCAGACACGAATATCTTTATAGGTTATCAAAGCGGTGGACAGAGTACGTCATCTTTGTTGAAAATCGTAAGTGCGATCACTATCTCAAATCCATCGTACGATTTGACGGAATATGTCACATCGTTTCTAGACTCTGATAAATTAGAAAGCTTCACATATGAATCTGATATTGATATTCGATATCAAAATATTTATGGTACCTTTAACATCAGATATTTCAAAAATGCGTTCATGAGTATACAATATTTTATAGAAAATCCTTTACCGATTGCATCGACAAATACCATAACATCAGTTGATGAAATCGTAATGATATAAGATTATAATTATTATCATTATAATAATGACAACTTTATCCATTGATATCGGTATGAAAAATTTTGCATATTGTGTTATTGATAATTCATACAAAATCATAGAATGGTCTGTTTTAGATATAGGCAAATCACCGACACAAATGCTAAAGTGTATAGACAATTTACAATTATATTCAAAATGTAAAAAAGTAGTCATCGAAAAGCAACCAACAAAAAATGTAAAAATGAAACAATTAGAGAATATGCTTCACAGTTATTTCATCATAAAAGGCACCTTAAATTCAGATTCGAATATTTCACATATCGATATATTTAATCCAAAAAATAAATTAGGATCGTATCACGTTAAAGGAGCAAAAAATTATAGAGAACGTAAAAAAATATCCGTTGAATTGTGCAAATTGTTTCTACAATTTCAAAACATACAAGATACACAATTTATACATACCTTTTCGGTTTCAAAGAAAAAAGATGATCTGTCAGATTGTTTGTTACAAGGAATTGTTAACATGAAATTCAATGTTGATCAATTATGCGATCGTATATCTATCAAAACTAATATTAAACCTCGAAAACCAACCGACAAACAAATTAAAACCGGTTATTCAAAGAGTAATTTAAAATACATTTTCAATACGACTAATACAAATAAAGAAGAGATATCCAAGGATGTGCACATTAAAAAAGCGATTCTAAAACATTACAATGGATCCATAGATGAAGCTTGGAAAGACTTGTATAACTACGAATCATGATTTCAAAATCCAATCAATGACATTACTCTAGACAATCCTTTATCTCTATGATAAATTCGATGGTCTACTTTCTTTTCTTTCAAAACATGTCTACACATTGGACACGTGGTCGTTATTTTTTGAATTTTGTTTTTATTAGACCATTCCGTTATACACCTTCTACAAAATATGTGACCACATTCTAATACTAATTTACTACTCTTACTTTTTAGACAGACCGGACATTCAAAATGTTTCGACATGTATTATGCAACCAATCATTTTCTTAACTCGTTTAACGATTTTTTTTTAAGTTCATGCGAACACATATTACAAAACTTCAAACGATCTACTGGTCGTGTGCATTCTGGACACCGTAATACCTTTTTAGCATCCCCTATAATAGAATGCCACTGTGACCATTCTTTAGTATCTTTTTCAGGTACACTTGGCATTCTAATCTCACCTATCACGGTCATATCTATGTTTGAAATATGTAGATATTTTTTAAATTGATTAAAATGAAGAAATGCATAGTAACCGCGAATAATGGTATCGGAGATCAAATGATTTGTTATATATGTGCAATGGTTATTTGTAAACTTCATGGTTTAGAATTAACGATTGAATGGAGTAACGTACATATAGATACAAGACATGGTGATTGTTTATATTCCGACAAATTATTTGATATCGATTGTGACATAGTGTATGACCGTCCAGATTCCGAGTATGATTTTGAAATAGACCATTCAAAAAGTACTATCGCAATATCGCCGCTTAATATATATCTAAATGAAAAAATTACATTTGATTCTTTAGTAAAAATAATATACGAACAATCAAACATAATCAAACCAGCAAAATTTGTATCAAATTTCATTGATCAAAATGTCGATCAAGATATTCATAATGCGTACGGAATTCATCTGAGACATACCGATAAAATAAAAGACAAAGCGATGCCAATTTTTATACTAATGAAAATATCGTCATCAAAATATGAAAAACTAATCAATAATCTTAAAATTCATATAAGAAATATTCTAAAGACCTCTCAGGATAATCATACGACATTCTTTGTTACCAGCGAAGATTCAAATATTGAACGAGATTTTATAAAATGGATCGAAAACACTGCTTGTGAATTGAATAAAAACATAAAAATCATTCTAAAACCCGATTATGATTTATTAGGTGACTTCAAAGGAAAGCAAGATGTGATTGACATGTTTTTATTATCAAAATGCAAAACTATATTATCGGGTACAAACTTTTCAAACTATTCAATCTTGGCGGCGTTGCTAAGTAAAAACAAGAGTCTAAGATGGTTTCATGATGATCTGCAACGATCAATGATGTTTCATTGGTGCAATGTTTTCAAAGATACTAATCTAGTTCGTGATATGAATGGAGACATCGCAGATATTCAATATGAGTTCGATTTTATTTTGAAAAAAGAACCTAGGAATTATATATGTCACATAAAGTAGTTGCAAAAATTCAAAAAGCGTTATTCAAAGAGTCGTTACAAAAACAAACCGATATTCGTGGGAAGACTTTAGTCATAATAATGGGCAAGGCCATAAATGATGAAATTCTATTTGAAAATCAAATGCGTCATGTCGTGCAGCCATACCATGCGGAGATCGCCATCATAAGTGATTACAACAATTGTAAGAATGAAAATATTTATAAACATTTTAAATACGTTTGGGAATCTTTTGAAAATTCAGATGAACTAGTAGACAAATATATAGGTCGATCGGTAATTTCTAAATATCTATCCTTGTGTACATGTGAAAATGAAAATTTTAAATGTGGTCTTTTTGGAAGTATGCTAGGTCATCAAGGTGATAACGGTGGTACCATGTCCGTACAAATAAAAAGATATATATTATTGAAAGAGCATTTTGAAATATTGAATACATATGACCGCATTATACTAATGAGACCCGACCATTATTTTGTTCGTAATTTACCGATATACGATGTATCAGATAACATATTTATACCATGGGGACAAGATCATGGTGGAATCAATGATCGTTTTATCATATTTGGAAAAAATGATATCGAAAATTGCTTGAATATACTCGATTTCTATAAATTCAAAGATACGTATGATCTAATTATCAAACATGAATTAGCACCAATGATTGAACATGTGATTCTATATATGCTAAGACATCGTGGATTAGAAAATAAGATTGTACGTATACCTCAATGTATGTGTTCAGTTCTTCAAAACAATCCAAGATATACGGTTAATCTTCCATTTGATAAAAGATATCAATATAAATTCAAATTAGAGGTAAAGATGTGTGAATATAATATAGATAAAAGATACATCTAAAAGCTTCAACATGAACTATTTCCAAATAGTATATGTCGAATTGAACATGCTAGTCCAAAATATCATCGGATTCATTATAATGTAACATTGATTCCTAAATGAAACGGATCATTTACACCATATCATACCCCATTCATTTTTCCATGTAGTTTTGTTCAATGTTTTTCTTATTATTTCTACGTCTGTAAATTCTTTTGGTCTATACGAGTATTTGTCAGCCCATTGAATTGAAAATTCTGTAAATCCCAAATGTAGTAAATGGTCTAAGCATTGAAATGTCACATTATTGTATTCACTTACCCATTCAAAACATAACATGTCAACTTTAGAAGATAGAGATGATATGCATTCATATTCGGCTGTTTCCACGTCAACTTTTATTAAACTAGGTTTTCCATATAGTTCAATAAGTTTATCTAGTGTAATCGTTTTACAAATTGCTTCTGAAAATTCATGATTATGAAATCTAGAATGCTCACTACACAACCAATCTTTGTTCAATGTTGAAATTGGTCCAAATTCTGCTTCGTAAAATGTCATTGTTTTATCATTCTGATTATAAACAGCGTAATTCAATGCAATTATATTTTTAATATTTTTACAATTTTCAACAAGTTCTTTATATATTTTTGCAGAAGCTTCTACTGCAATTATCTTATCGGTGAATTCAATGTTTCTAAATGACCATTTGCCAACATTAGCACCTATATCGAATATCATATATTTGAACATATACATTAAATTCAAATGCACAACGAATTATACACAATCTATTGTTTTCGAATATATAAAGCATCGCCCCAACCACAATTCCCATACAAGTATAATTCTTTCCTTTCAAAATTTTTATTTTTCAAAAATTCATCAAGATCATTTAAAAGGCAACAATTTTCATAGAGGTATTCGGTGTTTACTTCTGTATATATATAATCAACATGCCTTAACAAAACACCCATCGATTTCAAAACATTCAATTCAAGACCTTGAACGTCGATATTCATGAAATTTAATCTTGTAATTGGAATTTCAGTTTCATTTATTAAAGATTCTAATCTTTTTGTCTTATATTCCATATGATCGACATACTTTACATCTGGATGGTGTTGTGAATGTGTTCCTAATTTTAAAATAGACGAACTTTCACCATTATTAGAAATGTTAAATATGGTTGGAATATCATCTTGTTCATCTATCAGTGCATGGTATATATTGGATATGCCTTTTATTTTCATCTCATCAACTAAATATTTTTGTGCTTCTATCCAATATATATTTTCTTTGATCATACCAATTCTTTCGTAGGCTGTCAATTCTTCGCATTTATGTGCTCCAATATGTAATATACCATTTATTTTCATATTATATTTGGATACTAGTCGATGTAATTTTATCAACATAGAATATCAAATATATATATTATGTTTATATAGACGTAGAGCTATTTACACCACAAGATCCCCCATTCGTTGAACTTACTACTCAGTAATTTTAATTTTACCACATTCACATTTACGAATGCTTTGGGTCGATACGTATACCTATTACCATATTGAATGGAAAATTCTTCAAATCCTAAATTAAAAAGGTAATCAATACATACATTAGCCAGTTGCACATCATCGTATGTCCATTCGAAACAAAACATGTCGATTTTAGATGTTAATGATGTAACACATGCATATTGATTTGTCTTTACATTAACTTTAATCAAACGTGGTTTTCCATATGTTTTGACTAGTTGATCTATTGTAATCGTTTGTTGACTCATTTTATTACACACCAACCAATCGTCATTGTCTTCATGAAATGTCATTGAATTTAGTACATGACAATTTATCGAAATAACGTTGTCGCAATTTTTACAATTTTGTACAAGTTTATCATAGTAAAATTTACAAGATTCGATTGCTACTATTTTGTGACCATCGATCGATATATTCTGCAGAGTCCATTTACCATCATGAGCTCCTATTTCAAATATCATATATAAAATACTATCGATTTTCCATTTTTTCCTAACGTATATTTTCTTCGAATGTCTTCGAATAGTTCTTTCTTCGGATTATTCAAAAACACTTCAAATAGAGTACACATCGGATTAATCAAACAATGGTCCAAGTAATACAATGTATCAACTTTCAGATTATTTTCTTCTGCATATTTTGGATCTTCCGCTTTTTCACATAGTAGTCCTTTTGACTCTTTTTCCAAAAAGATGTATGGTACTCGGTCGCCAGACTTCGGTTCCGATCCTGGATTTCGTTCTCCAATCTTTTTTGCAACATATATATGTGGCTGATTTTGATTCTTGTAATCGTCTCTTAAACTTTTACTCACAGTCATTTTGTGCATCGGTACTTTACCATTTAACAAATCTTTTGCAAACTGTTTTACATATTTTTTTGCCTTTTCAACATCACGGTCAAACATCAATATATCAAGAACTTCTTTAGATACGTCTTTAACAAAGTCCGGATTATCACGTCTTACCAATTCCAAACCTTTCACATCGATATAATCATGTTTTTCAGGCTTTGTATACATCTTTCCTGCGTATCTTTTCTTGGCAAATAGAAGATATGGATGATAACACTTTTCCATTTCAAGTTCGATGGGCTTTTTGAAAATCTTTGTAATCTCATTTGCTGCTTTTTCTCCCAATTCGAATGATTTTTTCAATTTATCTTCGGTTGTCTTTTCTTTTGTGGTATCAAAAATGACCATGACGCTATCTGTATCTCCATAAATAACTCTCGATCCTTCGTAATGTTCTTCTACATAATTTTTTGTCTCTTCGATCATCTGTCTTCCAATCGTCGTTACTGTTGCGGATATCTCTTGACACGGTAACATAAATGCTGCACAGAACCCATATATGCTATTCATACTAACTTTGAATGCCAACTGTTTACCATTGTAAAGACTTTCTTTGAATTTATCACCTTCTTTTGCAGCCATCGCCATATCTTTTTTTGCTTTTTTACGACTTAATGCTAAATTCTCTAAAAGCTTTGGTAGAATCCCTTGTTTACTCTGAGCAAAGGTTACTTGTTTGTGTCCAAGGTCTACCGTTATCTCATCCGTATCGATTCCCTTATATGTATCATTGAGTATGATACTATTGTAACAAAGATTGTGTGCTCGCATGATTGTTGGATACAGAGATGCAAAATCTAGACCAGTTACCACGTCATGCATGTACGAACCTTTTTGAGCCTCTAATACAGTGGCTCCTGTAAAAGATTCACTCGACTTTTCTTCATACGGTGTCCTTACCAACATGTTATCAATTCGTGTTTGTCTTGTAATCTGTGAAAATACTTTGATTTGTTGTCCCTTTTCCAAAAGATAACTCAGAGGTACATAAGTCACCTTGGCCATCTCGATTAAATTTGGAATTTTGCTCAGTTTTCGAATTAGATCTAATGGCAATATTGTATCTTTGATACAATAGACTCCAATGTCTTTTCGATCGGCGGAATTCCCTTCGTATTTTTCAAACATCGTCTTGACGTCGAGATCCACCTTGTTGTCTTTTAAGAAGTGACTACTGACTGCATTCAGAGAATACTTGGCAAGTTTATGATCACGTTTGATCAATTCTAATAAATCGATTTGGGTTCTTCCAATAGAAGGAATCATTTCATAATCGTTTGTCCCATATGCCGAACTACTGAATCTTGCGGTATACAATTTATTATCTGTTTCTAATAGTCTACTGATATTTATATCAATTCCGTATCGTTTTGCTCTTTTATAAATGTATTGATTGTCGAATTTCCATATGTTATATCCTGTTAACATGTCTGGATCATTTTCTCGAATACATTTCAACCATTCCTGAATCAATTCCTTTTCAGTTTTGCAAGTGATCACTTCACAATCTTCGATATCATCACACGTTCCAAGATTGACTAAATGTTTCTTATATGGACCAGGTTCACCATATCTCTCAAATGTTGTCGCTATTTGGATTATAGGACAATTATTTGTCGTACTTGTTGGATCCGGGAATGATCTATTGGGACTGTATGTTTCAATATCATACGATGCCATTATCAATTTACCAATTGAATTGTTTTCAAATGGTTTGATGTCTTGGAAATCCTTCACATAATATTCATAGTTGCAACTTGTATCGTCTTCGGCTAAACATTTACTTTCTTTGATTTGAATCCATCCGGTAGTCTCTAGTTCTTGTATGTGAATGAATCTTAGCATCGGATCGATATTGGCTTCGTATATATGTTGCTTATATTTCTGATTTTCTTTCAAAAAATAATATGCAGTTCGAAATGCGGCTTTTGATTTAAATTTCATTGCAATGAATTTGAATGATTTGTCATTTGTGAAACCAAAGAATCTTTTTCTTTCGACGTACTCACATTGTTCTAAATTTTCTCGAATCTTCTTTGAACGACATACAAATTCTTTAAAATTACTGAGATCACCTCGTCGCCAATGTTCGGGAACTTCCACATAAAAATAAGGTTGAAAATTGGTCTTTACGCAAACGGATTTACCGTCGCTATCACGACCAAATATCATGATCGTGAACTCATTGTCGTCATTATCAAAGGAATGCCACGAGACAATTTGAAATGTGATACTCATTGTTATTACAATTACCAGCTGTACCCTTTAAGTTGAATTTGTAGAGAAAAAATAAGACTGTATAATAATGGCAACACCAGTTGAACAAGTACCCCGAATACGTTTGAAACAAGAATGTGATTACCTAGAAGAAAATACAAATGGATTTTCAAGAGCCGATCTTATAACCCATTTGAAAAGTATCGGAGTTTATAAGATTGACTTACGATGGCCTGCGAGACCTAAACCGATCGATATCAAAGAACGTTCGAAAGATCCGTCTAATATTTTCATAGGAAACGGTGCGGGTTTGAAAGAAGAAGGTAACAATAAATTATATATCGCAAATTCGTCCACCGAAACACCATTAATCAAAGGAGACTTTTTGAAAGACAAATTAACGATACATGATTGTTTGAATATTTCTCAGAGTGATGTAACATCGCGTATTATGGGTGAAGAGGGAGACATCCGAAGGATTCAATCGACCTTATATATGTATCGCAAAACCGGGGTTCATGCAGGTTGGTATCCGATACAATTTGGACCGGTTTTGACCTTTTAAATCGTTTATTTTTTAGATTTTTATTACCATGCATGTCATGACAACATTTTGTACATGCGTTTTCAAAGTTGATAATGTGCATACGATGAAAACACCAGATCACAAGCATGAAATTTATTTACAATCCTTGATCGAATTAAGCGAACTCATTGATAACATGTTCATATGGTGTGATAAAGCTTCATATGATTATATAAAAAACAATATTAAATGTGAACATTATCACATTCATCAGATCGAATTGCACGAATTACACTATTATCATGAGATTGGTAAAGCAGTTACATATATGAATTGTGATACTAGAACAATAAGTGAATACAAACGCTCATTTTATTTTAGCAAAAAGAATATAACGATATCACATCAATTAATATCATTGTGGGTCAATAAGATATTCATAATAAAAGATTGTATTGAAAAGAATCCATTTTTATCTCGCACATTTAAATGGATTGATGCAGGTATACTGTCAAGACGATACATAGATGTGACCGAATTCAAGAAAAATATCAATAGAAATATGAAATATATAAATGCGTTTTTTATATCAGATTGTTCATCCCATTCAGAAGCTATAAAACTCTTTCAATCCAATTTTATCTATTCCTATAAAACATATTTGAAACAAATATACTTTTGTCAAAAACATTGCAGACGTTTAATTGCGACATATTTCATAATTAACGAAACATTTTTTGAAAAACTTTATAATAGATATATTTTAACAATTGATAAATTATTGTCCCAAAATTTAATATCTACAGAAGAATCAATTTTATTCTTAACATGCCAAGAAGATGATTTATACAAAGAAATTGATTTCGGGTATGGAATGTATTATAATATCGCAGAGCAGTTATGATAAACAACCTTCACATTTTAAGTATAAAGCAATGATTCTTTTTCAATTGATTTTATATATTCATTCGCAAATTCTTGAAATGAATCTGGATCGTTGATAGTTTCATTGTCTAAATGCTTAATCAAAAATTTTTGTAATATATTCATGGTACATTTAACTTTTGAAATCTTATTGACCGTATCTGAATCTGTATCTTTGAAATACTTATAAATCATGGATTCTTTTTGTTCTTTGGTTGCGTAATCAAATTTTATGAAATAATGAATTCTTCGAATCAACGCGGGGTCTAATTTTTCAATATGATTCGTCGTTATGAATATGATCAAATTTGAATCGTTTTTTATTCCATCCAAAACATTCAAAAGTCCTGAGAAGGTCACATTATTCTTACATTCGTCATGTGATTTTCTAGATTCAAAAATACAATCGATATCCTCGATTATCAAAAATGTATTCTCCGGAACCTTTTGAAAAGCTCTTTTCATATTCTTATCATTCATTTCTCGATCGAATTCAAACAACGCTAGACCATGTTCAAATTCAGAAGCCAATGCTTGTATGAAAGACGTTTTCCCGGTCCCAGGTAGACCATGTAACATAAATATGTTTGTATGAGGAACATCTAGAGATTTATATCTTTTCTCGTTATCATAAAACTGATTTATAGCCTTCTTCGCATCGTCGACTGTGTTGTCCGGTAAATGAATATTGTCTAAACTTTTTCTTTCGATACAATCAATATTATCCCAGCAGTAGTTCCATTCATAACACGGAATCTGTTTTTTTGATCTTCGATATACATATTTCGAATAGTTTTCGTATACATATTTCAGAAATGTACTGTAATCAAACGATTCTTTTCCATCATAGGTTTCGACGTGAATCTCTTTATAATAATCTGCGTTATCATCTTGAGAACATACGTAAGGCGTCATTGACAAACGCACATTATACTTTAACCAGATTTCATTGAATTTCAAAAAGCCGTAATAAGGAATAATGACACACTTTTTCACATCATGAGAATTGCAATATTCTTCAATCCGAATTGCGTGATATTTTTGATTAAATGTAAACAGAGGGAGCACGTGCTCACTTGAAATATAATTGATGAACGCGTTGTAAATCATTTTCGGACGTTCATGAATCACTAAACCTTTGTTCATCATCTACTCTATTCATAAATGTTTTCTTTAAATTCATGATGTTCTGAATTCGTTTGGTTCTTTCATAAGAAACATCAATAAATGTATTATGACAACGTTATCAATAATGATAACATTTAATGAAATTCTTAATGATTATTCTTTCGAATTATTATTTGAAAGTATTATCAAATTTGACTATAGATTTGACTGTATTGCTTTAATCATCGATACTTATCACAATACGAATGTTAGTGTAAACCAAAAAACATTTTGTATTGAGAAAATAAAAGAATTTCTTTCTAGATTTGACATAAATACGGAATATCATATCATCGATTATCAAAACTCACTCCAATATGATCAATATCTCAAAGATATATTTTCAGAGTCTGATGTATTGTCCCGGAGACATCAAATGTATAAAAATGCATTGATATACATAATATCATTTGGTATGTGTAACAATCAATATCTTCTACATATAGATTGTAGTGTTATATTGAAATGTAATACAAGTCGATATAATTTTGTAGAAGAATCTATAAAATGTATAGAATCGTATGATAATGTATTGGCGGTTGGTGTTCCACCTGAAAACACAAAACATATAATCGAAGATATCGACGAGCGGTTTTTCAATCTTAGACGATTAAAGAAACCAAATAGAAATCATTTATCATTAAAAGCGTTTATAATAGACATCGAAAGATATAAAACATTGTTAATGTCGAATCTTCACAAATATGCACATTTATTCACAACTCCATCTAGACAACGCCACACTGAAAATATTTTTGACAAATGTTTACATGAACACAATGTAGATATATTATATTTGAATAAAACATTTTCGAATATCGTTAGATAAAACATTTCAAATCCGACTAGAATAAAGATTGAACAATTGTAAAACATCCTTCGATGACAAACTAGCAGCATACGACTTTTCACAAATGTCACTGCTGACACCGTCTTTCAATAGATTCTTTACGATCTTTGTTTTTTGTTCTTGTAGCTTGATTATATTTTCTTCGATATATGGAAGATTGGAATCACCACTCGCAATCACAAATTTAGTGACGTATACGGGTTTTCGTTGTCCGGTACGGTGACACCTACCGATCGCTTGATGTTCTAACGCAGGATTCCAATTAGGTGACATTATATAGATACGGTTAGCACATTGGAGATTAATACCTTGACCTCCGGTATTGATTTGAATGATAAACGTATTTATATTTCTATCGCTTCTGAAAATATTGACCGCTTCTGCTCTCTCTTCGATTGACATGGTACCATCTAATCTAACAGATTGATAACCATGCATCTTTATAAACTTTGCGATGATTGTCATCTCATCAACAAACTGACAAAAGATCAAACATTTATCACGTTCTTGATGAGCTTGTATACATTTTAACAACTCCGTCATCTTTGTCGAGTCTTGTGTATATTCCTTTGGTTTTTCATTATATTTTTTTGCCATTCCATCGTTAAATAATTTTGGGTGGATACAAATTTGTCTGATTCTCAATAAATTTTCAAGCATGTATATATAATTGTTATTCTTTTCAATTTGACCCCGGTACTTGGTGTAGGTATCCATATAAAGTTTTTCTTCATTTTCCGATTCAAAAGGGATATATTTGATATCTATTTTGCATGGTGGAAGTTCTAATTCTTTGTTTGACATCTTAACATCTTCTTTCGTCCGTCTCAAAAGAAAATGATCACATATATATTCTTTTTCCGCTTGACAAACATCTTTCTTAAACCCGATCCATATCATAATGTTTACAAAATCGATCATACGATTCATGATCGGTGTAGCGGTCAATGCCCATTTGGCATCCGAACGAATCAAACAGCAAGACTCATAGAACTTTGATTTACCATTACGCAAACTGTGAGCTTCATCGATAATCACACGATCCCATATAACATTATGAATCGGAGATTGACCTGGAATAGAACCACGCGAATTCAAAATACTTTGAGACATTATGAATATACCAGAATCCGAATCAGAAATTACTGTGTCTTTATTTACAATAAAAATATTAATATCAACGGCACAAAATCTTTTTATTTGCGATTCCCATTGACTTACCAGACTTTTGGGTAGTAATATTAAAGTCTTTGGTAATCGATTTTCCAAAATCAAAGACAATGTCATAATCGTTTTTCCAAGACCTACTTCATCTGCTAAAATACCACCACGCGGAAGCGTAAGATCATCAAGATGTTTTTGATTTGTCTCTTGCGAGACCATCCAATCACGTCCGATTGTTTGATAATCGTACAAAGCACAATGTAAAGTCATGGTATATGTGGTCTTTGTATACGTCTGATTATGATTCTTTAAGTGATTTTTATCCGAATGATTACATTTAATTAGATATTAAATGATTATCCGTTTGATAAATTAAAACAAACTATAGATATAATTGATCATACACTCAATAAAATATGCATTGTGGTTGATACATCTATTAACACGACGATAAGTCTTTACAATAAAGAAATATGTTTAACTAAAATCAAATCATTTGAAATGTCATCGGAATGTCATGTTGTATTTATATTCAATCTTCAAACAAAAAAAACATTTTGCTAAATAGACATAAAATGTTCAAAAATGGATTAATATATATCATATCAATGTGCGATACGCAATACTCGTTCCACATTGACTGTAATAAATTATTAGAATCAAGAAATCATATTGATGTTTTATATTTGGATGAAAAATGTTCAAATTTCGTAAGGTGTTCAAAAGAAGAACTTCAACAAATTTACGGATGAATACTAGCAAACCATTTACAATTTTTCTTGAAAATTGGGTACAATATCGTATAATATCTTAATATGACGACTGCTGTCGCTGTACATTGAACATCGTTAGATACCATAAGATGCATAGACTCGGATATAATTTCGTCTTCTGTATAATCTTCTGCATTCTTATATGGTTTCTTGTAATTTGCAGATTTTACAATTTGAATGTATTTCATAACCTTTTCTTCTTTGGTTTTCATTATTTTTTTAATTATCGATATCTTTTAAAGTGTTTACGGTGAACCAAGACTTAAATAGTTGTCAATTTTGACATGCTATCTGCATGTTCTTGTTCGTCATTTCGAATTTCTAAAAACACATCATACAGACTTTCGTGATTTTGATTCAAATTTTCATTGATTAATATTGGAACCGGTAGTCTTTTCAATAGTGTTTCATTTTCTTTGATGAATTGATCATATGTATCGACCGCGTGATTCTCCAATAATTCACTGAACTTATAGCTCAAATTTGGACTAAAGAAAAACAAAGTCATAAGTATAATGTAATAAACAACCGCGGAATGGGCTGCTAAAAAACGATCATAATAATATCTATTCCCCCCTAAAATTTCCATAACCAATAGATGTTTTGTTTCATTGTATTCTTCTTCCGCATGTTGTTTTCTTAGACCCACCGATATTCTCCACCATCCAAATGTTTCATACATATGAAGCATCGCATAATAAGAAAAGTATGGCATTCTCGCAACCGTTTCCAAAAACCAAAAACGTTGAATGGGTCTATTACCATAGACAACATCCAAACTTTTACAAATGAGTACGTATATCATATACATCAATAATGGTGTATCTTTTTCACTTTCTCTTAGTGATTCTCTATACCATATTTCTTGATCATCCAATGTCAATTTCGACATCCTTTTGTCCATCATTTTAACACCACTGTATTTTTCGTAAGAATCCCGTCCAACCTTTGATAATTCTAATATGAAGTGATCTTTCGCTATGCCAAAAAATGATTTAGGTATTTTTGATTTACTCATTTCATAATGATCAAAACGATATCCGTAATTAGTTTTTTGATTCCGAGGGTAATTTATTTTACACATTGGTTTTATGACAGACATAATGATAATTAAACTATGGTTATATGTTCTTTAAGTAAACATTTCATGTTTGATTGACACACATAATTTATAATATCATTTCTTGATATACTTCTGGTTTCATTCGTAATCCTTTTATGAATCGATTCTTTTGTTCGTCAATCTCAATAGATAGGTTATATTTGCTAAAGGTACTTTTGTAGTTTTCTGGTGTCAGTCTTATATTTGAAAATCCATTCATTTTTAGGTGATCATTTAATTCGGAAATAAATTTTCGATATGGTAATTGAAAGTCTTCTCCACGTTCGATGTCACCGGTTTCTATAAAGTTTGCGATGCCATTGGTTTGAATCTTGATTAATCTTCTTTGATACATAAAATAATCTGGTATTGTGTCCCATATATTCTTGTCTTTGAAGTTATTCACCCAATTTAGATAAGCCATGTTGTGTCTATGAATAATTGCCGGTATTTCGTTTTGAAGTTTATCATCTAGTAATGGATCCGAATCTTGAAATTTAATACTTTTGTCAAATCGAAAAACCAAAATCCGTCTTGTCAATGCATCACTGTTGTCTACAAAGTCCGGAAATACATTCCCTGCCAATAACATCGGTGCGGACCATTTGATATCTTCTCCAGATACTTCATGTTTCTTATTGATCGTCATAAAGTCTCCAGATATCATGCATTGAAATTCGGATTGCTCTAATTTCCAATCCTTTTTAATTTCAGGACCGATAACGATTTGTTTATCGTATAAATTCTGCAATCCAAAAGTCTGTTGATGATTGTTTGATACCACTCCGATGTCCAAAGGATTATAGAATTGTCTGCTAATGTTGCAAATGGTCGATTTACCGGTACCTGCTTCTCCCACTAGATATGGTGCCACTTGCCAATATTCCCCAAGATATCCAAGAGGATACATCATCCTACCGTGAAACACCCTAAATATTTCTTGCACATCCGCCGTCCAGTCTTGATAATGCATGATACTATCAAATGCTGGTGTCTCTGAAGCTCCCGTAAAGATCTTATCAAAATACTTACTAGATATGGTGTTTGGTGGTATTTTGTCGTCACTGTATTCTATAAATTGACTTGTAAGGCCGTTTTGTGATCCCACTGATTTCAAGTAAATACCATTTTTGAAAGAATATACATTTGTATCTATTTTCAAATCTGGAAACATGGGGTCGTATGAAGACGTGAAGTATTTGATCAAAAGAGGAGTCAAGTCTCCCTTTTCTGTTTTCATTTGCCACATGTCGAAATGATATGTGTAACTAGTTATTCGATATATCTCTTCTGAGATCGTGCACTTCTTTTCATATGCTCTAGAATGAAATCCATCGTCTGTTATAATTTCTTTGAATATATATTCATCTTTCCTTTTATATCCTTTCATACCGAATTCTTCTTTGATATATAAAACCAATTGTTGAAACTTCGAATAATCATCTCTATTTTCAAAAGGGGCTACAAACTTACCAATGTGTTTATCGTCATTGGTATTATAATCAATAGAACCAGTTTGTAGACTATTTACAATTTGTTTGGATCGTAGTGTTTTCAATACATATGTTAACGTAGCAATTCTTGTTAGAATGTTACAAACCCGTTCATTTGTTTTTTTATCTTCGATTTTTTCAATTATCTGTTTGAAAATTTGTTCATGTTCTATATTTATTTCAATTTTTTCAATTAGCTCTTTCTCATCACTTGTTTCGTATTGTTTTAGTATGTCATCAAAAGTCACACATTGTTTCCATTTTGAAAGTTTCTTTTCGTAAACATAAAGACACTTGGTAGGATTTGTATAATCCGTCATGATTGTACTTGATTCACTCTTGAAATTACGTTTCTTAAAGTGAATTTTTATTTTTGATAATCTATAATCAAACATGAATTCTGAAATGGTTCAATTAATGATGATCGTTACATTGGCCATTTGCATTTATATACTTTACACTGAAATCAATATAATCAAACAAGATATACACACGATTCAACATTCAAAGATACAAACCATTCCATTCAATTTATTTAACAATCCGATGACAGACTATGAAACGGTCATGGACGACGAGCAATGTGAAATGAATGAGACAAATAAAGTTGAAATAGAAGACATGGAACAAGATCCCGAGGTAACGGAAACCGAAAAAATGTCTGCAGAAGTGGATGACGAGTTAAAAAAACAATCTGAAATCATGGTTGAATCATTTGTTAAAGAATGAAATATTAATTTAAAGAACTCTACCAAGATTTTCAATCGTTTTTATTTGATATTTAAATGGTACTACTTTCCCATTAAACTCGATATTTTTTACATTCTTAACTCTTTTTAAAGTATATCTATATCTAAAAGGTATACCTTGTGAATCTAAAACTGGAATCAATTGATTGCCTCTAACGATAACCTCTGCGATCGTGATCGTGAATGTACATTGGCCTTTGATTTTTTTAGAGCTCTTTCTACACGATAATGAAACGCCTTTTTTAGCAGCTGCTAATGGACCATATTTACTTGTCAAAATGGTTTTGGGATTGAATTTGGTATTTATATTTGCTTGGCCAGGTTTTGTTAAAGATACGATTTTGTACGTTTTCATATATTATAATATAATATATTTCTTACACACTAAAAAGAACAAACTGGATCGTATCGATCATGCTTACATATGATCTCATAATATCCTTGTAAATGAAGATTCATACGTTTCGATGGTATGTATCTTAATGGGATGTATAGTTTATCATCTGGAGTAAATTGATTTTCTGTAATGTATTCATAGAAATTCGTTCGAGCATCCCATGGATGATTATTAGAATAAATATCGGGTTCATCTTCTAATAACCATTCGATTTCTTCATCTTCTATGACAATTGACTCTTCATTGTTTGATACAGAATATATTTTGTAATCGTCGAACATGATAGTATCGTATTCATTGTATTTTGCATTCATGATATCCATCTTTTGTATTACTTATATGTGTTATTATCTTAAAGTGAAAAAAATACTTATTTATACTTTATAATGGATAAGTATATTGAAACACGAGGACCTGGTATTGGTCCTTTGATTCAATTACAAGCTCAATCAATGTTAGATTCAGATATTTTAAGATTGGGCAAGGAATCCGATGATCATACATTCAAAACAAGCTATTTGCAGCATCATCCATTCAATATGCAGTATCACACTTCCGATATTCAACATCATCCATTTGGTAAGTCATTAATATACGATGTTCCAAAACAATCTGATTTAATTAAAAGTATTAATATATTCGTCAATCTGCATAGTCTGACTACAGGTGTGTATTGGACGAACGGTATCGGATACATATTAATAAAAAATATCAGAATCCGTTGCGACACCGGAATGTTTTATAGTATTCCGTTTGAATACCTTCACGTTAAAAACGCCTTGTCTTCAAAGACTTCTAGTAAATCAAATCTCTTTTACGGTTGTTTTAATGTCGAAAACAGTCTTATTGAATATAGCACAAAAGATAATGTAATAATCATTCAAATACCATTGTTTGAATATTTTCCATTATTAGCTATATCAAACAATGATCTTCGGATAGAATTAGATATCAATTCACTAAACAATCTAATATGTGTTTGTTCAGAAGATCAAGAATACATACATTGTATGATACATGCATCGAATCATAATACTGTTAATTCTACATTAAAATCAGAAATCAATATACAAACGGATAAACAATTCAAATTTTTTTCATATCAGTTTATGATTGATTATATTGAATTAGACAATACAGAATATTTATTATTCCAACAAAACAAATTGCAGTATAAAATCGAACAATTAAATCACAAAAAGCTTAAAGTGAGATATAATTCTATGTTATATATCGATCTAGATGAATTTAAGAATCCAACGACGCAAATCATAATAACAGTTGAATTATGTGATAATCATAATTACAATCGCTATCTAAAATATCAAGATATCGAATCTTTGACTGTCGTTTTGAATGGTATCAAACGTAAAAATAAAATAAGTGGCAAACTTTTCAAAAATAATCATCGCAATTCAAACTATTCCAAAAATATCTATACGATTTCATTTGGGTTAAATACGAGTGAATTTAAACAACCGAATGGAACATATAATTTTTCGGAGACAAAGAATAATTTTATCGAATTGTTTTTAAAACCTGAAATGAATAATAAGATTATTGTAGTAAATATATATGGACCTTGTTATAATCAAGTAGAAATCGATAAAGGTCATTTTAAAGTATTGTTCTCGTAATAATCTTCTATAATTTTGTAGATCTTGTTAATGGTAACGATAGATACATCAAACTTTTTGGATAAATATGATTTATTTAGTGGTACTTCTGAAGATACACATGCATATAATATGATGCTCACCGCGACGGAAGATGGAGTTTTACATTCCAATAAATTGGTTGTATTCAAATCTCCATTTACTTTTTTAATTGATTTCATCAATATTCGTACTTGACTTTTCGTAAATTCTAATTGGTTCACAAATCGATTCATCAAGTCCATACAATCTGTAGATTGCATCGTTGTTTCCTTTTCTGAAAGTTCGTCGTGCATGACATTGATGAAGATCTTCAATGTCTTGTTGATCAATGGAACTGAAATCTCACATATTTTTGCAATTTCTTTTATAGATCTAGAAACATTGAAATACTTGCATGCATATAATAAACAACACGAGATCAATCCTTTCCTAATCAAACCTCTTGATAACTTTCTTTTGGATAAAACCATATAATAATATTTTGCTTGTTCGGTTATGCATGATGAAAAATTGCCACGGTCCGAACACATCCTTTGAATTTCTTCAAATACATAGTAGCGACTTCTTTCCACATAGTCCATAGACATTTGCATATGCAATTTTTTCATAAAAGTGTTCCGACATACTATGTTTGTACTTAACGAGCTTTTTTCTAACATGCGATTTATAGGTGCTCCACATCGAGATGGATCTTTTTTCTGTTGAGAATCATTCGAGTAGTTGTTCCATTCTGCAGAATCATCAAATAAGCCCTCTTCTTTGATAGTTCCACAATTTTTACATATACTACAACCGTTCGTATAATCTATCACCAATAGTGAATTACAATGGTCACAAATGTTATTCTCCGATGAATTATCAACTTCCTTTTCTTTGGTTATCGAATTGTAAATATCCCATATCGCATTCAAATCAGTCGCCATACGTCAACTGTTAGACTGATATTCTTTAAGTGTAAAACTTTTAAATTAATTTATTACATTATTAAAACCATGTCCGGAGAATATGCCAAATTGCACAACAAATATGAAACTGATTTATCAAAATTATTTTTTCATTCACATAACGTTGTATATATTCAAAAAGAATTACAACGCAATTTATTACAATCCGGGTACAAAACAAAATTGCAAAAAACAAATTTGATCGAATCTTACATGTTCAATATATTTGAACTACATATCAATTCTGTGAATTCAAATATAAAAAAAGAGATTCAAAAGTTGAATAGTATAGTAATCGAAAAGATGTTCGATGTAATGATTCATGAAATCAAACAATACATCGGATATGTGAAGGATGCAAGTGAATTGCCAGTGCCTTTAGATCAACCAAGACACTTTTCGACCAAACAATCTCTGGAATATCAATCATTCTAAAGTACAATATTTGTTCTTTCATCCTCTTCACCTTTGATTTTATAATTAATGATTCCTTTTTTATTCTTCTTCAATTGTTTGCTATTATAATACTCGTCCAAGTCTTGTGCAGATGGTTTTTCTTGATTGGATTGTGTACACCATTCTTTGAATAGAGAATTGAATTCCCTTTTTGATATTGGCACACTATCATTTTCTCTACATGTCTCTAAGGAATCTTCCATGAATTGTTTCAAAAGATCGAATTTCTTTTGGTACATTTCGGTGAATCGTGTTACTTCAAACGGTTGTTTTGTTTCATACTTATTTTGTTCCCATTGTCTGTAATAGATCATTAACAGATGAAAGAATTCTATGCACCATTCATGTTGAACTTTCACTTCAACGGAACTGTCTCTATAAAATTCGGTCGTTGGATCTTCAATTTTTTCATGGCTTAATTTAAATTTGCTTGGGAATTCGATCACGGAAAATCGTCTCCATATTGAGTAATCTGTACCGTACACTCTTGGGAAATGATTGCACGATAATATCCATCGGCACGATGGCTTTCTGAAAATTTCTGTTTCTTTGAAAAGGTTTCTACATGTTTGTGTATCTCGTCCCGCTAATTCTTTCATGAAATCTGCATTTAATTTATCATTTTTATCGGGTTCTTGTAAAAGAACGATTCGTTTGTTGTTGTGTAGATTTTGATACAGTTCTGGATTAGCATTCGCACTGTCTTGTTTTTTTCGAGTTAATAATGTGGAATTACAAGTTCCTATATATCCATTCTCGGTACATCCGAAAGTATTTTCGATCAACGAATTAAGAGTCGACTTTCCATTCGCACCTTCGCCGATCCAAACACGAAACCTTTGAGCATTTTCTTTGTCCGAATGTAACATGCTTGCTAAATCCATCAGTACAAAGTCTCTAACTTTTTTATTTGGTAAAATTTTTTCAAAAAACTCTAGTAATTCTTGAAATAATTTCGGGTCACTATGTTTATACACTATGTTTGTATTTTTTGTGGTAAAATCATCAAACTCCCCTGGTCGAAATTTGTGTGTGTTCAAATCGTACACACCATTTGTAAATGAAATCAGATTGTATTTTTTGTCAAATTCATTATTTGGATTAAAGTGTTCGTTATCCTTTCGCAGATCGGGTATTTGTGGCAGTGCTTGTTTTACTTGACCCCATAACATACTGGTGTTCAACTTGTAAATGATCTTATTCAGAGGTCGGATCTTTTTCCTTTCAATTTCTTTCTTCTTATCGTCGGATACGGTACTCGATGTTTCTAATATTTTCTCCAATATTCGTTTGTATGTGTTTTGCAGTGATATACAAAATTCGGCGATGTCATCTATATCGTGATACTTTTTCCATCGGTTGTCATTGAAAATATACCATTCATTATCCTTTGTTTGTTTTCCTTTTTTGAATTTTACTACAGAATTGTATTCTTTATAAAACATCGACGCAATATCTCCATCTGTCAGACTTAATTCATTCATATCCATATTCACATCCTTTTCAAGCTGATCAAATATTCTATTTTGATTGTATTCCATGTACTTTTCAGGATTATCTCTCTTGGCCCAGGCTCGAAGACTTCCGAATTTTAGTCGATTTCTTTCATCTCTCGAATCGATTTTGATTTCATCCCACTTCTTTTCGCATGAATTCCAATTAAACTTTTCACTTTGACTTGACCATTTTATAAACAATTCTTTATATTTTTCATTTATATTTTTCAAACATATACATACTCTCAACCAACTATCGTATTCGTCATATCTATTCTTATTAAGAATTGATACATAGAATTCAACTGGATCATCTATTGGTATGACGTTATCTTTCATAAACACTGTGGGTTCGTCTTGGATTCTTATTGAAAAAAATCTAGGATTTAGTAACCGAGTATCCACATTATTGATTATATTTCTGGATTCATAATATATTCGAGTCAATGCGTATTTGTCAGTATCTTCCTTTTTACACGATCCCAATATTAACCATGGATTCGTGGTCACGTCGTCAATTAATTTGAATTGTGATATTTCGGATTTAAGATGATCAAATTCATTTTCAATCTCTTTTGAAGCTTGTTGATGAATGAATTTTTGAGTTTCATTCTCCACTAATAAATATTGTTCATTGTCATTTATCATCATTGTAAATATCATATGAATACCGTCTTTGATATGATCTTTCATTTTCCTCATTTTTTTACCTTTTTCAAAAACATATGTTTTGATATCGTAGTCATCCAGCGTTAAATACTTCTTCATGATATTTTCATATGTTTCTATGATTTGTTCAATATCGATATCAGAATATTTCCTTACATCAACAAATTGATCATGATCATTCAAAGGAAACTTCATATCTATATCAACTCTAATGGGTGAACTTATCATTGGCAATTCTGTCAATGATAATGATTCCGGTTGTTGGTTATAAACTGAATGATAAAGCTCCCAAAATAGATCAATGTCATCTTTTATAATAAAAGATCCACCAGACGATATATGGTTCGGCATACGAGTATGAGTGGCTTTTTCCATATCATCTTTCGATTTACGGTGTTTATTCAAAAAGTCGTTAAGCTTTTTATACTCAATACTCGATTCACTCATTATGTATGTAGAATAATACACTATTTTTTTTAAGTTGATTTTTTATTTCTTTATAATTCATAAGAATTGTACAAATTCATCATTCACGTTTTCACGAAGTTCGATCTCACCATACTCTATTAAATTTTTAACTTCGTCGGTAGTATATAAATGAACAATATCTGCTTTATTTTCTTGATAATCTCTTAAACATATCAAAACAATATCGTCTTTTCTTATGAAATTTTTCGATTTCATTTTTCGCAATGAACCTCTAATGATACCCATTACATCGGTATTATCTTCTAAACATTTTAAATTGCACCTCCCACTGCCCAACATATCGATCACTTTTGCATACCCTTGACCATCTTCTTTAAATATAAGCTCTCTTTTTATCTCATGTTCATTTTTCATTTTTTTATGAGATCTACCGCCCTTTCCGGAATTTTTCGTCATCCTATCTATAAGTATGATCACTTCTCTATAAATGGTTCATTCAAAATGGGTTGATATATATTCGTAGATCCGGTTTGAAAATCTATATTCAATACTAAAATGACACATACGAACACCACAATCGCATATGGTAAAGCGGTAGATACTTCATATTCATTTTTTGATCTAGAAAAATAGTATTTGATATAATCTAACGTCATGTAAAATATCATCGCCGCAAGACTGTATAACATAGACTTATCCATATTGTGTACATTTTAAAATTTATTCAAAATTTACACATATCGGATATACATGTAAGTTCACCGTTTTGGTATTCAATTTTGACAATTCTTTTCTTTTTTGTTTCACGATCGAATCTTTGATTTGTCTATGTTTTGTATTTTTATCCATATCACGTTTAATAAGTTTCTTATGTCTATGAGCATAATCTATTATTTTATATTCAACTGCCCATTTGAAAAATGTTAACTGTGCAACGGTGGTTTGAAAATTATAAATTTCTAAATGTGGACAATCTATATATATTCTATCGTGTCTTTTGAATGGATCGAACATTTTTTTTGAATATGCTTTCAACATATCTTTGTAATTTTGATGTAGATTAAAATGTTTTCCATTGATCGTATACACTATGTTATGCGATTTTGAATAATTTGTAACCAACCAATCTATCAATCGTAAAGATATTTTATTGTCATTATTTTTTGATTCCGTTATATTTTTTAATTTCAATAAATGGTCGTCTTTGTCATAATACAAAGTCAAAGATTTAAATAATTTTTGGGACTTTGTTTCCATCAACAAAAAAAATGATACTATTGAATTCACATTATCATATCCTTAAATTAATTTTCATCATGTATATCAATGAATTGCGACACATATAATTTTGATCAATGTGTACAATCAAATGATTGTTTCTTATGTGATACTGGACTCGCCACAAAATGCATATCAAAATTTTCAGATGAAAAACAAACATGTATTAAATCCAACGATTTAACAATGAAATACGAATCATCTATAGAAAATCATAAAGAATTACAATTTAATTTATTGAACTTGATACAAGCGATACTTGCTTACGATGAATTAAATCACGATGAACTATATACGCTCAGTATCATTTTAGTGATCCTCGGAAGTACATTATTTCTATTGAGCTAAGTGTTTTGTTTTCAAATATTTTCCGACATACAATATGACCACGATCATCACGGCATGGAATATGGTTCCAAAGGTCGTCACTGACAAATCGATGTTATACATCTGTGGAAACTTCGTTTTGATCATTTGTTGAATGAAATCAGAATGTAATAATACATACGCAATCAAGATTATTACGATATCATTTTGCATATTCGTTCCAAAAAGTTCATAATCATTGTCATTGTTTGAGGCTTCGACCGGTATTTTTTTATTATACATATGTTGTGATTGTGTCGCATGTTGTGGTGCTACCATAATATTTGATGGCATCGGTTGTTGCATCATCGACATATCTTGTTGTTGGTGTGGTATTTGAGCAATTTGTTGTGGTACCATGTTATCCGGTTGTGATATTTGTTTATTATTTTCTAAATCTTGTAAAACATCAGAATATGACATCGTATTCTGAATAGAAGGTTCGTCATTTTTTGTTTGCATATTTGGCATCAATTGACTTATCGGTGTAGAATCGTCCATATTTGATTTCTGTGATTATTTTTTTTCATTAATAAGAAACGTAAGCAATTTAAAATTTTGATCATGTTTTTTATTATACTAAAAAGTATGCTCAAAAATAATGTTCAGCATTGTTGGTGGTGTTGTCATAAAATACCCAATCAAATTTTACATATGCCGTGTAACTATGATACCAAATCCAAAACTTATCAGGTCTATGGTAATTTTTGTACATGGAACTGTATGAAAGCATTTAACATTAACGAAACGGATTATCAAAAAAACAATCGTTCTTCATTAATGTCTATGATGTATTATCATACACACAATAAGACGGACGTTATCAAGATCGCACCTCCAAGACAAAAACTCAAAATATTTGGAGGAGATATGGACATCAATGATTTTCGATCATGTGATGATGAATATTCATTTGCAATGCCTCCTTTGATCAATATCCAACACAACATTGATAAAAACCATCACAATAATTATAAATTCATCAGTAATGATGAAGCGGACAAGAACTTTAAAAACGTGTCTAAGATAAAGATAAATCCAATAAAGATTAAGAATTCGAAAAATGATAATTCATCTCTTCATTCTGTACTGGGAATCATGTGCAATTCAAGTCAATGAAATAATTTTTTGATACAACAAAAAAATCAAAAATGAAATAATCAATAATGTTTCAAAATCTTGGTTTTGAATGAATGATTCTATTTTAGATTTTTTTATGTAATTATTTAAAACTCGATTAACGAGATTCACTTTGTATTCTTCATTATATTTTGATAGATATTGCAATACCAATGGATCGGTAATCGATATATTGGATTTAGTTGTATTATTAATATCGTCTTCATTTGACGCCGGTGCATATTGCACTTCATTGGGAAAATAACTTTGCACAGTTGATTCTGTTGATGTATTTCCATTGATATTTTCAATTGACATTTTATCGGGTTTATGGTTGATATCATGTATGTTCGAAAATGAATGATGATTGTAAGCGTTCAGATGATCGAAATTTGTATTGTTTAATATATTCGATTGAAAAGATTCCTCTTTATATTTATTAGATGGTTTTGATTTTGTAATATTTTTCACCGGCCCCCATGCTTCTTCTAATGTAGTTATAGGTAAATTCATTTATATATATATTCAAAAAAAAAAGTTTATTTCTTATTACGTCTAGTATACTTCCGTTTGGGTTTTGCCGGTATATCAGAAAATGATATATTTCGAACACTGCTATCAGGTTTGGAACTGGCATCATCGCTTAATATGGACAATGCTTCATCCACGTCAATTGATTGTGGTACAATCGGAACTTCTATAGTTTCATTCTGCGGAAGTTCTTTGATAGGTGTTTTCATCATCTTAGATGAAATGGGTGGTGGTATTGCGTTTACATTCATCATTGGTGATAATTGTGACAAATCAAACATCGGTGACTGCATCTCCCTTCTTGTTGAATTCACATTTTGAATTTCAATAGGGATTTCATTTGATTCTGATGATTCATTTTGATTCGATGGAGTTTGATTACTTGAATTACCATTTTGATTATTTGCCATCTGCGATACAGTCTTCATCATATTCTTTACGAAATCCGGATTTTGTTTAGCGATATCATTCATGTTTGGTATACTCTTAAACATACTATTTGTCAAGTGAAACATGAATGCACTTCCAGATAATGTTAATAACAATTCGATTTCAGGGGCCATCGCAGTCTTTGAAGAGTACTTGTCATACAACCTTTCAAAAACATTATCGTAATCGTCGATACCTTCCATCACATTCTCCGACCAACCCTCTAATTTGATATCAAATGGATCGTACCTTTTATTTAAAAACTCAAGTCCTGTCACAGATGCCATCAACATTCGTCTGCTAAATTTGACACTGGCATTTACCTCTTGATCTCTCTTGAGTTTATTAAACTCGTTACGCATTTCGACCACACTCGAGTTTATATTAAACTTTTTTGTCAATGGCACGCCTTTTGATTGTATTCTATAAAATTTATATAACAGATCGTTTTTTTCATCTATAACATTTGAAAATCCAGGCGACAGTATCTCTTCTAAATCTTGTTCATGATATTGTTCGTTGTGTTCCTCTTCGGGAGGTATATAGTCGTCTTCTGCTGGAAATCCATCATCATCAACTTCCGAATTCTCTTCATCTGGTAATCGTTTTTCGGGATTCGAAAAGACTTGAAATGTATCGTCGTTTAAGGATTTTGGCTGGATAGGTTTTCTTTGATACGACATAGATCGATCATTTTGACTTTTATTTACATTAAACTTCGTATTCACTTTTTGAAATCCCTTCTTTGATTTCTTGTTTCTATTTTGAATTATTACTTCATCGGCTTCAGAAGAATCACTATCAATATCAAATGCAAAACTTTGATCTTCATCTTCTATTTCGATATCACTCATCTTATATTAGCATGACTTTTATTTCTTATATTACAATACGCATTCTTTTGTTCTAAGCTTTTCGAAATATGATTTGTGTTTAATGATCGTCTTATAAAAAACACTTCGCATATCATATGCATTGTATAATATACTTTCTAGTGAAAACCATTTCAGTTCGGTTTTTTCTTTAAACTTTCTTGGAATATTCAAATTGAAATGAATCATCGTTTCAAATTTTTTTATATATTCGTCATTATAGTCTACTTTCATGATATACATGAAATAATCATGATTTTTAAAACTAAGTGTTTTTATGAAATCACATTTCGAAATTTTTTCTTTTACTTGTATGAAATCATAGATAACACCCATAGATTCTTCATAAAACTCTCTAACGGCCGTGTCTTCATTCGTCATATCGACGTCATCGTTTTTACCCCCAAAATCACTCCATTGTCTCCATTTGGAATCTTTACCTAATAAAAAGTATATATTATTGTGTTCTATCGTATATAATAATATACCTGCATTGTACATAATTGAATATTTTCAATTGTCTATTATCGTTGTTGAATAATTTTATTTATCTGGAACGGATTTTAACTGTTATATCTGTCGCAAGGTATCTTGAGCCGCCTTTTGTTCGGCTTCTTTTTTATTTTTATCAATTCCTTTTCCAAATACATCTCCTTCGATTATTACATGTATTTCAAAAAGTTTTGATGCGTTTTCCCCGGTTTCATTCACTAATTGATAAACCGGTAATTGATATCCACGATTATGACACAATTTCATTAATTGATCTTTATGATTATCATCCTGCATAAGATATTTCAAATCTATATGTTTTTCGATTTGATGGATAATGAATGTTTTACTTTGTAAAAGTCCCATATCTAAATATATGGATCCAATTAAAGCTTCAAATGTATCTTCTAAGATTCTTGAATTTTCATTCCATTTTTGCATCATCGCTTTTGTATTCATTCTAATATGATTTTGCAAATTCATTTGTTTTGCTAAAAAAGATAGATTTTTACCATTTACTAATTTCGTCCTCGTTTTCGTTAAGAAACCTTCGTCCTTTTCTGGGTATTTATCATATAAATATTTGGCGACTATCAAATTTAAAACGGAATCTCCTATGAATTCCAGTCTTTCATTTGATTGTGTGACATTAAATTGCTTAATCGCCGATTTATGAATCAATGCTTCTTGATACAAACTTAATTTTCTGATTTTGATTTTCAAAAGATTTTCGATTTCTTCTCTATTTATAATACTCATTCATTCAATTTACATTTATTTCTTTAATTCGATCAAGTCTTTTTGGCACGAGTTTTTTTCGGTTTTGTTTCTATGATTGGTGGTGTTGCCGGTGGGACTTCTTCTTTTACGATATCTATTTTCACATAAGGGCGCCCCTTTTTACAGTGTAGAAGTACGTGACAATTCCGGCGTACAACACAGGCGGGCGGGCGGGTTTTAATAGTGGGAATCGTTAACACTGGGCGTAACACTTAGCCCCATACGGAAGGCATGGACGCACCTATATTGGGGCCTTGGGAGCGGGCAAGCACCCCTTTCCAAGCACCGCCCTCCAAGCACCCCCTTCCAAGCACCCCCTTCCGCAAGCACCCCCTTCCAAGCACCGCCTTCCAAGCACCGCCCTCCAAGCACCGCCCCTCCATGGTGACGATATGAGCGGATCACGCGGTGGCAATATGATATCATATCGAAATGTTGTGGTGATACGAAATATTGCGGATTCATGAATTGTAGCGCGGGTGAAGTGAAATAGCGTGAGAAAGGAGGAAGAGGAAAATGGGAGAGGAAAAGGAAAAGGAAAAGGGAAAGGGGAAAGGGGAAAGAAACGAAGAAAGAAAGAAGAAAAACTAGAGGAGGCGAGGGGGAGAGGGAAAAAGTATGGAGGGAGGGGCAGGAACCCCCCCCCGCAATCCGCGACCCCCATATGCCGGGAGGCAGCGCTCCGAAAATCGCAGGATCCGATATACGGCAGGATGGCATATTCAGCATGCCTCTACCTACCGCAACTTAAAATATTTGTACATTCAGCAGGATACAATTTTCAGCAGCATGCTGTATTTTTCACATCGGGATATATTGTGCCTGTATTAATGACGTTCCTCAACTTATCTTTGCCATTGTGTGGGGAAAGAATAGGGTCCGGCAGAAAATTCATGGGCTGCACTCAAAACTACTGCAAAAGCGTCCGTGATGGGCATCGCACGAGGTGGCAAGCTGGCTGCGTCAAAAGTTATCTTCCCGTGCAAGTGGGCTGCGCGAAACTAGCAACACTAAAACTCATAGATGCGATGGAGCTAGTGTTCGATTGAAGAAAAGGACTTTTGGAAACTTCGAGTTTGACGCTAGTGTTGTCCACGTATGGGTGATATTCCACCTCAAGCGTTCATGTCGGTGTACGTGGTGTTCTCATCGTTAATTTGAACCCACTCGGGAAAAAGATCGCCTTGGATCCCACGCAAATTGTGATGCATGTGTAAAAACAAACCATTTCAAAACCACATACAATGTGCGATATATCCGCAAAATTATTTGCGTTCAGAAAACGCTGCTGTCCATGCTTAAGAACTCTCTTGAAAATGGCTTACTCCGGTTCTTATCTTCCTTCAATGTCTACTTCTTTATAATGTGGTTTCAATAGTCTTTGCAATGTAAAATAGGTCACCTCTTCATTTTCAGCTGGTTTTAAAAGTTCTTTCAATTTCGCATCTAGATTAATCTTTCTTTTTTGTTCTTTATTTTGCAAATCATTATCGGTGACATATTTCAAGATTCGTTTTGTGACATCCGTTCGAGCTACTAAGGTCCCTTCTGGTTCGCCTAAGAATTCAATCAATTCTTTCGAAACTGTAGTGGGTTTTGCAAAACCACTCGGTTCTCTCTTTGGCTTATCCGGTTCATCTTCCTTCAATGTCTTTTTTATCTTCTTAAGCATTCTTTCTTGTTTTAATAATTTAGATTCTAATAATTTCATTTTCAACTCAAGTTCTTGTAGTTTTTCTTCCATGTTATACTAGATAGTATAAATATTGTATAACAACGCATTATTCAACAAACTGATATCCAGTCAATTTCTTCTCGTCTTTATAACTTTTGTCTTGATTCACGTAAAACCCAGTCTCTTTGTAAACTTTCATACGTTTCCTAAACTGTGCTATAAAACATCCCCATTGATCCACTATGTCAATGATCAATGGATCATTCAATTTTCCGGGTGTTTCTCTAAGAATTCTCCCAACCGATTGTGTTATATCTACCTTCGGCGATGCCATTATCAATGTATCTAATGTTGGGATATCTAAACCTTCATGAGCTAATGAATATGTCGCTATGATTATTTTACATTTTTCCGATTTCTGGAGCTCGTGATTTTTCATACCACCTATATATAATCCAACGTCATAATCTTGATCTTTCAATGAATTAAAAAGCGTATAACAATGGTCTCTACGATCTGTTAATATAATTGATTTCCGACCTTTATCAAAACATTTCTTAATATAATCTTCTATCATTTGATTTCGTTCTTGTATGTCCACTATAACACTTATAGCATTAACGATCGATACCTTTTGCATCCTATTAAGTGGAAAATCATTTTTATAGTGATCATGTGTAAAGTGTATTTTTTCTACTAATACCTGTTTTTGATTCTCTCTCTTTACTTCAAAACATATATTTCCTATGAACCAATGTATCACTTTTGTTAATCCATCTTTTCGTTCAAGTGTAGCCGATAAGCCTAATACATATTTTGTTGATATCTTAAAAAAAATATTTGAAAACACTCTAGTACATATATGATGTGTTTCATCTATAATACTAAAACCAAATCCATCGAATATACTCGGATCGTATTCTTTTATACATACGGATTGCAACATCGCAATAACAACATCTTTCCCGACTACATCGACAGTCTTTCCTTGAATTTTTCCGATTTCAGCATTTGGCAAAAACTGTTTTATCTTTTCGATCCATTGATTCATCAAAAATTCTTTGTGTACGAAAATGATCGTCCGAAGTTTCAATTGCGTCAATATATACAATGCAACGGTTGTTTTACCATATCCAGTTGGCAATGACAAAATTCCACCGTTATATTTTTGCAAATGTTCAACTGTTTTTTCTACAGCTTCTGGTTGTCTTGTCTCAGCCCTTAAAGTACCATTGAAGATGACATTTTGAATCGAAATACCCATCGGTATGTTATCTTCAATCTTACTATCCACTGTTTGCAATCCATAAAATTTAGGTATGAGTATACTTTTAGATGTTTCTCTATATACTTTGTACTTGATATTAAATGGATTATCATTTTCAGGACATACATGTAATTCTCTTTTTATCGAGTTCAATTGTTTGATTGATATACTATCTTTATTTATAACATATCCACGTTTCGTAATTTTGTTTACCGTATTCATTTTTACATTAATCAAATAACGTCTTTAAGTCTCATTTATTGATTTAATTGTTGACCCCAGCATGATATACATTCTTTTTTACTTTCGTTTCCACATATATCTTGGAAATCTTTCAATAGTTGTTCTGTGTTCTCTTGTAGAAATTTACGGTATTCGTTGTTTGTATTTAATTGATTTCGTGATTTTATATTTTCGTTAAGTTGGCAATTTGAAATAAATGATGTAAAACATCGCCCATCGCTCATACCTGGTAATGTCATTATATATATATATATATATATTATATATTACAAGATATATATTGTCGAATCGCATACCCTTCGAAATATGTCGTGTTCTTATTGACTTTTCGATTAACACTTAGTTTGACATCTTTATATTTGTTTATGAATTCATTTATGAATTCATAAGACACTATCAGGTCATCAATGTTTTTTGATCCAGTTATAACTATATTTCCACTTCCAAATATAAATATTGACACAGATCCTGAATATTTAAGATTTATCGCAGGATACGATTCAGGACTATATCTACACATATATTCTTTACCGAGTAACCGGTTTAATTCTTTCAAATGTAAATTGAAATTACACGAGAAGTTACTATTGATCATTCCGATTTTCAATCTAACAATTTCTATATCTTCTTCCAATATATCATTTATTACGTCGACTACATCTTGCGATGTCTTATTACATTCGATATAACTTGTCAAACCGGTGATATGAATTCGACCATTGGTGAATATTTTGATAGATTTCTTTGAAATGTCTTTATAATTTAAAGTAATCTGGTTGAAAAATGATTTTTTTATTTTCCCTCGTTTTGTGACGGTAGTGTCTTTCTTATTACCGACCTTTATGGTATAAATGTTTTGGGTCTCCAAACTTTGAACCAATTTTTCCAAGTCTATCTTTTCTTTGCTAAGATAACCGATCAATGTGATGGTCGATATATTCAATATATGTCCATTTTGATTCACTTTTGACATGAAATCAAAATAGCTTGCAGCGTATTCTTGCTGATTCAACATCTTTCAATTTAAATAAATGTGCTCTTTAAGTAGAAATTATTTACGGTACCATTTTAGGTCGTTTTTTTTTATGATACGATAATCATATTTTATTTTTTGTACCCATCATATCACAGATAAATGATGAAAAGGTTTTGCTTGAGCTTTCGAGCGTCGCGACGATCAAGTAGTTAACGTCTTATAGTTTCAAAACGATAAATCATCGTGTTCTAGTAATCGCTTCTCTGACTTTTCGGTTTCTAATTTCGCATGCTTATGTCGACGGATTTTTAAATCGTTCACTTACATTCAATCATCTCGTTCATCAAAATTTTTCCATCTTAGTTGAATTCACTTTATCAAAAAAACGTTACGGTTCTTTTTTTTTTTTACGATTTTGATTTGATTTTATGTCGTTTGCATAAACATGTACCATCCTTTACTTTTGCATTACACTTTTCACCATTCATCTTGAATGCTTTACAATAATTTATCTCTATTTCGACACATTTCTTAGGTAAACGATCTTTTATCGGTTGTTTGGGTTGTTTTGGTTCGATATCATGTTCAATTTTATCGATCAATATCGTTTTCGATGATTTTTCTTTTTGTCTTTTGTATGCTTCTTTTAAGTTCATGGACGATATTAAACATTTGATGTCCGATTCCGACAACACGGATTTATTATAACGTTTTTTATATTCCATTATAACACGATCATCGAGCTTGATCTGTTTATCATACACGATAGATTTCGGAATTATATGATCCATTAAGAAATCCACGTCTAATTTGGGAATAGACTGGTCGTTCCACATGGCTTCCGAATCATCGAATCCATATTTCTTTTCCAAATAATTTACAACAAATCGCTTAGGAGTCTTGTAAACGTCCATGATGCTTACTCATAAGGCGTATAAGTCTTTAAGTGCTTTATTTTCCAATCGTATCGACTATCTTTTGTAAGTCGCCTGGAGTGTGCCCGCCGCCTATATGAATTAACACAATTTTACTTTTATTTACATCGTATATATCACTGACGACCCAGTCATGTTTGAGTTGACCATTATTGGCATATCGTCTTTTTTCTTGTAATTTTTTAATATTATGTCCGTTTGACTTTATTATACTCTGATTCATTTTTAATTCAACTTTATAGTCATGTTCTACTTGTGTATACAAATGACGACACAATGTCAAGTAATGATCTTTGGCATGTCTTTTCGACGATACATTATAGATATATTCAAAACATTTCAAAATTGTTTCATTACCGGGATGTACCGCTATGAACGCATTTAATGATAGTTTACAATTCCATTTTGTGCTATGCACGATTACAAAGTCAAAATTTTCGATTATGTTTTCTAGAGTTTCATTTAATACTATATCAGAATCTATATAAACACCTCCATGAATGTATAAATAAGCATATCTTGCAAAATCTGCTTTGAATTGACCAAAAGGCAAGGTATTATATTTTTGAATTACATTAGGATATTTGTTTTGAAAATGTGTTTTCAAAAATGCAATGTTTTCATCATCATCGTGATGTACATAATTCCATTCAGATTCTGTATGTTTGAATATCCAATCTTTTACATGCTCTCCTAATTTGTTCTTACTCGTTTGAAATATGTTGTTCGGTATCATTACTATAATTACATATTTAAACATTTTCGGACCAGGTATTCATACAATCCAAACATTGAATATATGTCGTACATGGCTCATCCGCACTTCTTGTTTGAAGTTGATAATATGTAGTCTTCTTTGACTTGCATTTTTCACATTTGTACAATCCTTCAAAATCAAATTGCGTAGTGTCATTTTTTATACGCCGTCTATTGATTTCTTCATATCTTTCAGGCATCATGTCTTCGTGTGACAATTCGACCAGTTTGTCTGGTAAAACTTTATTAGAATTTAATAAGTCTTTTAATGTCTTACTGTTTCTGATATTATATAACAAAGATCTTACCTTTTGACAATATATTCTCCTAACCTTTATATTATCCCAATCTTGATCGAATTCTTTTTCTTTTAATTTCGTTTTAGTATATTTCAAAATCATCGTTTCAATTTGAAAACTCATCTCCGTATTTGTGTGTTCATTCAATAAGTCTACTGTTTTTTCTCTTGTTTTTTTCAAGGATGTCGGTTTTTTTAAAATGGACAATTTATCTTGTTGTCGCGTACGTGTTGATAACATTTCCGCTGTTTGTTTTTTTGTCGATAACTTTTCAATATCAGTCTTTTTGATTTGTTCTTCATCTGCAAACACTTTTAATTTTATGTATTCTTTCATTTTCAATAATACATTGTTAATCTAATTGACCTTTAAGTTGAATTCTTTCTTTTCTTTGTTATGTGATCTTCGAGTAGATCTTTGATTTCTTTTTGTAAATCAGGCAATTCAATTTTCAAATATTCATCGTTAACTGGATGTAAACATAGTATATGTAGATCTTTGATTGTCTTTTCATATTTCGATTCTAATATAAATTTGTACAGATTCAATTGCAATGCGTAATGCCAATAATTCGTATCTGGCAAATGATTGACTGGTTTTTTACATTTTTTACTATATTTACTATTCTTTTCGATTTCTTTACATCTTTTCCAATCATAAATCGATAAAGTGTTATCGTCATTTTCAAATATCATATCAATGCTTCCACATATTTCGTAGTCTTCGTGATAAACCTCCCATTCCGTTCGATATGCCTTTAAATCTTGGTGATCTTCCCTAAATTTCTTAAACATATCATACTCTTTCGAATCGTTATCGACTTCTAATTCGTTCCAATAATCTTCGATGCTCTTGTGCATATGCGTTCCTAATCGAGCCGCTTCAGATCCATTATCCTTCCACTGTTGTTTGATCTCTTCCTTAGTCATTCCATAATATTTACTCTCTGACCAATTTTTACCTCTCATCATAAAACCAATAATTCGATCCGCATCAAACTTCTCTCCATAATTATGAATTAACGTGGTCGCAGAAATATTATCACATTTCCCATTGATATAATATTTGTGCGGTTCTTCATCGAAGAAGATCGCTTCGTCTCGTATATGTATATTCTTAGTCTTTAGCATTTAATACTATATACTTTAGATTTCTTTAAGTCTCTTTCCTGTATGTACGATATATTTTCATTTAAAGGTCGCAATCAATGTGTATTATGGGTAATTGTATACCTAAAAAATATCATGTATGTATTCATTATCGAATTCTAAATGATCGTTATACGTTTGATAAGAATGCATACAAAGAATATTTATTTCAATTATTTTACATGTCGTATGTGAAGGATATCAAGATAAATGACACCAAAATTTATATATTTTATGATAAAAGTATAAGCAAAGGTACGTTCCGTCGCATCTTGAATGTTTTATTACCATCTGGGATCCAACAATATTTCAAACACACCGTATATATACAAGATCGAACATTTGGGCAATCATACTTTTATTGTTTTTAACTTGAACATTCCGTATTATAATGCGTTTGCATATCATTATACATATTACGTACTTCTTGTTCCGTGTAGCCTTTTTTTATACCTATGTTTTCATATATTTTTCGAATATCCGATAACGTCAGCACAGATGTATCCAATCGTGCTTCTTCACATGTAGCGGTTTTGTCAAATAATTTATTAATTGTTTCCTTTTCTCTATGATATTCATCAATCTGCTCCTCGTTAAAATCCTTGCACAATAATTGATACTCTCCCATCATACCAGCATATTTTGCAAATTTATTGGAATCTTTTCCTGCAAAATAGGATTTTGCAAACAATCGCCATTCTGGTGAATCTATATGTGTTTGCGTGAACGTCTTCCAATCATTACACGTTCCATCGTCACTCATTAAATTAGATATCATTGTTTCGTATTTTTCAAATGAACATCTTTCAGCAACTTGTTTTATCGCGACGTCTATCTTATTTCGCGAAATATTCATTTCTTTTGATACAAGCTCTACACTATGGCTGAAAATATCAAATTCTCGTGCATTATCCACGGAGCGTAGTTTTTTTAACTCATTTAATTCTTCGCATGTTATGATACTCTTTATTATTTTCCTTATCAATGTTTTATATTTATTAAATAACACCTTTTCACTTGTTGATAGTTCGCATTCAAATTTTAATTCATCGACGTATAATTGTATTTCTTTATGTTCATTTTCGGATAAGTTGTAACTATTTACTATATACTTGTCAATAAAATTCATATCATTATATTTGATCATGTCTTTTATATCATCGCATGTTAAATTTCGTTGAATTACTTTTCTTATCTTTTTTGGTTGACCTCCTATATATCCTTTCGCATACATTATTAAACTGGTTACTATCAACGTTACTACACAAACCGTCGAAATAATTCTACTTGTTTTCATTATATACATTAATCGATATATTCTTTTGTTAATTTTTTATAACAATAATAAGAGTCTTGTCTAGATCCAGGTGTTTGTATGAAAAATGGATACGATTTCGTCAATGTATTTTCCCAAATCTTTCGTCGTTTATTATACGTAAAGAAACATCCAACTCGACCATCCCACGTGTTTGCATTTGAAAATAGTATATTATTGTAATCGATTGTGATTTTATTTCTAAAAGTGATCATCGCATTTGAAAATAATGCTTGATTGTTTTCTTTGTTCCTCACCGGTTTCATTTTATCGTATAAACTTTTCAAATATTTTGCTCGACCACAATATAGTCCCGCATTCAACGCACGAAACCATTTGAAACGGATTTTTTTATGTAACTTGTAATTTCTGGTCATATGATTAATCCATTTATTTGTATGATCGACTTGATTATTTACAATTTCATTATCGATCGCAAATATTTTACGCCCACCCTTTCTTTTAAAAAATGACCGTGGTTTATATGCATACATCGTATCAACACAACATCCAATTTCAGAACTAAAAACGATTTTCCTTGTCTTTCGAACTTTATCAAATTGTTTTTCAAAAGATTTTGGATATCATTATATTTGATCATGTCTTTTATATCATCGCATGTTAAATTTCGTTGAATTACTTTTCTTATCTTTTTTGGTTGACCTCCTATATATCCTTTCGCATACATTATTAAACTGGTTACTATCAACGTTACTACACAAACCGTCGAAATAATTCTACTTGTTTTCATTATATACATTAATCGATATATTCTTTTGTTAATTTTTTATAACAATAATAAGAGTCTTGTCTAGATCCAGGTGTTTGTATGAAAAATGGATACGATTTCGTCAATGTATTTTCCCAAATCTTTCGTCGTTTATTATACGTAAAGAAACATCCAACTCGACCATCCCACGTGTTTGCATTTGAAAATAGTATATTATTGTAATCGATTGTGATTTTATTTCTAAAAGTGATCATCGCATTTGAAAATAATGCTTGATTGTTTTCTTTGTTCCTCACCGGTTTCATTTTATCGTATAAACTTTTCAAATCTTTTGCTCGACCACAATATAGTCCCGCATTCAACGCACGAAACCATTTGAAACGGATTTTTTTATGTAACTTGTAATTTCTGGTCATATGATTAATCCATTTATTTGTATGATCGACTTGATTATTTACAATTTCATTATCGATCGCAAATATTTTACGCCCACCCTTTCTTTTAAAAAATGACCGTGGTTTATATGCATACATCGTATCAACACAACATCCAATTTCAGAACTAAAAACGATTTTCCTTGTCTTTCGAACTTTATCAAATTGTTTTTCAAAAGATTTTGGACTTCTGTTTGCAATAACGTCACGTGCATCCGTGATGATAACCAACACATTCGGTCCAAACTTTTTGATGACATATTTCATCGCTTTGTGTATGGCATTGAATTTCCTACCGAACCCAACCCACTTATTTTGATGACCTAATTTCATATATTGCCATCCTTGTTTCCGGATAGACTTTTCCCATATCTTTATACTTCCTCTTCTATTTTTCAATTTATGATTATTATCATACGTTATTACTAACGTATTTGTCATATATTATACTGTATACTTTAATGTGGAATACATTGGAACATCAAGGTGTTACTTTCCCTAATAAGTATATACCACATGGAAAATGTATTCATTATAATAATCACTCGTGGTCGTTGAGCCCAATCGCCGAAGAATTACTACAATCTGTTGTTCACCGAGAACAGTTCTATAATGATAACATATTTTATAGAAATTTTAACAAGTGTATTCGAAAATTCTTACCAAACGAGTTGAAAAACATCGATTTACGAAATATATCTTTCAAACATTTCCCAAAATTTGAATATTCTTTTTCAAAGAACTATACATCTATTAGAATCAATGGTGTTTCTTATTCTATCCAGGGATCCTGTATAGAACCTCCTCACGTATTTATAGGTCGTGGTGAACATCCATTGAGAGGCACCTTCAAATATCCTATCAGCGAACGGGACATTACTTTAAACATGTCTAAACAACATTTTTATAAATTTAGAATGACCGACTACAATCTGGTCGAAAATAAAAATGTCAGTTGGTACGCTTCTTGGAACGATCCGATATCAAACGAATTGAAATATCTTTTTCTTCCAAAAAAGTTTTCATCGAACGATGAAGATAAATTTGAACTGGCAAGATATTTAAAAAAAAAGTTAAGATACATTCTTCAAAAGAATAAAGTAAACGCAAATAGCGAACATTTGAAAACACAACAATGTGCCTTAGCATTATATCTGATCTATAAATTGTGTATCCGTATCGGCAATGAAAAGAACACCGATATTGAAAATGATACGATAGGCTGTTGCTCTTTGAAAAAAGAACACGTCAATATATTGAAGAATAATAAAGTATCTTTCAAATTTAACGGTAAAGATTCTATCCTATTTCATAAAACAATCGCTTTGGATCTAATTTATCACGGGATATTATTGAAATTTTATAATCAAACTAATGATTTATTGTTTTCAGAAATCAATCCAACGATCCTCAATAGATATCTCAATAAAATGTTACCAAATCTGACGGCAAAAGTGTTCCGAACTATGAAAGCCAGTTCGATCTTCGAATGCAATCTACAAAATGACATTCAAAGTTTTCGAATCGCAAATAAGAAGGCCGCGAGTGTTTGTAATCATACAAATAATTCAACATCCAAATTGAATTACATCGATCCACGAATCATATTTGCATTTTCAAAAAGAAACAATATATCAATCGACAAACTATTAAGTAGCCAATGTATCAACAAATATAACTGGGCAAAAAACACCGCGTCATCTTTTTCTTTTTGATTTCATGATATTTTTTATAATGCCCTTACATGAGTCATGTACTGTATACCGATTTACAAATGATATACTTGTCGAAAAAGTAAATCTTTCAGAGATAAAAAAGGATGATATGATCGTTACGCCAATTATAAACGAAAATAATGAATTGATCAAAGTTTTCAATAAAAGTAAGGTGGTTCGTGTTATCAAACAGAAAGTACCTTTTATACGTTCTTTCTATTCTTTACCTGGCGGGGCTTTAGTCACAAAGGGTCATCCCATTTATGAGCGATGTCACTATGATGAATTGCATAACCGTTATTATTTTTTAAATGGATATCATATAAAAAATCCCGAAGATATATACAATCCTATAAAAAAGAAATGCGATTACACGTATGAATTCGTATTAGATAACAACAATATCCTAAAAGTGAATGATTCGTTCGTTCGTTCCCTTAATGTCATTGAAACCTAAATTTTACTTTATCATTTTCATAAATTTCAAATATTTTGAAAACAGTGTTATTATTTGGTTCTGGAACGGGCTGTTTCGGTAAAAAGATTTTATTTATTTTCCCGGTCTTTCTATCCAATAACGGAAATCCTTTGATATATATTTCAGACACGTTTATTGTCCTTCTATCCGACATGTATTATGACATTCGATTCTTTCATTTTAATTTTATAAACGTACTATAGTAAATGTCCACTATAGCATATCAAACGGGTTCCATTGATACTTCTAATAAATTTATAAGTATCAATAGTGCATTTCATTCATTAAACGATAGTGATCGTTTGTTATACCTCGACGATTCACTGGTATTAAATTCGATCAATTTAGTTAACAAATACGGTTTTCTTGTTAATGAGATAACATCATCCGTTCGTTATATTATTATCAACAAAAATGTGATCGATTCGAACATCGGGAATGGATTTTACTTTCAATTAGGAACTAGTTCTGATTTGATTTTCAAAGATTTCGATTTGAATGATGTGTATATTGATGTCAATAAAGATATCACAGAATTATTCACGAATGATAAAACAACCTATTTTTTGAAAAATATTGAAAGTTATGTCGATTACGATTTGACAAATACATTTCCAATTAGCATCAGACAGTTCGATTGGACTATGCAGTTTTCCTACAAATCAAAGAACATCAGCCAATCAAATGAACAACAATTCTATGTCGAACTTTTTGTAAATCATACGGGCGATGAAAATGCATACAAAGTTTTTCTATCCGATTCAAACGATGATACTATTTCGTATCAAATTAGATATGACGCATATTACAAAAGTTTATATTCATATAATGATTTATTGATACAAGGTCCTATCGATTATTCGACAAGTAGTTTGATTCGCTTTTTTGCAAAGACCAATACGGATGATTCAAGTGTCGTTATATCTGGTGTTAAATTCTTACAAGGAAATATTGAATCGGTGTCTACGATTGAATCTTCAAACAATATTTTCATAGGTAAAAAATCCGGTTTCACAACCGATCAAGGCAATAATAATGTCTTTCTCGGTAACGAAGCGGGATATTCAAACTCCTCTGGCAAAAATAATATTTTTCTTGGAAAAGGAAAAGAAACCGGACACGAAAGTACGGTCGGTGAAAACAATGTTATACTTGGTCAGTCTAGTGGATACAGTTTTACGGGAAACGATAACATCATCATCGGTGAGTCGAGCGGTTATAATCTGATCGGACAAAACAATGTATTTCTAGGAAAGTCATCCGGTTACAATACAGGTCAGTTAGTGAATGCAATAGATTCGCATAACGATAAATTTATTAATGAACATTTAACCAATTTAGGTACGCAACTTACGAAATCTAATGTGTTTTTAGGAGTAAACTCTGGTTACGCAACCAGTGGTCAAAACAATATATTTGTCGGAGAGAATACCGGACTTTATGAAAGTTTTTCAAACGGTTCAATCATATTGGGTAAGGACGCATTCAAAGGGTTTGATCCCGAAGCAAATATAAACGTTTTTATGAAAGTTGCAAACTATGCAACCGACAATTCAATACAAAATAATCATTCTATCAATATTTATCACATATTGGATTTTGAAGACCAATACCTTATGTCTATTCAAAAAATCGATATTGATAATAATTTTGTGATGTCTGAACATTCGTTTACCGTAAATTCAAATGAACAAGAAATTGTCATTAACATTGATAGTACAAACACAAATCTTTTAAATAAGCTTTACGTGATCGCTTTAGATGACAATACACAAGAGGACTATCCATATATTTTAAGCAGTTTGAGCGGTTCTCAACAAATTACGATTCAGTTTGACGCGGATGGAACGGTCAACATTTCGTCTTGAATTTTTCGTAAAATTGATTTGGTAATATAATGTCGGATGACGATATCAATATCGCCAATACGGTTTCAAAACAGATTAATATCAATCAAAATAACGTAATCGTGGGTGACAAGTCTGCTCGTAATATGAAAGTTGGTATCAATAACGTGTTTCTTGGATCTGAAACGGGCGAGTATACATTAGGTTCGATCGGGTCTACCTTTATTGGTGATCGAGCGGGAAGACATTGTAAAGTGAGTAAGAACAACATATTTATTGGAAATCAGACGGGTGTGTTTGCAACACATAAAGATTGTATTCTTATTGGAGACGTAAAGAATACACATGCGGATCAATTCTTATCCATAGCTAATGTGATAACCGGTACAGATTTGTACGGTGGATATGATGGTGTAACCAGACCGACTATAAACATAAGCGGACATGTTACAATCGATGGTACCATGACTGCAAGTACATTAATTCAAAACGATTCAAACGCCGAGGGAGCCATAAAAGAATTGAAGTTTGATTTTGAAAGTAAGATTACCAATCTCCAAGCGATTATTAATGACTTGCAAGAAGAAGATGAGACGTTACATCGACGAATAGACATTGAACAAACAAATGTGAACGCCTTAGAAGCTAATGTAGAAGACGTTATTGTAAATAAAGGCGATCATTTATATATAAATACCTTTACACATGTTAACGGTACCGTGTCCGTATCGGATGACGTCATAGTCACTGATGAATTGAGCGTAGGTGGGTTTGTTTTTTTCAATCAAAACTTGAATGTGCATTCAGATGCGGAATTTGATAAAAGTATTACGGTATCTGGTAATGTCTTTACAAACGATATTAGAAGTATCGACGAACGTATAAATGTATATAATGATACGGTATTTCAAAAAGAAATTCGCGTGATCGATCAAGCGATCGTGTATAACTTATCCGTGCAAAACGATCTACATGTAGTCGATGATTTGAATGTAAGCGGTCTTGTGACATTTTCGGATGAATTACATGTTCATGATCTGACGACTCTTGAAGGTAATGTCAAAATCAATCACATAATGCCATTGGTTGATGAGCATCCGATATTGATTTCAAAAGGCGACGTACGAATTTCAAAAGACTTGAGTGTAGGTCAATCATTGAACGTCACAAATGATGCAATTATCGGTGATAAATTGTCGGTCCAAAACGAAACCACAATCAAAAGTACGTTGAGTGTCGGTGGACCCGTGACCTTCGAACAGGATTTACACGTTCACGATGTAACGACTATAGAAGCAAATCTGAGAGTCAATGATATTCAACCATTAGAAACCGGTGATTCGATCGTGATAAGCGGCAACGTGATATTATCTGATGACTTAGCATTAAAGTCGTCTCTACAAGTCACCGATGATTTGATAATTGGTAATCAATTGTCGGTCAATAACCAAACGACCATCGATAGTATGTTGAGCGTAAGCGGTCTTGTGACATTTTCGGATGAATTACATGTTCATGATCTGACGACTCTTGAAGGTAATGTCAAAATCAATCACATAATGCCATTGGTTGATGAGCATCCGATATTGATTTCAAAAGGAGACGTACGAATTTCAAAAGACTTGAGTGTAGGTCAATCATTGAACGTCACAAATGATGCAATTATCGGTGATAAATTGTCGGTCCAAAACGAAACGACCATCCATAGTACGTTGAGTGTCAGTGGATCGGTGACCTTCGAACAGGATTTACACGTTCACGATGCAACGACTATAGAAGCAAATCTGAGAGTCAATGATATTCAACCATTGGAAACCGGTGATTCGATCGTGATAAGCGGCAACGTGATACTATCCCACGACTTAGAATTGAGATCGTCTCTACAAGTCACCGATGATTTGATAATTGGTAATCAATTGTCGGTCAATAACCAAACGACCATCGATAGTATGTTGAGCGTAAGCGGTCTTGTGACATTTTCGGATGAATTACATGTTCATGATCTGACGACTCTTGAAGGTAATGTCAAAATCAATCACATAATGCCATTGGTTGATGAGCATCCGATATTGATTTCAAAAGGCGACGTACGAATTTCAAAAGACTTGAGTGTAGGTCAATCATTGAACGTCACAAATGATACAATTATCGGTGATAAATTGTCGGTCCAAAACGAAACGACCATCCATAGTACGTTGAGTGTCAGTGGATCGGTGACCTTCGAACAGGATTTACACGTTCACGATGCAACGACTATAGAAGCAAATCTGAGAGTCAATGATATTCAACCATTGGAAACCGGTGATTCGATCGTGATAAGCGGCAACGTGATACTATCCCACGACTTGGAATTAAGATCTTCTCTACAAGTCACCGATGATTTGATAATTGGTAATCAATTGTCGGTCAATAACCAAACGACCATCGATAGTATGTTGAGCGTAAGCGGTCTTGTGACATTTTCGGATGAATTACATGTTCATGATCTGACGACTCTTGAAGGTAATGTCAAAATCAATCACATAATGCCATTGGTTGATGAGCATCCGATATTGATTTCAAAAGGCGACGTACGAATTTCAAAAGACTTGAGTGTAGGTCAATCATTGAACGTCACAAATGATACAATTATCGGTGATAAATTGTCGGTCCAAAACGAAACGACCATCCATAGTACGTTGAGTGTCAGTGGATCGGTGACCTTCGAACAGGATTTACACGTTCACGATGCAACGACTATAGAAGCAAATCTGAGAGTCAATGATATTCAACCATTAGAAACCGGTGATTCGATCGTGATAAGCGGCAACGTGATACTATCCCACGACTTGGAATTAAAATCTTCTCTACAAGTCACCGATGATTTGATAATTGGTAATCAATTGTCGGTCAATAACCAAACGACCATCGATAGTATGTTGAGCGTAAGCGGTCTTGTGACATTTTCGGATGAATTACATGTTCATGATCTGACGACTCTTGAAGGTAATGTCAAAATCAATCACATAATGCCATTGGTTGATGAGCATCCGATATTGATTTCAAAAGGCGACGTACGAATTTCAAAAGACTTGAGTGTAGGTCAATCATTGAACGTCACAAATGATACAATTATCGGTGATAAATTGTCGGTCCAAAACGAAACGACCATCCATAGTACGTTGAGTGTCAGTGGATCGGTGACCTTCGAACAGGATTTACACGTTCACGATGCAACGACTATAGAAGCAAATCTGAGAGTCAATGATATTCAACCATTGGAAACCGGTGATTCGATCGTGATAAGCGGCAACGTGATACTATCCCACGACTTAGGAATTAAAGATCTTCTCTACAAGTCACCGATGATTTGATAATTGGTAATCAATTGTCGGTCAATAACCAAACGACCATCGATAGTATGTTGAGCGTAAGCGGTCTTGTGACATTTTCGGATGAATTACATGTTCATGATCTGACGACTCTTGAAGGTAATGTCAAAATCAATCACATAATGCCATTGGTTGATGAGCATCCGATATTGATTTCAAAAGGCGACGTACGAATTTCAAAAGACTTGAGTGTAGGTCAATCATTGAACGTCACAAATGATGCAATTATCGGTGATAAATTGTCGGTCCAAAACGAAACCACAATCAAAAGTACGTTGAGTGTTAGCGGTGCCGTGACGTTTTCAGATTCGTTAGACATCATCGGTGATGGTAATGTTCATGATTTTTTCGTTCGAAATGATCTACTCGTTGGAAACAGGCTACAAGTAAAAGGTGAAACTACATTGATAGGCTCTGTAGAATTTGACACAAATGTCGCCGGTGGTCAGATCAAAGTACACACCTTGTTAGATTCAAAAAAGAATACAGAATCCTTTGCAAATAATACGATCGATATCGGTACAAAGGATATTCCGACTTCTTGTAATATATCAAACAGTTTATTTGTAAAAGAAAATATCCGTGTCAATAAGATCGATGCGTCAGATACGATATCGGCCAGTAGTCTTGAAGTGAGCGGAGCTTCGCAGTTCGATCAATCCTTAACGGTTATGAAAGGTGTCAAAACGAATAAGATAACACCGCTCGATTCTCAAACGGTTGTGGAGATTCGTAATTTTGGCGATACAGTGAATGACATATTGTGCAATATCCAAGGCGACCTATTCGTCAAAAACAATCTACAAGTGTTACAAAATATCCGTTCCAATAAGATCGATGCGTCGGATACGATATCGGCCAGTAGTCTTGAAGTGAGTGGACCATCGACATTCGATGATTCTTTAACGGTCTTGCAAGGTGTTAAGACCAATCAGATAATACCGATAGAACCGGAAACGGTTGTGGAGATTGGCGATACAGTGAATGACATATTGTGCAATATCCAAGGCGACCTATTCGTCAAAAACAATCTACAAGTGTTACAAAATATCCGTTCCAATAAGATCGATGCGTCGGATACGATATCGGCCAGTAGTCTTGAAGTGAGTGGACCATCGACATTCGATGATTCTTTAACGGTCTTGCAAGGTGTTAAGACCAATCAGATAATACCGATAGAACCGGAAACGGTTGTGGAGATTGGCGATACAGTGAATGACATACTGTGCAATATCCAAGGCGACCTATTCGTCAAAAACAATCTACAAGTGTTACAAAATATCCGTTCCAATAAGATCGATGCGTCGGATACGATATCGGCCAGTAGTCTTGAAGTGAGTGGACCATCGACATTCGATGATTCTTTAACGGTCTTGCAAGGTGTTAAGACCAATCAGATAATACCGATAGAACCGGAAACGGTTGTGGAGATTGGCGATACAGTGAATGACATACTGTGCAATATCCAAGGCGACCTATTCGTCAAAAACAATCTACAAGTGTTAAACGATATCCGCGTCAATAAGATCGATGTGTCGGATACGATATCGGCCAGTAGTCTTGAAGTGAGTGGACCATCGACATTCGATGATTCTTTAACGGTCTTGCAAGGTGTTAAGACCAATCAGATATTACCGATAGAACCGGAAACGGTTGTGGAGATTGGCGATACAGTGAATGACATACTGTGCAATATCCAAGGCGACCTATTCGTAAAAAACAATGTATTTGTTCAAGAAGCTATTCAAACGAGTACACTATTCGTTCAGAATAAGACAATAATGAAAGATGAGCTGAGCGTTAATGCCAATTCGATCTTCAATCAAAATCTAAACATCGGTGGTGTTTTAAATGTCAATACTATCCAACCGGTAACTGGTGATACGTTGACGCTCGGAGAACCAGAACATACAATAAGGATTCTTAACGACCTGAGCGTCGGTGGAGATATTTTTATTGAAGGTATCGGTAAGATTTCAGGTTCCGGTGAAGGTGGTGAAAGTGGTGAAAGTGGTCTTCTTGGTGGAAATGTTGTCGATTTAGGTGCTAACTTAGAAGAACCGCATATTGCAATACCCATTTCGTTGAGTGTTAACGCAAATTTATTTGTCGGATCTAAGATCACGGCAGATCATGCAGCTTTCAATAGTAGTTTTGAAGTAACCTCTTCAGCAACATTTACACAAGATATAAGCGTCACTCATGGTGTCAAAGCCGGTAAGATAACACCGCTCGATGATACAACGGTTGTGGAGATTCGTAATTTCGATGATATAGAGAATGACATATTGTGCAATATCCAAGGTGATCTATTCGTGAAAAACAATCTACAAGTGTTACAAAATATCCGCGTCAATAAGATCGATGCGTCAGATACGATATCGGCCAGTGGTCTTGAAGTGAGCGGAGCTTCGCAGTTCGATCATTCCTTAACGGTCATGGATGGTGTCAAAACGAATAAGATAACACCGCTCGATGATACAACGGTTGTGGAGATTCGTAATTTTGGCGATACAGTGAATGACATATTATGCAATATCCAAGGTGATCTGTTTGTTAAAAACGATTTACAAGTGTTACAAAATATCCGTTCCAATAAGATCGATGCGTCGGATACGATATCGGCCAGTGGTCTTGAAGTGAGCGGAGCTTCGCAGTTCGATCATTCCTTAACGGTCATGGAAGGCGTCAAAACGAATAAGATAACACCGCTCGATGATGCAACGGTTGTGGAGATTCGTAATTTTGGCGATACAGTGAATGACATACTGTGCAATATCCAAGGTGACCTATTCGTCAAAAACGATCTACAAGTGTTAAACGATATCCGTGCCAATAAGATCGATGCGTCAGATACGATATCGGCCAGTAGTCTTGAAGTGAGCGGAGCTTCGCAGTTCGATGATTCCTTAACGGTCATGGATGGTGTCAAAACGAATAAGATAACACCGCTCGATGATGCAACGGTTGTGGAGATTCGTAATTTTGGCGATACAGTGAATGACATATTGCAATGTCCAAGGTGATCTGTTTGTTAAAAACGATTTACAAGTGTTACAAAATATCCGTGCCAATAAGATCGATGCGTCAGATACGATATCGGCCAGTAGTCTTGAAGTGAGCGGAGCTTCGCAGTTCGATGATTCCTTAACGGTCATGGATGGTGTCAAAACGAATAAGATAACACCGCTCGATGATGCAACGGTTGTGGAGATTCGTAATTTTGGCGATACAGTGAATGACATACTGTGCAATGTCCAAGGCGATCTGTTTGTTAAAAACGATTTACAAGTGTTACAAAATATCCGTGCCAATAAGATCGATGCGTCGAGATACGATATCGGCCAGTAGTCTTGAAGTGAGCGGAGCTTCGCAGTTCGATGATTCCTTAACGGTCATGGATGGTGTCAAAACGAATAAGATAACACCGCTCGATGATGCAACGGTTGTGGAGATTCGTAATTTTGGCGATACAGTGAATGACATACTGTGCAATGTCCAAGGCGATCTGTTTGTTAAAAACGATTTACAAGTGTTACAAAATATCCGTGCCAATAAGATCGATGCGTCAGATACGATATCGGCCAGTAGTCTTGAAGTGAGCGGAGCTTCGCAGTTCGATGATTCCTTAACGGTCATGGATGGTGTCAAAACGAATAAGATAACACCGCTCGATGATGCAACGGTTGTGGAGATTCGTAATTTTGGCGATACAGTGAATGACATACTGTGCAATGTCCAAGGCGATCTGTTTGTCAAAAAGGATTTATTTGTTCAAGAAGCTATTCAAACGAGTACACTATTCGTTCAGAATAAGACAATAATGAAAGATGAGCTGAGCGTTAATGCCAATTCGATATTCAATCAAAATCTAATGGTAGGTGGTTATATCAGAGCTCATACATTACTGGATATCGATACCGGTGACAAGGCAGACAACGTGATTCATATAGGACGATATGAATCATCACCGGGTGCGAATGATGAAGAAGAGACCGATTGCAACATCCACGGTAGTCTCGAAGTCTTCAAAAATTTGAAGGTTGGTAATAATTTCATGGTCGGTGGTAATTCGGTATTCATAGGTCAGACTACGCAGATCGGTGATATCACTTTTGAAACGGGGACATCGGGTGGTGAGATCCGAGCTCATACATTATTGGACGCTGATAAGGATGGACAAGGAAAAGATCATGTGATTCATATAGGAAAAGAAGCGGAAGAGACCGATTGCAACATCCACGGTAGTCTCGAAGTCTTCAAAAATTTGAAGGTTGGTAATAATTTCATGGTCGGTGGTAATTCGGTATTCATAGGTCAGACTACGCAGATCGGTGATATCACTTTTGAAACGGGGACATCGGGTGGTGAGATCCGAGCTCATACATTATTGGACGCTGATAAGGATGGACAAGGAAAAGATCATGTGATTCATATAGGAAAAGAAGCGGAAGAGACCGATTGCAACATCCACGGTAGTCTCGAAGTCTTCAAAAATTTGAAGGTTGGTAATAATTTCATGGTCGGTGGTAATTCGGTATTCATAGGTCAGACTACGCAGATCGGTGATATCACTTTTGAAACGGGGACATCGGGTGGTGAGATCCGAGCTCATACATTATTGGACGCTGATAAGGATGGACAAGGAAAAGATCATGTGATTCATATAGGAAAAGAAGCGGAAGAGACCGATTGCAACATCCACGGTAGTCTCGAAGTCTTCAAAAATTTGAAGGTTGGTAATAATTTCATGGTCGGTGGTAATTCGGTATTCATAGGTCAGACTACGCAGATCGGTGATATCACTTTTGAAACGGGGACATCGGGTGGTGAGATCCGAGCTCATACATTATTGGACGCTGATAAGGATGGACAAGGAAAAGATCATGTGATTCATATAGGAAAAGAAGCGGAAGAGACCGATTGCAACATCCACGGTAGTCTCGAAGTCTTCAAAAATTTGAAGGTTGGTAATAATTTCATTGTCGGTGGTAATTCGGTATTCATAGGTCAGACTACGCAGATCGGTGATATCACTTTTGAAACGGGGACATCGGGTGGTGAGATCCGAGCTCATACATTATTGGACGCTGATAAGGATGGACAAGGAAAAGATCACGTGATTCATATAGGAAAAGAAGCGGAAGAGACCGATTGCAACATCCACGGTAGTCTCGAAGTCTTCAAAAATTTGAAGGTTGTTACGAATACTACATTGTCAGGAGATGTCGTAATGACCGGTTCAGGAAAAACTCTAACGGTTGGTGGAGTACTAGATACTACGAGTGCTAAAATAAAGATTCCTATAAATGCTTCTTCTGATAACGGATTTGATTATCTGGGTAGTAATCACGGTGGTTTGTTTTTTAAATATGATACTGTAAACCAAACAGTGACCCAATTCATACAAACTTCTGCAAGTAATTTTTTTTTTTGTCTACCTCACATTCACAAAACTCCATGTAAATATCAAAACACATGCTTTAAATTTCTCAAGTCGTTTCAGCAATGGCAGTACATATATAAGTAATGATGATTTTCTACATTATATTGACATAGTACCTGCTGCGGTGACAACTTTGCCACCTATTACACATAATGATTCTAATGATTTTCCAGATTCTAGTCATTATCTGGATGATCCGTCTTCAGCAACACGGAAATACATGACTACAACTGAGATTGATAATATAGATTATACAGGATCTGGGGCTACTTCAATACTAAATACAACAAATATAGATGGAGAATATCCGCTGAAATCAACTACGGCATACAATGTTCTCGCTAGACTAAAAGTAAGTAATGATAGATTACATTCTGATTTTCATGGTGACTCTATATACATCCTCCGTAGTTTTCAATTTGCAGATAGTTTTTCGTGGGATCCGTTCAAGTTTACAGGAAGTTTTTTCAATATTCACGTCAATAAACACGATCTAGCTATAAAAACGCAAGTACTATCGAATGGAACTTCTCGTAATACATTATTTCTTTTACATACGTATCAGTATGTGTATGACAGTACGAATTATACGATCGGACATGCTGGGTATTATCAAATCAATCTACAGGAAATGCGTTTCATATTCTATGTCAATTTTGGATATTTGAACACGTCTGACCCGTCTACAACAGATTTAGATGCATATACAAATGAAAATAGTGATTCTGGGCATATATATTTTTCAGATGATAATGTAACAACTAAATGTGGAATACTAGAAAATGGGAATAGCCGGTTACAGATTGGTTTACTATATTCAACCATTTATGAAAATGTATACATAACTTACGAGGACGATTCAGATGTTGAAATTCTTGTGGGACATTTTCAATTAGAAGATGCTAATATATATAACAATGTTCATTTTTTCCAAAGAGACACAACGGATTCGACTTACCCCGAAAGACTTTTTTTGAAAACATTAAATGCTCATCAGGGTAATAATTACACAACAAATAGTACAGCATATGAAACTTACAATCATCCATCGTATGGTGAATTTATACATCCGAATACAATACATCAAGCTGATGTTTTTTCAGACTATTTGTATAACATTACATATATCTTGCATGCCACTAGTCATGTCAGGAAAAGTAGATTCAAGAAAATATTCATATATATGGCTACATACGGTGTATATATGTCCACGCAATCATCTATCAATTCTAAATTAAGTAGTAGGGATGTATACTTAAAATGTGCATTAACGTCTACTACAACAATTCCAAATGAACAAATTTTTATAAATATCAATGGTATTGATACACAGAACGTATACGGCAACTCGAATAGTAACGATTTACTGTTACTAGAAAATGATACAATATCCAACGATATTACACAGGGGTCTAGCGGTCCGTATGATATCAATTACGAAATCACAATAAACGGAGATTCGTCTACACGCACTTTCCAATATTACGAAACTGAAATTGATTTTACGAACAGAATTACACGAAGTAATTATGGATACAATTATACAACCGATAGTGGTAACTCAAGAATTAGTGGCAAAACTTCACTTATGTATATGACGGAGCCAGGTCCCAGAACAAGCACACGAAAATCTAGAATATACGATGAAGATGGACATTGGGGAGAGAATAGTCGTCTAAGTTTTAGATACGATTATCCGACTGCTGGTAGTAGAAATGAGTTTCATATTAGACATGTTAATTTAAGCTCTACAAATTATGGAATAATTGAAATATTCCTAATAAATGCAAAGGACTTATCACAAACACATATGATAGATACCACTCATAGCATAATCGTGCATGTACGTAATGCAAGCCATACTTTACATACTAAAATCAAAATGACATATGATTCAGCCAATGATATATGGTCAACACATTTTAAAGAAGCACTTTATACTGGTTTTCAAGAAACCGGAAATATCGGAGACGAAGAAGATAAATATTTTGACAACGCTTATCTAGATTTTGAATTCATAAATTACTCTAACAACAGTAGAAGTTTTAATATATATATGGTTTCTATGAAAAGAACTAGTTTTACTTTTATATATGACAATTTTAATTTCACTGCTACGGGGCTTCCTAGGAATAGTAGTGGTACTGGAGCTTCTGCTAATGCCTATCATATAGTTGATTCTAATGAAGATTTATATAGAACATTGAAAATAAGAAGAGTCAATGTAACAAATCACATTGTACATGTAATACTAGATAAGACTGAAGAAGCTGATTCTTCAAACAGAGTAACGGGTGTAGCGGTATGTGTATTTCACCTACTTGAAGCTGACGTAGATCGGAGTACTTCATGGTACAAAAATGGTATAATAACATATGATCCAAATGAAACACTCACATTTAAATTTTATGCACATAATGGAAATCTATATAAAACGATAACTGGTATACCTTTATCAAAAACAGTTACGAATTTATTGATAGATTCTGTTAATATAGTGTACGATGATGTCACATATACTAGTTGATCATTTCAAAATCTGTTTCAAATATTTCTTTTGATCCGTGTCCTCCTTTGAAAAGTTAAAAAGATTAAACAACATGATACACTTTGCATAATTCAAATGATAATCGGTCATCAACTTTTGAATCGTCTTTGAATCCTTGTTTTCAATCGCCTTTTCAAAGTCTTTTCGTAATTGATACAAACGTTCGATCGATATACTTGGAACGTTCGGGTTGTTCGATTCGATCTCTTGAATGTACTTCTTCTTTTGAAACATGGCGGATTGCTTGGTCCACATGAGACCGAAACGTGGTTTCTTACGGACGAACTTTTGTTCCCGAGTATACGCGATGGGCAACAGCGTCGACAAGCAGCAATACATTTCTAGTTGCAGATCGGAATTCGAATTGTTAAACATTTGTTTGTGGAAAATGTCCGCAAGCGACATCGCATCGCTAAACATTATTTTACAAGGATTTGATAATTTCCAATCGATATAATTTTCTTGTAAAATAATCGGAATGGTACCGGATTCGTTATAGAACACCCGAAGCTTATCGGATAGACTGATATCTGATTTAAACATGTGTTCGTACGAATCATACATATCGTACTCTTTATCACACAAAGATTCGATATTATTCTCTAAATGATTCAAAATAGTCCGTGGTTGGTTTTGATACAACTCAATCAAAAAATCATTCGAACATCGACATCGCCATTCTTCTTTTGTCGGATAATCAAAATAGATTGTTTTGCACCATTTTGAAAAGTCTTTCATTTTCTTCTCGTGAAGACTCAGAACAATAAAAATGACTCTAATGTTTTTCTTGGTCGTGTGGTTTTCTTTCAACCAGGATTGTATATCTGAAATCCCCATGTATTCGCCATGATCTAATATTTCCATCTCATCCATGATGAGTATAGACTTTCGACAACCTTTGATCGTTTCGAAATACATTTGAAGATCCTTTTTGGATCTCTTATTTCTGGAGTCTCTACAATAGAATTGTATATCGTTTTCCACACACAACATCTGAGTCAAGGATGTCTTACCTGAACCGGTAGGTCCCACTATCAATAACGCTTGGTGGTCGTCGTTTACATTATGCAACCAATTTGCAAGCTCTAACTTTTGATGTGTCAATCCAACAAAGTCTTCCGAAGTGTTATTGAATTCGTATATCCAATCGTATTTAGTTTCGTGAACAACAAAATTGAAGAAATAATCTAAATTCATTATTTAAACGATTCCGAATAATCTATAATATCATTAACTTTCCATTTTGATAAATGATTGCCTTGTAAATATCTTTGCTTTGTACAATACTTTAGCAATTCATATAGATTGCTGAAAGAGATTCCTTTTAATTTCTTTGAAATTTCAAGAGAGTCTTCGTTTTCAAAGGTGATAAAAGATTGTAAATATTTTTCAATATCCTCTTCTGAAGGGTTTTTGAATTCAATAAAATTCGACATTCTTCTTTTGACCGCCGGATCAATCTGATCTAATCTGTTTGTGGCTCCGATAACAAATATGGAGTCATTTTTTGATTTCATACCATCCATGAGAGTCAAAAACAATGTTTTCAAACCATTGATATTTGATTGGTCCATCGCATTTCTGACGGAAAACAAACCATCCATTTCATCGATGAATAAGATACACGGTTTGATTTTTGACGCTAAGGAAAAGTATGCTTTCAATATCTTAGGAGACTCGCCGTAAAATTTATTTTCAATTGTGCTTATATTCATATTCAAGAATTTGATATTCGATTCCTTAGCGATGGCTTTAGCCAGCATCGTTTTACCCGTACCCGGAGGTCCGTGGAAGAGTATGCCATTCGGAATTTCCAGTAAGGGGATATCTTTTGGGATTTTGTTTTTCAAAGCATCCAAGACAAACTTTACATCGGTTTTTATTGTCTTGTCACAGATGATATCGTTTAATTTGATTTTGATATCTTTAGAATCGATCAGATCATAACAAACCGACTTTTCATATTTTGTTAAATAAATATTTTTCAAAGGTATATCTTTAGAGTCATAATCCAAAGAGTCTTCATTCATCTTATTCATAAGATGTAATGACACGTAATAAGATAATATGGTACCGATAAGCATTAAGATTAATGATTGCCAAAAAATTTTTAGCATTATATATCAAATTTTATATAGTATGATAAAAAATAAAATATCGACAACGAAAGAAGATATAGAATCGAATTATAGTACCGATGATTCGGACACCGAAGATAGAATCAGATTTCTACACGATAAAAAAGAAGATGAAGAAATAAAGGGCAATTTTTCATTTTTGAAGAAATGGAACAAAAAAATCAAACAAGTATTGAAACCAGAAGAATATATCGATGAATGATTTCATTTCTTCTTCAAAATCTCTAAGAGAAGTTTATTGTGCGTATCTAGGGATCTTTTCATTTCGAGCAAAACATCAACTATATTACGATTTTTTTTTTGTTCAACGAAGAAGTACTCTAAGATACTGAATAAATCTTCTCCTTCCTCATCGTCTTCTTCCAAGTCTTCCAAGTCTTCACCGTCTTCGTCGTCTTGTCCATTGTCATCACCGTCGTCTCCACCGTCGTCTTCTACGTCGTCTCCACCGTCGTCTTCTACGTCGTCTTCTTCTACGTCGTCTTCTACGTCGTCATGTACTTCTTCCGGATTCACAGATACATTTGCAAGCATCTTTTTCAATGCTTGGATATCTTTAGAATGATTCTTTGATTTTAAGGGAGCGGAGGATGGCCGTTTATTCATTAGAGTCATATAATGATTCTTTATAAATTTTTATAATTTTAAACTTATAATGTTTTACATCTTATTTTTGTTATTAAGCTTATTGATCTATAAATATATGATAGGCTCATTAAAACAAATTAAAAAAAGCGATGGAATCGTCTTATATGGATATGATGCATGTCCTTATACTTTGAAAATGAAAAAGGAATTAGAAAATAATAATGTTAAATTCGTATACAAACAAATCGATAAAGATTCTAAAGCAAATAAAGAGTATAAAGATTATAATGTTAATGGCGTTCCATTAACCGTAAATACAAATACAAGATCGCACATAGTAGGGTTTAGATCGATTAATGATATAAAAAAAAATATTATGTAATGGTATATTAAATGGAATTTCAACCAATTGCACCTCAAAAGGAAACAGTTTCGTCGGTGAATAATAATTCGATAACGCAGACTCCTATTGTAAAATTGGACACTCGAGATCTTTCATCTATAGCTTCAACATCTAAACAGATGAGTCTTTCACTCTTACAATCATCTTACTTACAAATCTTTCAAAGTATTAATATGGGTTTCAGTTTAGCAGTGGCTCTAGCCTGGAATGATGTCGTAAAGGAATTTATAGTACGCAATATTAGTGTAAAAAAAGGTAAGTATTATCAGCTTATGTATGCCTCTGTAGTAACCTTATTAGCTGGGTTGATATTCATGTTGACTAAAACGTTTGTTGACAAAAATATCAAAAAAGCCCAAGTCACACCTGTGCTTATATAAATTAAATAAAAACAACTTAAGAGACTTTAAGATATTAAGTAAATAGTATATAATGGACTACTTTGAAATCATCCAATCGTCTTTCAAAACAAAATCGATAATTCATCAACAGATCGATTCGTTTAATGAATTCATGGATAAAGGTATAAAAATGATTATAAATGAAATCGGTGATATATATTTTGAAAATGACATATCAATTCATTTTAAAGATATATATATATCTAGACCAATACAAACGGAACCAGATGGATCATACATATCGTTGTATCCTAATGAGTGTAGACTTCGAAGTTTAACATATACATCCGCTTTATATGTCGACATTCTTTTGAAAGAAAAAGATGAAGAGAAATGTTTTGAAAAGTGTTTGTTAGGGAAAATACCAGTTATGTTAAAATCAAAATACTGTAATTTGAAAATCGATAACGATAATCATAATGAATGTGAATACGATTTAGGCGGATATTTCATCATAAACGGAAGTGAAAAGGTTTTGATATCTCAAGAAAAAATGAATAATAATGCATTTTACATATTTTCCAAAAAAATGCCAAGCAAATATGTATACGTAGGTGAAATTCGATCGATCAAAGAAAATGAATCTAGATCAACCAGTACGATGTATGTCATGATTTCAAGTGTCAATGCAGAATATAAACAGTACATACGTATTCAATTGTCATTTTTGAAAACGGAAATACCAATATTTGTTTTATTTTATTTATTTGGCATGGAGAATCAAGATGAGATACTAAACATGTTTTCGCATAAGGACAATATTGAATTTTTAGAGTGTATATTGCAAAGTTTCCATGAATGTCCCATTAGTACGAAGAGTCAAGCGGAAGAGTATATGTTGACAAAAATGAATAAAGAAGGTTCCATAGAATCCCTTTTACAAATCTATATCGACAGAGAGATTCTTCCGCATATAGAAGAACGGAATGATAAACTCAACATGTTCGTGTACATGATTGAACACATTGTTTTTTGTAATCTGGGATGGAGAGATCAAGATGATCGCGATCATTTCAAAAATAAGAGAATCGATTTAGGTGGGCAATTATTAAGCGGTTTGTTCAGACAATTGTACAAAAGAACACATAAAGAGTTTGCGAGTAATGTTCAAAAATTAATTAAAAGCGGTAAAGTGATTAACGTATCACAAATATTGAAAACAAAAATATTGACAAATGGTTTGAAATATAGTATGTCGACAGGGAACTGGGGTGTAGGCAACGCATCCAATATACGCACCGGTGTATCACAAGTACTAAACCGACTTACATTTGTGAGCTCGATGTCACATCTACGACGTATAAATTCACCAATCGGTCGAGAAGGTAAGCTAACAAAACCGAGACAGTTGCATAATACTCATTGGGGTAAGTGTTGTCCATCCGAAACACCGGAAGGTCAGTCGTGTGGCTTGGTAAAAAACTTATCCATTATTTGTGTGATATCATCCCAAACATTTTCATTGCCGATAAAGATTATATTGAAAGATTTGGTGAAAGATGAAATCAGTCATATAAAGGATACAAAAATATTTGTAAACGGTTCATTAATTTGTAATACAAACAATACACAAAATATAATTGATACATTGCTAAGATATAGAAGAAATGCAGATATAAGTTATGATGTTAGTATATGTCACGATAAACAATTTAATGATATCAAAATCAGCACGGATTCCGGACGAATATGTAGACCATTATTCATAGTTGAAAATAACAAAATAAAAATCAAAGAAGATAAAATTGAAAAATTGCGAAATAATGAGTACACATGGAACAATATGCTACTTGATGGTGTGATCGAATATATAGATACCGCTGAAGAAGAGATGCAGTTGATTGCGATGTACCCAGATGATCTCATCAATAGCACAAAGATGTATACACATTGTGAGATTCATCCATCATTGATTCTTGGAGTATGTGCATCCACTATTCCATTTCCGGATCATAATCAATCACCGAGAAATACGTATCAGTCTGCGATGGGAAAACAAGCGATGGGGGTATATGCAAGCAATTTTAAGGAAAGATTTGACACGATATCACATGTGATGTGTTATCCACAAAAACCAATAGTGAACACGATGTATGCGGATATCTTAAGAACCAATAATCTACCCGCAGGTCAAAATGCGATCGTTGCGATCTGTACATACACTGGATATAATCAAGAAGATTCAATCATCATGAACCAGTCATCTATCGACCGGGGATTGTTTCGTAGCACTTTTTATAGAACTTATAAGGACGAAGTGAAACAACAAGGAAATGGTATGAAAGAGACGATCGAAAAACCGGATCCAAAAGAGTGTTTGGCGATGAAGTTGTCTAATTACGATAATTTAGACGAAGACGGAATCATTACTCCAGGGTCGCAAGTGAATGGAAGCACGGTCATCATCGGTAAAACAATCTCTCTTCAAAATGATATTGAAAACAACAATAACAGATATGTTAAGAAGGATTGTAGTCTAAGTAGTCGTAGTAATGAGAATGGAATTGTGGACAGTGTTATAAACACGACAAACGAACATGGATTTCAAATGATCAAAGTCAAAGTTAGAAATGTAAGAATACCGACGATCGGTGATAAGTTTTCCGCTAGACATGGACAAAAGGGAACGATCGGTATGACGTATACACAAGAGGATATGCCATTTACGTGCACTGGTATCACACCCGATATCATTATCAATCCGCATGCAATTCCATCAAGAATGACGGTCGGGCAACTGCTTGAATGTTTATCGGGTAAATTAGGATCTTTGAAAGGAGAATTCGTAAATGCCACCGCGTTTAATAAAGATGTTAACATCGATAACATGTTTAATCAAATGCACAAACTTGGATATCAAAAATACGGAAATGAAAGATTGTACAACGGATTCACAGGGAAGATGATGGACTCGATGATCTTCATTGGACCCACTTATTATCAAAGATTGAAACACATGGTGGAAGACAAGATCCACGCTAGAAGCAAAGGTCCAGTTCAAAATTTGACAAGACAACCGGTTGAAGGCAGAGCGAGGGATGGAGGTCTAAGATTTGGAGAGATGGAAAGAGATTGCATTATCAGTCATGGGGCTGCCAATTTCTTGAAAGAGCGAATGTTCTATGAATCCGATCGATACAGAATCCATGTATGCGATAATTGTGGTCTGACGGCACAAGCGGATATAGAACAACACCGATTCTATTGCAAGAATTGTAATAGTCATAGTTATGTATCACAAGTGGAAATACCCTATGCATGTAAATTGCTGTTTCAAGAATTACACGGAATGGGAGTCGTTCCAAGAGTGTTTTGAAAATGGAGTGGTAATATAATGAAAAAAGTAGCGATATTATTTAGTCACAGCAGCGATGAATGACCACCATGTAAAAAAATGACAAAGATGCTACACAAAAGTATGTTTAATATGTATATAAAATCATATCATAATAATAATGAATTATTTGGCATATTACACTGTATATTGTGGAATCGATAATGGTAATGGGTATATAGTGCATGATAAACCGTCTAAGATGTATGATTGTTATTTCTTAACCAATAACAATACATTGAAAAATTCAATTATAAACAAAGGGTACATATATCTTTTCATAGAAAATATACCAATCACAAATGATGAACGATTGGATTCGATCATGTGTCGATATCCAAAGATTTTATCTCATAATTTGAAATTTCTACAAAAATATGAATATACATGTTATTATGATTCAAAGAAAATTATAGACAACGAAGCGATTGAAACCTATATATCACATAATGACGTGTATTATGTTGTTAGGAGACACCCAATATTGTTTAATGTATTTGAAGATTTTACTGTGGGAATGCTACAAGATAGATATCATTATGATTACAAAACGTATATAAAATTGATAAATGATATATGGAATCGTCATACAAGCTATTCAATCGATTATGCAGAAACATCTGTAATAATTAGGAAGAATTGTGAAATTGTAAGATGTATCAATGAAACGTGGTTGAAATTATATACTGTATATGAAGGATGTCATGAGCAACTTCATTTCAATCTCCTTTTACATAATAAACATAGAGAATATATAAACTTGCTACGAATGTAAAGTGATTTAAAGTATAAAATGAATGGACGTAAATAAGATACGAATGGATGTTGTGACTCAAACGGAAGATTATGATAAACCTAAAATATTTGTAGCTACACCATGTTATGTCGGACAAATTCATGTGAAGTACTTGGAAAGTATGTTGGGTCTACAACAAATTTTTATAAAATATGGAATTGGATTTGAATATTTCAATATACCTTTCGATTCTTTGATTCCACGTGCACGAAATGCATCTGTGACTCGGTTCATGCAAAGTAAAGATTCAACACATCTTTTGTTTATCGATGCGGATATTCAGTTTCATGCGGAATCCGTTGTAAAGATGTTGAAAGAGAACAAGGATGTCATCGCAGGATGTTATCCAAAGAAAGCGATTGATTTTGAAGCGGTCAAGAACAATTATTCGAAAACGAGTTCACAATTGGAACTAATTCAATCGTCCGTCAAGTATGCTTTCAATTTCAAACCACAAAAACAACACAAAATGGAACGTGGTGTTTTGGAAGTCCTCGACGCACCCACCGGGTTTATGATGGTTAAGAAATCGGTTATTCGAAGAATGATCAAAGCCTTCCCGGAAACCGAATATAAAAACGACGTCAAGGCGTATCAAGTCAATGAAAACGATCGTTTCTTTGATTTATTTCAAAGTCAAGTCTTTGATAAAAGGTATCTCAGCGAAGATTATGGATTCTGTCGATTGTGGCAAAAACTCAACGGAACGATTCATGCAGATTTGACCGTAAAACTGAACCACATTGGACAATTTAGTTATTATGGTGATCCGATGGTGTATCTGCAGTATTCTGATAACATTCAGATGTCCGATAAAGCAAACAATCAACCCGCTCCAGCACCGGCCGAGATTGAAAAGAAAGAATCACAATTCCCATTCATGTTTGATAATAATGATTCAACGGAATCAAAGGAAGTAAAAAAGACTACACAGTATAAGAAACCTGAAAAACCGGATAAATCTTCTGTTTTGAATGAACTATTGCATGACATTGAAAATGGCGTGTATATGGACATCGGGACAAACAATGGAGACACGTATTCTAAAAAATTGGGAACTTGGAAAGGATTTTGTATAGAAGCGAATTCCAAAGTGTTTGAAAAATTAAAAGAAAATCGAGATGGCGAAACTTGTAAATGTCTACAAGAGACCGTGTACGAAACCACCGATACTGAAGTGAGCTTTACGATGTTTTCCGATGACATTGATGAATTCAGCGGAATTACCAACAAGTTTAATGCAAATGATATTTTCAACGTGACCAAGATATTAAATGAAAACAATTTCAAGAGTGAAAAGATTACACAGAAAACGAAATCTCTCGATGTTATTTGCAAAGAAAATGAAGTATCCGATATCGATTATCTTGCGGTGGATACTTGTGGATCCGAATTGGAAGTTTTGAAAGGCCTTGGAGATCGAAAGGTGAAGGTTTTAGATATCAAAAAATCCGCGGTCACGAAGAAGGTTAAACAGTGGATCAAAGACAACGACTTCAAATTTTATAAATCACAAGACGGTTATGAATATTATACTCTAAAGTAAAAAAGTTTAAAAGTTTAAAAAATTGAAAACGATTGTGTAAATAAAATGCAATACGTAAATTTCAAAAAGGAGGTATTAGAATGTAATAAGTGTTCAAACATTACACGACCTTTATTGCAACAAGGCGATAGAATTCATAAATTCGAAATTAAAACGTTTGACTCTTTGTATACTTCGGAAAACGATATCATATATCTCAAATCGTATGCAAATATTCTCGCGATATATTCACGCTTTTACGATGATTGGTTATATCAAACAAATCATGGAGTAAAAACACAACACTTTTTAACAACTTTGAAAAATGATACAGATTTTTTTCATGGAGAATGTGCAGATTTCGGAAATGTGTATCAACTAAAATATTTAAAGAGAACTTGAATAGATATACTTAATGAACGATAAATATGCGGAGTCAACCGCAAAGATAAAGTCGATATCCAAAATTCAATTTTCGATTGTGGATAACGATGAAACCTTGTCAAATTCGGTAGTGAAAGTAACGTCGTCTGATTTGTATGAAAAGAACTATCCGAAACAAGGAGGATTATTCGATCTTCGGATGGGAACTATTGACAAACAATACCGTTGTCAAACATGTAGATGTGATTTGATAAATTGTCCAGGTCATTTCGGACATGTCATTTTGACGTCACCGGTGTATAATATATGTTTTTTGAAAACATTAATGAAAGTGATACAGTGTATATGTATCCGATGTTCAAAGTTGTTAGTAGAACCTGATAAGAGAAAATTGCATAATGTTTACGATCAAATTAAAAAGAATATTGAGTGTCCATTTTGTAGTTTTGTTCAACCGAAATGGACATTGAGTAATAACGGATCGCATAACATTACATATGAAACGAATGGTTTGATTGAGAATATATCATCGAACGAAGTTTACAATATCATGAGAAAGATTTCCAACGATGATATTACAAAATTAGGACTAGATCCGAAATATAGTCATCCAAAAAACATGTTAATAGTAAATCTACCTGTGATACCACCGATAGTACGTCCATCCGTTTTTGTGGATAACATGGCAAAGAGTCAAGACGATTTGACACATAAATTATTAGAAATTATCAAAGTGAATAATCAATTGGAAAAAACAATGGAATCTCAGTCTAGTGAGCATGTCATACAAGAGTTTTGGAATTTGTTACAATATCACGTGACGACCTATATAGATAACACGATACCTGGAGTTGCACAAGCGACACAACGAACCGGAAGACCGATAAAATCCTTGAGTCAACGAATAAAGACTAAAGAAGGACGAGTTAGAGGAAATCTAATGGGGAAAAGAGTTGATTTTTCTGCTCGGACCGTGATCACCGCGGATTCGAACCTAGATTTGGACGAACTCGGAGTCCCTTTTGTGATTTCGAAAAATATGACTATATCCGAAACGGTCACAAGTTTCAACAAAGATATATTGCAAAAATACACCGACATTGGTCCGATACCTGCATATATAAAACACGTCGGAGCAAATTACATTATCAAAGATAAGAAACGAAAAGATTTGCGATTTGTAAAGGATGTGAAACTAGAAATCGGCGATATTGTGGAGCGACATCTGAAAGATGGTGACTACGTAATCTTCAACAGACAACCATCGTTACACAAAATGTCGATGATGGGTCATCGCGTAAAAGTGATGGATCATAAAACCTTTCGCATGAATCTCTCAGCAACCAGTCCATACAATGCTGACTTCGACGGCCAACTACGATGAATATATGTATATTCTAATTCGCCGTCAAGAGGTAGACTGAAAAGGTTCCTACTACCTAGTACACATCCTTTTGTAATGATCGATATTTTCACTTAAAGGTCTTAAAAAAATAAATTAAACAATGGCTACTGAAAACACACAATCAAACGCACAAATGGAAACCAAACTCTGCAAATATTGTAATGTGGATCGTGAACTAAACATGTTTCGTAAAAATCGTTTGAAATGCAAGGAATGTGAAAGGAGTCATGGAAGGGAATATAGGCAAAGTGAACACGGAAAGCAAAAAGCTACTACATGGGCTCAAACTAATCAAAAGAAAATGGCTAAACTTCAAGCAGATTGGTATCAAAATAACAAAGAACGCAGAAACGATGAATGGAACGAAAGATACAAAACAGATGAGATATTCAGATTGAAAATAAATGTAAAGTCTTTGATGAATAATTGCATAAGCAGGGAATGTACCGTGATCAGGCAATTAGATAATCTACAATGTACCAATCAATTTTTCAAAAAGTGGATCATCGATAATATGGGAGACATTCCACAGGACGATATGCAAATTGATCATGTGTTACCGTACAATACATTCGAATTGAAATCAGATGAAGATCGGCTCGTCTGTTTGGGATGGTATAATGTCATGCCGGTGACATCGAAATTCAACATGACAAAAAAAGATAAGATAATCAAAGATCAAATAGAAAATCAAATCGAACGAATTAACACAATCAAAGATAGATTATCAGAAAATCAAATAAATCTGATCAATAAATATCAAGAAGCATGTAATAGACACTTAAAGGTTCAAAACACCACGTAATAAAAAACAAACCATGACAACCAAACTTTGTAAATATTGTAATATTGAACATGAAATTTCAATGTTTAGACAAGGGAAATTGAGATGTAAAAATTGTGAACGTGAAAAAAGTCGGGAATACAAAAGATCTGAAAAGGGTAAACAAAAAGCGACGGAATGGAATGAAAATAATTCGAAGTACATGAAGATCAAAAAAGCTGAATGGCATGAAAACCATAAAGATGAAATAAGAAAAGCATCTAAAAAGAAATACACATCGGATCTTGCTCGTCAATTGAAAGCAAAAGCAAATTCGGTTATGAATTATGCATTGAAAACAAACGGTACAAGAACCTCTGATTTGAAATATATCAATTGTTCAGCTGATTTTTTTCAAAAATGGATTAATGCAAATAAAGAAGCCATTGAGGATAAGATTTCTTTGGTATACGCAATACCTGTGGATCGATTTCAATTGGAACAACAAGAACAAGTTGATATGTGTTTTGGATGGTATAACATCACACCTGTGAGTTCAACACAAGATAAGACGGACATTGTGACACGACACTTGCAAAATTTGGAAAAATTCAAAGAAGACCCACATTACCAAAAACAAAGTGAAAAAATCGATCAATACAAAAGGATGTGTGCGACACAGCTTGATGCGGGAAACTCCTCAAGGTCTCAACTACCACTCTTACAAGATGGAAACGTCTATAAAGAGGAACACGATTAATTATCGTACCCAATGGTAAAAAGGTTGAGATTATAGGACAATCCGCAGGGTTACTACCTAAGTCCGCTACGGAAGCCAAGGATATGGTAGGCCTTCAACGACTGAACGGTTGTGGGTCATCAATGAAGGAGATGAGCTTCGCCTGAGATGGCTTAAGATACAGTCTAATCCCATCCGAGAGGATGTCTTGAGGAAGTAAAGAGCCTCTTGAGGATAATGATTCTATGGAGGAAATGCCTAGATGAATCCGGTATTAAATGGATGAAATGAATATGCATGTTCCACAAACATACGAAACCATCGCAGAAGTGAAAGAGAATATGATGGTATCGAATTGTATAGTATCCGCACAATCAAACAAACCTGTTATGGGTATCGTACAAGATTCTTTGTTAGCTTGTAGATTACTAACAAAAAGAGACGCTTTTATAGAAAAAGAGGAATTCATGAACATATTAATGAATATAGACATGACCGATAAAATAATGCCAAAACCATGTATATTAAAACCAAAACCATTATGGTCTGGGAAACAGTTGATTAATATGATTTTACCTAATATAAATTTATTTAGATATGCCGCTTGGCACAATGAATCTGACACCCAAGGATTCTCCGAATCGGATACAGAGTTGTATATTAACAATGGTGATTATTTATCCGGTACTATGTGTAAAAAAACTCTCGGAACGTCATCCGGTAGCTTGATTCATATAATTTGGTCGACTCATGGAAGCAAGGTTGCGAATAGATTTATAAGCGATATACAATTTTTAGCAAACAATTGGATTGTCAATCGAGGATTCTCTGTGGGGATTCAAGATGCGATCAATAGAGAACATATTCAAAAAGAAGTGAACATGATTATAGATGATGCCGATACAAAAGTGAAAGAAATAATCGAAATCGGTAAAAAAGAAAATCAAACACCCAAATCATATGAGAAAAAGATTAATATGATCTTGAACAAAGCACGGGACACTGCCGGGTTGAAAGTACAAGACGATCTAACTACGAATAATAATATATACTCGATGGTTACCGGTGGATCTAAAGGTAGTATTATTAACATTTCACAAATCATGGCATGCGTCGGACAACAGAATATTGGTGGTCAAAGAATAGGTAATGGATACATCGATCGAACGTTGCCACATTTCGAGAAAAACGATAATACGGCAGATAGCAGAGGGTTCGTAAAACATTCATATCTTAAAGGATTATCTCCATCTGAATTCTTTTTTCATGCCATGGGTGGGCGAGAAGGCATCATAGATACGGCTGTAAAGACATCAGAAACTGGTTACATTCAAAGGCGACTTATCAAGGCAATGGAAGATATAAAAGTACATTACGACGGTACGGTTAGAAATAGTATCAATGATATCATTCAATATAGATATGGAGATGATAACATGGATGGCTGTCATTTAATGACACAAGACTGGAAAGGAGAAAGATATCATTTGCCGTTTAGCATAAAAACATTACAAAGATTGAACCACACATTAAATGATGATCAAGAGGAAACAAAGATAGAAAGCTTAGATAACATCGTTGAACACAATGAATTGTATATTTCAATATTGCAATCTTTGTTTGATAACAAACCACCGAACGATGGTATAATAAATTTGATCGAAGATCAATATAGAAAAGCAAAAGTTTGTGCGGGAGAAATGGTTGGAACGATAGCGGCTCAATCGATCGGTGAACCTGTTACGCAGCTTACCTTGAACACCTTCCATTTTTCAGGAGTGTCGGAAAAGAATGTAACACTTGGTGTACCGAGATTGAAAGAATTAATCAATCTGACAAAAAATATAAAATCACCGACCATGTACATACGATTGGATAAAGAATATGACGAATTAATGATGAATAAGATTTCAAAAAGATTCGAATATTCTATCATCAATGATTATCTAGTATCAAAGAGTGTTCAATATAATATGGAATTGAATGATTTTGAAAAAGAATATTATAATTTGATTGATGAAATGGACACAACAAATTTTACATGGGGTATCACTTTGAAACTCGATACCAAAAAGATGCTATCCGATCATGTAAATTGCCACATGATCACGAGTATAATAAATTCAAAAGTTATCAATGTGACTTGTTGTTCCAATTTCAAATATGATAAACCATATTCATATATCATCATCAGAACCTTGACGGAACAATATAATATCGAAAACATAGAGATTTTGAAAAACAAGATTATATATGACATCGAGATCAAAGGAATCAAACATGTTTCAAAGCTTTTTATCAAAAACAAAAACATGCTAGAATCGGATGGAAGTAACTTGAAAGTATTATTATCAATCAAAGATAACATAGATGTTTATAATAGTTTTTCAAACAACATTATTGAAGTGTATGAATTATTGGGAATCGAAGCCGCTCGTACCGTTTTATTGAATGAAATCAGGAACGTGATACAATTTGATGGAAGTTACGTGAATGTGAGACATTTGTCATTGTTAGTAGACACGATGACGTATAGAGGAGGACTGATGTCAATTACTCGACATGGAATAAATAGAAACGATACCGGACCTTTGATGAAATGTTCTTTTGAAGAAACGGTGAACGTTTTAATCAACGCTGCTATCAATTCACAAGTAGATCATCTCAGAGGAGTTACGGAAACGATCATGCTTGGGAAAACATCGAAAGTCGGAACAGGATTCATGGACATCCTTCTTGATATTGATAAATTATGTGACACCTATTCGGAATTCAGACCCAGCTCACCAAAGAGAAATTCCGAATCTTACTTTTCAAGTTTTTTTCCACTTAAAGAATTGGAATATTAATATCAAACAATAAACATGAATACATCTGAATTCCAAATCGATATTCTCCACAAGAACATCGAGTCTATGATCAAGGCTCATTATCAAATTAATATCAAGAAGATTATCAAAGAAGTTGTAAAGAACAAAGATAAAGATGCTAAAGAGTTGGAAACCTTTATACTTGATAATCTTTTTGAACCTGTCCAAAAGAAAGCACCAAAAAAAGCAAAAAGCAAAGAAGATCACGTGCTCCCAACAGAAGACTTCGAAAAGAAGTTGCAGGATACGATTCCAGAGAATGAAAAAGAGTTTTGGGGTGATGACGATGTGAAACAAAGTTATTATCCGGATAAGACAACACCCGATGAAAGTAAACCATGTGAAAATGAAGAGAAACCTATACAACCTACAGAGAGTGTATCAGAATCTTCTACATCACCTATACAACCTACAGAGAGTGTAGCTGAATCTTCTACATCACCTATACAACCTACAGAGAGTGTAGCTGAATCTTCTACACCACCAGTTGAAGAGAAACCTATACAACCTACCGAGAGTGTAGCTGAATCATCAACACCAGTACCAGTTGAAGAGAAACCTATACAACCTACCGAGAGTGTTGCTGAATCATCAACACCAGTACCAGTTGAAGAGAAACAAAAGAAACCTGTGAAAAGACAAACTAAAAAGAAAGAACCTGTTGTACAACCTACCGAGAGTGTAGCTGAATCATCAACACCGGTACCAGTACCAGTTGAAGAGAAACAAAAGAAACCTGTGAAAAGACAAACTAAAAAGAAAGATCCGATTGTACCGCCTATTGAGAGTGTAGAGTCTACACAAGCACAACAAGCGGTTAAAAATATTCCAAAACCCGAAGAATCGTTTCAAAGTCAAAAATCATTTGATTCTGTTGACGATGATGAAGTTACAAGTAAGATGGATTATGAACCCAGTGGTTATGAAGAAGAACCATTTTAAAACTAAATCGAATGTAAATACCACATGACAATTTTAATAATCTCTAGTCATCCGAATAATACAAATGGTTATTCAAAAGTCATATATAATATTTGTAAACATATCACAGATGAAGTATATATATATGGTTGTCAGATGTCTAATTTAGTTCATAACAGATTATTACCTGAGAATGTACGTGTATTAGATGTATCTAAGAATGAACTTTGGAATGATAAAGATGAAGATGGATTTAATTTTCATGATGTTGGTAAATTTATAAATATCATAAAACCAAAAAGTGTTTTGATATATAATGATTCTTTTGTATGTTTCAAGTTTATTGAGAAAATCATTTTGTATAACGAAGTATGTAAATACGACTTTCAGTTTAAAATCGTATTATATCTTGATCTAGTATATCCATTGATAAAAGAAATGTATGTCAATTGTTTTAATATGTATGTGCATTCTATAATAGTGTGTCATGAATATTGGAGTGATTTTTTAAAAAATGCTGGTATAAAATGTAATTTGCATGTATTGCGTCACGGTTGTAGTATCACTTATAAACAGTCACAATTGGACTCTAAAAAATGTATATATATATTAAACTTAAATAGAAATACCCTTCGTAAACGATTAGATATCACCATTAGATCTTTTGTATACGCTTTAAAACGATCACAAATGAAAGTGAAATTGTTTATTAAAGAACCAAGAGAAAGTGATGAATGGAACGTTGTTGAAATGTTTCAGCATGAAATGCCCGGTGAGAAAATAGAAGATCACATTACATTTATAAAAAATGATTTGTCGGATCTTGAAATCGAACAATTATATGATCAATGTGATATTGGACTGAATACTTGTGAAGGCGAAGGGTTCGGATTATGCAACTATGAACATGCGTGTAATGGAAAACCACAAATAATTCCAGAGTTTGAACAGTTTCGTGGATTATATCCAATAGATTCAATTCTAACGATAACTCCCAAATATGATTATTATATAGAAAATAGAGATGCAATTGGTGGAATCGCCAAAGTCGTTAATTATGTCGATGTCGGAGAATCTATATTGCAACTAACAAATACCGTTACGTATAATGAATATTGTCAAAGATTAGCAGAAATGAATCCCAAATCTTATAAGGAAATAAGTGAATTATTTATTGAATATATAAAATGAGTGTATGTCATGAAAAAGATACAAAAGATACGGCGAATTCAAAAAATAAAAATAAATACAAAGGTTTGAAGTCTTTGAATTTGAAAATCAAACAAAAGGATGAATGTACAAATCATGATCCCGAATCATATACTGGCAGCAATATACTTTTGGAAAGCGATGATAAATCGTCTACCGGTAATTCGATCATTTATAGAAATGGTCAATAGAAGTTATAAAATTATGCAAGATACCTTTATGAATAAACAATGGATACTTGCAATGGAATCAATGGACAAACTTAAGATGAAATATGACGATCAATCTTCATATATAAATTGGTATAATGATCATGAAAATGTTTTATATGTAAGTGAATTTGATCTAGTTACTAAAAATACTAGGATGCTAACCATTGAACAACAAGATAAAGGTATTCGAATAGAAGATACTCGTATGCATTTAAGTTTTCCTACAAAGGCATACTTTATAAAATCTAAAATAATGTTGATATATGATAAAATCTTTCAGCAAATGATTGTATTATACGATACAGTGTCGAAATATTACCTGCCTGTGACGCTCGGATATCGAATCAATGAAATTATATATTTGTCATGTATAAATAAATGGATGGTAAAATCGAATAAAATGATATTTGTAATATCTCAATACGAAATTGATGAATTCATAAGAGAACCAGATATCGTTTTAAATGATATATTGATTGAGAAATATGACTCTAGTTTTGTGATTCATAATGATTACAATTATATATACATAAATGATAATGAAACGTTAGCTTTTTACATTTATCATAATCATTTATATGTATGTGAGCTACTTGGAGAACACAGACTATATGCACCTAAAAAAGAATTTATTGGTGAAAAGTTTATATCTATCACGTATTCAAATGTACAAGGTGTCGATGTAACATTTCGATCGAATTTTGTAGGTTAGAGATGTCATTTTTCATCTCCTTCAAAGTTGAATTCAGTTCTTTGATTTCTTGATCTTTTTCTTTATTAGACTCTACTAGTATAGCACAAAATTTTGAATAATCGACCGTTTTTGTTCCGTCTTTTGTCGTATGTACCATCGATGGTAAAACATTTTCGATTTCTTGTGCGATGAATCCGTATTCTTTTTTTTCATCATTTTCTAAATTGCTCCATATCCAATTGAAACTATACCCGGATATCTGTTTCAAGATCGATGAAGGACTTTCGATTTTTTCAATATTCTTCTTTAACTTTCTATCTGATGGAGTAGTAAACATAGTTGCCACGCATTCACCTTCCCCGGATACTGAAAAGACTTCCGATGTGCTATTCGGTCGATATCGTTCTGATGCTCTAGCGGGATGGTTTGCATAGACTCTGAAAGAGTTATTATTCGTTCCAAGATAGACGTCTAAATTACCAGCAAATATGGCATCTGCATCTATTAAATCCTGTTTTCCGATTGTAACGAATTCTATATTTTGTCGGCCGATGATAAAACTTTCCGAATTATCAATGTTCGGACTTGTGATTAAGAAATCGACGCCTGAATTCCGAAATCCTCTACCGCCTTCATTTGAATTTTTTGTGTGAATTAAAGATGATTGGATATCTCTTGTATCTATAAAATGTTCATTCAGTACTAATGTTGTCGTATCATTGACGATTGAAATTACATCATATATTCCATTATAATTTCCAGGAGAATCAATTGTGACGGTTGGATCTAAATTAGATTTCATCGTAACATTTTGCAAGATATTGATAAAAATACGATCATTGACGTGTACTTTGGCACCGTCAACAATCATGCCTTCTAGAAATGATGTCGAATAAAAAAGTTTGAAAGAAGTTGTGTCATATTGTAACGATGTGTTTTGATTTGTAAAAAATTCAATATCGAAAGTACTAAGATCGACAATCTTCTGAACTTGAACAAAATCGATATTACCGGTACCCGGGTTTGTATTAAATAATTGCGATCCGTCAAAGGTTAATACACCTGATTCGATTGTCGCTTTCACATGTTTGTCTAAATTACCGGCAACTTCTTCCACAAGGTCAACGATATTGGACTTTTTTACATATAATCGATCCGCTTCTATACGTAACATTTCCACATTTGATTCTAAGTCTTCATAAATCTCATCTCGGTATTCAAGAAATGTATCGGTCTTTAAAAATCCCTTGGTACTGAGAGTTCCGATAACGTTTGCAACCACCGCATCTAGGTCGACATTGCTTTGTGTAAATAACTCTCTTAACTCATCCGTTAAAAGATTTTCTTGAATATTTGCAAATATCAAGTCTATGTATTCTCTAGAAACTAATTCCTTGTCGGCTGGTCTATCGGCCGTTTGATCTTTCGATGTAATATATTGAAAACTAAGTATACTATTTAAAATGTTCAAGTTGCGAATATCCGTATTTTCTAGAATCGATCTCTGGACGTGTAATAAATCTACGTTAGATTCGATTGAATGCAATGTTTGTATTTCGGAAAATTGTTGAAATGATTTATGTACATGCATGTTGTGGATGTTCGCGTGCGTAATAGCCGTGTTCTCAACAACAGAGTCGTCAATATTTACATATAGAATATTGCCTTGTTTCAATATAAAATTGTAAACCTCAAGGTTTTCTGATTTCAATCGTTCTGAATGTAATCTTTCGATTTCTGATTCGATCACATGTAGCGAATCTATATTGCTATGTCTGCTATGTTGAAAATCGGTATACGCGTTGTCAATGAAAACATCTATGATATTACCGGTATGTAATTTGAAATCGATTGCCTCTATGATTTTATGAAAACTTTCATCCGAGCGATTGAATTTACATAAAATCAAATTTGTATCTATATTCGTGGCATTCATTTGAATAGAGTTTAATGTATCGATATTTGCAAAAGGCGATTCTAATTTGGACAAACAGCTGATTATATCGGAAGTGATTTTATTCGATTTCATTTCACCTATCAAACACGTGTTCACATCTAGAATATTGATAAATGCCGTTTCACTACAGTGTAGATTATTACGAACTAAAATATCAATCGTATCAATATAAAATCCCGTCAAATTCGCAAATTGCAAAAACATACACGTTAGGTTTCCGGTGAATACATCTTTGGGTCCTATTAAAGTATCACTTCCTGTAACTTCGGAAAACACTGTATCGCTCTTTATTCTAAAAGCATTTTTATCATATACTGGTTGAACAACCAGACTTAAGGAATCTTCCAAGGGACCGATATTTGACCCTGAGAATTCCAAAGATTCATCGCTGATGATAATTTCGCTTAAAATAGTAGACATATTATCTATCTATATACTGATAAAAACAGATATATAAGTTTATTTTTTATTACGCAATTCATCTACTAACTCTGACAATTCTTTGATAGCATTACACATGATCGGAATGAGTTCGTTGTAATATATATGTTTATACTTATCTATATCATGGTCTACAATCTCAGGTATCACTTTTTCGACATCCTGAGCTATAAATCCATAACAAGTATCCGGTTGATCAATGTAATTGAATTTTTTAGGACACAAATTGTTAATTAGATCTAGTCCGGCTTTAAAATCTTGTATATTTTCTTTTAGTCTGCTATCACTATAATTTGCATTTCGTGTGGCCGTTATTTTGTTTGCTCTAATATTCCCGTTAACGATAAAACTCGACGTATTTGTATCGTTGATATGTATGTAGATACTCGGGTGTGATTCTAACATTTTGCCCTCCGCGTGAAACTTTTCAAATGGTCCTTTTGGATATTCTTCTCTGGTCAATAAACAAGTCAAAACTTGATTAATTTCGGACATACTAAATTAATGAATTTTTATTTTCATAAAAAATGAACATTGTTTATATAACAGACGAATCTATTACCATATGTTGTTTGTATGCTATATGAAATTGTAAATCCTGCAAGTGATCGTGATAACGATCGATATTAGAAAATTCAAATTTGGTGAACATCGGTTTTCTTTCTATAATCTTTCCGAATGGTTCTATGTCTCGTATATCAGCATGTGTTATGTTTGCTCCGTCGTTCGTAGAATAAATGGTAGTAACACCAGCGGATACAATTTTATGCACACCTAAGTGTTCCGTTTTGATTTCTAAAAATTCTGGAGATCCAAGTTCTAATATTTGTGGTTTTTGAACAACTCCAATATTATCTGCGATGTCTACATTTGCAACGGTTATGTGTCTATAATCAACATTATCTAATGTAAATGCAGTGGCCAATAAAGTATGATTTTTCAACTCTAGAGTTATATTAGTGAATCCATTTATAGTCACCGTTTGTTTTTTAGGTGACCATTCTTCGTATTCACTATTCGCGGTTATGTAAAAGTAGTATATATTTGCTCTATCAATCAGTCGCATGTTGTCTGATTGTTGATCTAATAATACTCCCGGTACATCTATATCAATATATATTTCATTCTTATCAAGCAAAACAGTCGATAACGCTTTATCTTTTATCGTTTCGTTTGTTAGAGTTCCTTGGTCTGTTTCGAATGTAACATAATAAACTTTAATCTGCTCATAAAATGATTGACTCAAGTTGGCAAATCCAATGATTTGTCTTCCGGTTTCATTTTCGTCTAATACAACTTTATTGAATTCAAATATAAATGAATCCGTTTTAAATGATTCCGTAAAGGTTTTCGAAATACCAACAACAGATGTCACATTTGCATTTACGGTATACGTTTTATCTGCAACAAGTCGATCTAATACTATATTTTTTGATACGGAATTCCTATCAATGTTTCCGAAATCAAATTGCTTGTTGTCTACAAATATTGATATGTCGTACAACATATCGGTGTTTGATTCTAGATCTCCAAAGAATATGTTGGCTGTATGATAATCCACGACGTTTGATTTCAGTGACAAATCTCTCACTGGGTGTTTTTCAAAGATAATCAATTCTTGACTGCTGACTATCGGTTGTTCTCTGTATCGACTAGTGAATACCAATTGTTTATCTTTTTGAGAATCGATGTCTTCGAACAGAAATATCTCATTTGTTCCAGTAGCCTGACTTATAGGATTTGTATCTAGTTCTTTCAATGTAATAAATGATATATCCGATAATCCGAATTCAGTATTCGCTTCAAATTTGATATTCAATTCGTTTTTTAAGAATAATATATTATTTCGGAACACGCCGGTTGTTTCTTTTACAAATGGTGTATAAAGTTTATTTATGCTCACGCGAGTCTTTACTAATCGAGTTTCCAAATCGAAATCTAAATCATCAACCGCTTTTAGATACAATGTATATGATTTACCAGGTGTTATATTCGTAGTCGAATCTAGATCAGTAGAATCGTCATGGTAGAAGTCGATCACATTTGAAAATTGTTCGACGTTTCCGTAAGATGTAAATTGAATAGCGTGTTCCGTGAAATCTTGATCTGAAAAGTGGTCTTCAAAGTTGAAATTAGTGACAAGACCGATGATCGCAACATTTGCAAAATGCGATTCCGTATGGCCTGAGAGTTCAATTTTCAAACCATCTTTCGATTCTTCTGCAACGATGTCTGTAATATTCGGTACCAAATCGGGTGTCACAAAAGCTTGATGTTGAATGTTAGATTGATCATTTTGATCTGTGATGATATATTGTACAATGTAATGCATTCGATCTCTGAGTCCGATGATAGGTTTGATACCCAAATCAAATCCTGGCTCTAGGGCATCGATATCTTCAAAATTTATAATGTTTCCGATTACGTTTGCTGGGTTATCTCGTTCAAATAGATTCGTTACAATGGATAATCGAATCTCCGTTTGTTTGTGAATGGTACCGAAATCGATCCGCACATTTTCATCTTTCAAGGTTCCCAATTTTTTATATCCCGTGATAACCGGCGGACTGAAATCATATATGGCAACGTTTGAATCTGAAAACAGATCTTGATGTTTGTATCTCGCTTGTGATATTATATTACCTTCTTTTGAATTATCATAATCAAAGTAATCTATGACGAATTTATTATTTTCTATTTTGAATTCTGAAATCGAATCACCATTCTCTTGTTCACCATTTAGATTAGTAACTATGAGTCTAGTTTCCGTAAGATGACTTTTTGAAACTGTTGTATCATTCATGTGCACGGTGACTTCAATATTGGATCCTTTCGTATACACATCTTTTTCAAATGAAATGGAATCAATATAATTGACTTTCACGTCGTTGATTATTTTCAATTCCGATGTATTGATAGAGTCAATTGAAATCAAACAAACATCAAACGATCCTATTCTTTGATTTTTCAAAGATCGTTTTTGAAATGATGCCGTGTAATAACTATCAATATTTCCTTCAAATTTATTAGAATCCTTTTCAACGATAGTATCCAATTTATTAATATCTGTTTTTAAAAATGAAATAATATCTTTATTCACTCGAGTATGAGATATTTCCAAAGCGATCGCTAATACAGTGGCATCACGATAATGTCTATTGATGTTTCCGGTGATTTCAATTTGTGTTCCGGTGATTTCGTTTTCGACCGCAAATGCATCGATGAATGAAATATTAGCATCATATGTTTTGAATGGTATATTGTAATCTCTTCTGGGAAGTTTTAGATTCGTTTCCGAATGAACCGTAATGTGTGCATTGTAGTCTACATTCTCTTCCAAACCGTCTATCGGTACAAACTTTTCAAACGACTCTCTTATCAAATGTTCTCCGATGACCCTTCGTTGATAAATACTAATGTTGTCTTTTTGTATCTCTAATAAAATGGTATGTGGCATTATCGTTTCATCTCGTAGATTGTTAATCAAAATGTTTGCAGAGGTCTCTTTGATGTGCAATATTTCAATATCTACATTACCCGGTGTGATATCATATACCCCCTTGTCGGTTTCAGTGTTGTATTTAACATCGTGATGTTTGTAACCGATTATGTATCCCAAGTTACCTTCTTGGAAATCGGTTGATAAGTGATTGGTATCTAAATTTGCAAATGTTACAATGAATTTTGTATCGTTTATTTGTCTTATATCGGAATCCGATATATTTGAAACGATTTGATCACGATCTTCAAGATATATAGATAATACATTTGAAAACTGATTGATTTGTGCGGGAAACATGGTTTCGATATTGACACTTATGCTTTCCGTCTTGGTCACAAACTTCATACCATTAAATTGTGATGCCGAAATGAAATTGATATTCGCTTCCAATGACACCGCATCGATTCGATGCAAGTGATTTGATATATCATTTCCAAAAAATCGAGTGTGTATATAAAAGGTTCCTCCGTCTATGAAAGCTTTTTTTGTGTCGTCGTCATCAAAAAAGAAATCTATATCTTGTTCGATGATCACATCTGTCGTCTTTTCGGGTATCGTTTTGGATGACGTAGCATCGAATTGAGAATCGGTTGGTAAACGTTGTGTTGAAATTACTGTTTTGAGTTTTACGGATTTATAATATTCTTTGAGAATACTGTTGGTGACCGTGAAACCTTTTCCGGATTCTACAAACTCGAATGCAGTAATTATATTAGGCTCTATGAAATCTGCATCTGTTCTGAATTCAAACCGTGTTTCTATATTGGGACCGGCTTTGGGAATCAGATCAAGTATTATATGATACGATATATGATCTTGTAAATCTGACAGTAAAAATCTATTATCGGGGGTATCTTTTGTAATATCTGTTTTCATTGATTTGAATTCGGGGATTGGATTTGGTAAAATAGAGACGACCTCAAGGCGAACATTGGCATCAAAAGGAATTAATGTTGTGTGCTCAAATGTGAACACTATATTAGATTCTTCGATTTCCGTATCCACATTTGAAATAGTAATATTAGTTGGTGGATATATATTGAATATGTTTAATGTTTGAGAAGTAACTAATTGTTGTTCTCTGTATCTTACATCGATTGTTATATTTCCGTCGTGAATAAATGCATCTTTTGTTTTCATTTGATAATCAAATAGATATCTCTTTGCAGAAGTGTTTCGGATGATTCCTGGTAAGTTTTCAAACATAGACATATCATTGACCTTTACATTGGCTTCTGAGAAGACCGAATCGTTTGTATCGAGGTCCATGAATAATTCTACAACAATGTTACCCTTTTCGGTCACGTATTCTGGTGTTATGAATATATCCGTGATGTAATTCAAATTGGCTTCTTTCGAAATTATTTCGGAAATGTTTGTGTCATCAGACGCTATCAGATAAATGGTATACCCGCCGCCGATTGTTATATCATTTGGTTCCCCTGTGGTTGTCTTGAATTGTGATACATTTCCACTGAATTCTAATTCATTTTCGGGTATTTCTGCTATTTTCATTCTAGGATCTATTATATCGGTCGCGTCTGGAACATACCCAATATGAGTATGGGGGACTGCGATACCGTATACCGAACAATCCCTAAAATGAGATGCTTCAATATTACCAGTCACATGGAAGCTTATACCGGTGATTTCTTCGAAAATGATGGGATCTTCATCTAATGCCAATGCGGAATCTAGAGTCTTGAACACGGGTATATCGATGACTCTGGTGATTGTCGGATCATTTGAAAATGGAATGACATTTATATTGCCATAATATTCAACGTTTTCATTCAAGTTATCAAATTCTTTTTTGTTATCAAAATTTAACAAATCACCTAAAACTACAGACGAATTTATATTTCCATCATGAGTTTCTAACACCGGATAAACAAGGTTTCCAGATATGTATTCTCGAATAAAGAATGTGATTTTATGTGGCATATATGTAGGTGCATTAAAGCGACCGTATGTCAATTTAGAACTTGTTGCTCCGATGTCCGCGTCAATGATCTGAGCTTCCAAATCTGGCAATGAATTTTGATAGAATGCGACACCCGGTGTTGTGAAATCCTTCATTTGTTCCTTGTACCGCACGGAAAATTGTATATTTCCTTCGACGTCCGAATCTAAATCGTTATACTTGATTGTATAATTATTTTTATTATTTCCAACTAATTCAAATATGGTACTGAAAACCGTTTGATCATTATTCAAATTTGATAACATCAATTCAAATGAATTCAAATTGATATTGCTTGTTTCAGAATACATACGAACTTGTAAAGACAAATCATTGAAACTTGGAGACAAATACAGATTATTAAAAGACACGTCTGATATGAAATTAATATTGGCTTCCGTTTGTATTATTCGAGATGTATTAAGATCGTTTGATAAATCAGACGCCCTTGCATATAATCTGAATAAACCGATCTTTTGATTTTCGAGCGAGACTAAATCTTCATTAAAATTGTAATAATGAGTTATGTTTGCAGAAAACTTTGTGGTATTTTTAGGAACTTTTACAACAAACTCATTTTTATCAAGTTGAGCGATTATATCCGAATTTGTTTGTGTCCGACTAGCTTCGAACATCGCAAAGTTGATATTGCAATCTACATAATGTGATGCAATAGTTCCAGTGACGATCATTTGCGTCCCGGTCACATTGTCTTCTTCGGCAAATAATGAACCCATCGTGATGGTTACATTCTTTGTCGTAACCAATAAAGAATCATGTCCTTCCGGTTTTCCGGAATCGGTCTTCGGATTGAGTTTCACAAAGACTTCATATTCCACGTTATCTTCTAGATTTTCGAATGTTTGGGCGATTGGTACCATTTCACTTGGTATTTGTTCATTTGCGATGGTTTCAAATGGTCGAATAAGTGTCCCTGATTCGAAGAGACCGATGCTGATATCTTGTGGCATTTTGGTATTGTCTCTCAAGTTTGAAATTTCAACGGTAAACTCTTTTTCCGTCTTGGTACCTTCGGTAATGTCAACATTCGCAGGGAAGATATCTAGAATACCTCTTTCACTTTCAACCATTTCAACTGGGTCTTGATTTTTGTACCGTACCACGATAGATACATTACCTTCTTGGACATTCAAATGAGAACTTTGAATATCCGCAAATTTGACTTGAATACTTGTATCGTGAACATGAACGAATTCGGCCGTTTCTAGATTTCCAAGAATGTTGCTATCCAATGCATTCGTAACCGTTAGATCCAATTGAGTGATCGCATCAATTGATTGTAATCTTTCAAACGTTTGAATATTTGCAATCAAAGAATCACCATTGGTCACAAATTTATTTGAAATGAAATCCATCGATCCTGTGAATCCATTAATATTCGCTTCCATGATAAACACCGGACTCGTTTCTAGTTTTTTATAATCTTGAACAATCAAATGAATGAAATGTCTACCTGGTTCTAGCTTATTTGTTTCTAAGGAACGTGTATGTTGGATATAAAAGTCTACCGTTTCTTTTTCTAAATGAAAGGTTTTGCCTTTCGTGTGTGCCTGTTCTATCAATGTAACGGTTACATCTTCATTTGTTTCTGTAATCAAACAATAAACATTCGCATCTATATAATGACCACCAGATGAATGTGTACCGACAATGTTTCCACGCATGTCAAACGTTGCGATCGATGAATAACTTTCAACGACATTTGCACCGATTATGAATATTTCTGCGGTGTCCGTACGTTCTTTTACAGTAATAAATCGAGTTTCACCGATGTCTGGAATCAATCGGAATTCAAAATTGTATTCTTTATTTGCAAAAATCGAATCTTTGCTTTCAAATCTATGAGTCATTTCCGATAAGCTATTGATATTTCGATTTGAAAAGACTTCGATGTCGGACATTATGATACCACTTTCGTCTGATACATTCGCCAACAATGTAAAGTTGATTAATGTCGAATGCGTCAAGTCATCAAACGAAAAATCGATAAAATGGAACGAGTCTTGTGTATTCAATCGGTCTATATCAATATTCCCCGGTCGGAATGCATAAATACTCGTGTTGATACTGGCTTTTGTGACTTGTTTTTGATAGGTCACTTCGATGTCAATATTACCTTCCGCAAAAGTTTGTATATTATGACTGTTTACGGTAATCACATTGAGATCGTTACTAAATTCAAAATTTCCAAGCGTATCGATCGTAAAATGTTCCAAATTAGAAATGAATATGTTTGCCGATAACTTATCAAAATTGGTGAGCGTTTCATACATCGTTACGGTGAACGTCATAGTATCATTGAATGTGTACAAATCGGAATCTAGAGATATTGATTTGATAAAATTGACGTTTGCAAACGTCTCTTGGATACTTGATTTATTTTGTTTTCGATTGTAATCATCTTGAGCGATTGTGAATATTCGGAACCGACCTATTTCTTGATTTTCAAAAGTCAATGGCATTACATCTAATGCATAATTAGATCTGTATGTAGACACGATAACACTCGCAAAGGAATTCGTGTTGTTCATCGTGATTAGTGCGGAGATCGAATCTAATATGTTTCCTACATTCCCAAGATTAATATCTTCTTCGGATGCGTCAAATACAACAGTTCGTAATTCAACTGGTCGATAATGAATATCTTTTAATGAACCGGATAAATCGATCGCGGTACCCGATTCATCATTTTCAACCGCGTTCAATGTATCGAAGCGAATATTTGCATCTATGGTTGTGAATGTTTTATGGAAGTTTGCTCTTGGTTCTTGTGCATGATAGTGTATGTATTGATTGATACATCGATTGAATATTCTATATTTTCTTCAAGATTGTTCAAAGTTAATATAAAATCATTCATTTCAAATGCGATTTGATTATCTATATTCGCAAATCCTTTGTGTTCACCGGTTTCGATATCGGTGACTCGTATATAGATATTTTGAGGCATCTTGGTTTCATCTTGAAGATTATGTAATCTAACCTTTGCAAATGTTTCAGATACCTCTTCCACGGATATTTGAATGGTTGCAGGATTCACATCGAGAATGCCTTTATGTTCCGTTTGAATGGATGTATGCTGTTTGTACTTTGATTCTATCAACAGATTACCTTCTTGAACATTGAAGTTTGTTGATTCGATAATGAAGTCAAAAGTGACACAATTTGAATGCACTGTGAAGTTTACGATCGTATCAAGATTTCCGATGACGTTGCTTTCTCCATTATTTTCTACAATCAAATGGATAAATGATACATCGGCGTTAGACGCTAACTCGAACAATGTATTGATTTTAGCGGACACCGAATCACCCGTTGTTACTAATTTGGAACTTGTAAAAAACACATCTGTGAATCCGTTGATGTTACTTTCAAATTGGAATATCTGGCTGCTTTCTCGGACGATACCTAATGGTTTATTCGGTGGTTCATATTCGGCAACCAACAAGTATATGTAATACTTCCCACCGGATGTGATTGAAAGCCCGTGATCAAACTCGTCGGCATTGATATAAAAGTCTTCTGTTTTCTTTTCCAAAAACGAAACAACGTTGGATTGAATCATAAAATCGGTCGATAAGTCCGTTTGCAACTCCGAGAAGACCGCTACGTGCACGTTCGATGACAAATAATGCCCGCCTTCCGAATGAGCTCCGAGAATATTACCGGATACATTTAATACAGTACCTGTGGTGGAGTCTTCAAATGCCACGGCGTTTTCGATCGATATGTGTGCCGTGTCGGTTTTTTCAAATATTGGTATTTCTCTAGAAAGGATCAATTTATGATTCAACAAAGAGAATACGAACTGATATTCAACGTTTGCGAATAATAAGTCGCCATGTTTTGATAAAGTTACTATTTCGTTTTCAAAAGTATTGATATTTTTATTTTCAAATATAATCTCACCAGGGTTTACAAACTCATCTGCGTGATCTTTGATTTCATACCCAAATTCAAAATCGATCAATGTAGCATGATCCAAATTGGAAATAAAGAAATCGATCGATTGGAATGAATCTGGTGTATTTAATCGAACGATGTCAATGTTTCCTGGTTTGAATGCATAAATACCTGTGTTGATACTGTGCTTTATGATTTGTTCTTTGTATCTCATTTGGATGTCGACATTGCCTTCATGTTCCGATTGCACATTATGACTTTTGATTCTAACGAGATTATTATTTACTTCGTATTCAAAGTTTCCGACAGTGTCCAATACATTATTTTCTAGATCGGTTATAATGATGTTTCCAGAAAGATCTGAAACGTTTCCAATGGTATCAAATAGATCGACCTCTAAAATCATCGTATTCCTTTTAGTATAATGAGGCGTTTGTATGAATGTTTCGGATGTGTCCAACAGTGTCAACGATCTAATGAAATTAACATTTGCAAATGATTCATCGATGGATGTTTTATTTTGCTTTCGATTGTAGTCATCTTGAGCTATCGTCAAGATTCTGAATCGTCCGACTTCTTGATCCGTAAGATCAAATGGTCTTGCAGTTAAATCATAATTTTTGAAATACTTGTCAATATTTCCATCAAATTGGGTTTCGTTTATCAAGGTTTTGAAAACAGAGTTATTTAACAACGCATCAATATTTGAATCTATAGTTACGCTTGCATCAAACGCCAGAGTCGATACATGTACCGGTCTGAAATGTTCTTTAATCAAAGAACCCGTGACATCGATCGCCGTACCTGATTTGAAATTCTCTTCAAAATTTAACGAATCAAACTGTAAATGGACATCGACCGTTTTGAAAATGATTGATTTTCTATTGGACGGTTGGCGAGTTCGTGTTAAGGCTTCTATAGAAAGATCGACTTGATAATCAATATTCTCTTCAAGATTGTTCAAAGTCAATATGAAATCTTTCATTTCAAAAGCGATTTGGTCATTGATGTTCGCGGTACCTTTGAGTTCACCCGTTTCAATGTCGGTTACTTTGATGAATACATCTTGAGGTACTCTGGTTTCATCGGAAAGATTACTGATCAACACATTAGCGAATATTTCGGTGACTTCCAATATTTGTAAGTCTATATTAGCAGGCGACACATCGATAAGACCAAATATCTCTTTTGCTTCTTGTTGTCGGTACTGTGTCATGACAGTCAGGTTTCCTTCCTTGATGGGTAAGTGTGTGGAATCAATATTTGCGACATTTATGGAAATGTTCGCTTTGTCGATGTGTATATCTGCACGTTCTATGTTTGCTATGATATTTCCTTCTACAAATACTTCAAGTAATGTAATGTCACTTTTTGAAACCTTCTTTTCAAAACAATCGATGGACACTTTCACCGTGTCACCTGTGGTGAAGAATTTAAATTCATCAAAATCAAAAACTTGAAATCCATTCAACACGAAAGTGGTGAACACTTTGTCGGATATCGCATCTTGTGTATCTTTTCCAAACACGTAAACCGTGTATATACCACCATCTGTAAAAGGTACACTGATACCCGAAGAGACATACGTGTGTAAATCAAAATTAAAAGCAAGCTTTCCGGATTCCACCTTTGCGACAGATGACGACGGTGTGAAATCTGGTATAGAATCATTTGAACCTTCCACAATAAATGCGAAGATGTCTATATCAAATCGATGTTCTTCCGATATGTTTCCAGATACGTTAACGAAAGTTCCTGTGTTTCCTTCAAAGACTAGTGGTGACGCTTCGAGAGATACCAAAGCGGTGTCTGTCGTGAACCGTTTGATGTATTGTGCACTTACATTAGCTCGACTGTTGATATCTGTAATGATGTCATAGGAAACATTTTCTTCAAGGTTTCCAGTGGGGATGTCTATAAATACATAGTTTTCGGGTTGCCCGCGGACAAGATCGTCATGTCGATGTGTTTTAATAATATTTCCATCACCGGATGCCTTCTTGATGGTAAAGGTGACGTCATGTGGAATGTTTGTTTTGTCTTGTAAGTTTCTATATCGAACTTTAGCACTCGTGAAAGATATATTTGAGGCATCAAACTCTATATTCGCAGGTGTGATATCGAGGATACCTTGATTTGTGCTTTGAATTGCCTTTTGTTCTTTATATTGAACGTTAACTTTGAAAGGTCCTTCTTGCTCGTGTGATAGTATATTTGCGAACCGAACGACAAAACTTTTGTGATCGGTTGTTATAAATTCGTATGCAGTGTTGAAGACTACATTGTCGACTATAATGTTTGCTCGCAAATCATTTATATTTGTTTGTAAATGTGTTTCGAAGTGAGCATTGACGTTTGCATGATTTGTCACATGTATGGAATCAGAATCGATCAACACGTCTTCTTTTACACGATTGATATCAATGTTTGCGGATATCGTTTGTGTTTTCATACGAGGAACTAATGCATCCTTTGCAAAAAGCGATACGGTAAACAAGCTTCCAATATTTGCAATCAAATTATCAGGTTGTGAAGTATGGATCGTGAAGTCGAATGAAGTGCGACCAGATGGAATGATGATCGTTTTATCAATATCGTCCGCCGTATTGGTAGATTCTACATTAAAAATAGACACCACGACATCCGTATAATATGCATTCATTAAAGACCCTTGAACATCTATGCTTACACCTCCTGTACCTTCCGATAAAGTTAAAGTATCGACCAATTCCAAACTTTTAGTGTTCGCTTCAATATGTGAAATGGAAGTCCTTTCAAATGTATCGGTGATTGTGAATTCAAATACTAAATCTATATTGGGTTCTAATTGTTTTATCTTCAATTGCCTGAATACAATCAGATCATCTTTAGTAAGATCAGTGTGCAATATATTAGAAAAGAATTGGTTATCAACATTCGATTTTTCAAACACTTTCAAAGACACGTCCATTGGTAACATTGTAGTTTCATTTTGAAGATCTCCGTATTTAACATTTGCAAAGGTGTATTCGATATCGGGAATCGATAGTATCAACTTATTATCATTTCGAATATCATATATGGGACCTTGGATGAATTTAGGTTTCTTTTCTTTATAATGTACATTCGCACTTACAAAACCTTCATGTACAAATTCCGAAACATTTGCGAAACGATGAATGAAGTCTTTATCATTGACATTGATTTTTCCAATAGGATGATCGATTACAACATTATCAATTTGTAAATCGGTAGTGGTAAAATCTAAATTGGCTTCAAACCGACTTGTTATATTGATATCTATATTTGAGCCTAGTTTGTAAAACGTCTTATCAAAACCTTCCTCAATTATCACGTTAATAATGACGGTGTGTTTTTGAATTTCCGTGTGGTGTTTTTTATTCTGATATTCTACATACGTAAAAACATTTAATATATTTCCGTCATCAAACAAACTTTTTGTTTCATTGATTTCTAAATTTGAGAAATAAAATGGTGTTTCGATTTCAATGGTCGTGTCACCGGGATACAATTGTTGTGACAGTCCATGCTCTATTAGATATTCCTTATCGATCGAATCAAATATGGTGGACAACGAATAGACGTTGAGAGTGTCATAATGTTCACCGACATGACCGGCGTCAACGACGTTACCAAGAATATGCACCGATGTACCTGTTATCTTATGCTCTTCCACACGTAAAGCTCCGCCGAATTCTAATATTGGTCTTAATGTTTTGAATGGTATCTGTTGATACTCCCCGAATCGAATTGTTTTTAGTTCACCCATTGTAATCAAGGAGCTAGACGAATCATTAAACAATAAAGGATCTGGGAAGTTGAAATGTTCGATACTTGAAAATGGACCAATAGGATTTACAAATGGCATTATGATTTGTTGCGAGGTGTCAATAGTGGTTCCGATATCTACTTGAATCTTTTTGAAACCGTATTTGGGAACTAATACGACGTCTGCGAAGTATGCAACGTTTTCTTCAAGATTTCCCAAAAAGTATTCTTGTGGTTCGGAGCGTATTGTTATTTCACCAATCTTAAGATTTGTATGAATTCTTTGGTTGTCTTTTGTTTCGATATCTACGAAGATGTCATGAGGCATAAGCGTATTATTAACCAAATTTTCATAACGTAGATTAGCACTAATGTACTCAATGCGAATGATACGGAAATCAATATTAGATGCATCCGTTATATCATATATTGGAAATTCTGGTTCTTGAATATAATCATGGAACGTATCGTATGGTCTTTGTAAACGATATCCAGAACTAAAATATATATTTCCTTCAATATCATTAACATGACTTGTATCAAGATTCGAAAATGTAAATGTGAGTTGATTAATATTTGATTGCTCAATATTGGCATCGTCGATTTCAAAAACGATTTCCGTCTGGTTTTCAAGATTCGATATACTTAAATTTGCTCCATTGAAATCTTCTATGTTTGATGGAAATCGAGTAGTGACCGTAATGCGGATGTCATAGCCTTTGGTGACGTATACATCATTGAATGTAATGTCATCTATTACATTTATGTTTGCATCTGTAAAGAAGATGTCGCTATTTTTGTGATACAATAAAGAATCTTCGGCGATCGTATGTAATACATAATGACCACCTTGTGTGATCGTTTGAACGGTTTTCAAATCTTCCGAAAAGTGACCCAATGTTTCCGAAAACGTTAGATTGCCTTGATCAACCAACATTCGTTTTCCCAACTTCTTGATCGCTTCAACGTTCCCACGATTGTCATCCAAAGTCAATAACGCGTATATGTTACAGTCAGTATAATATGCCTTTTCTAATTCACCTATAAATCGAATTTCAACACCACTATCATTTTCAAAAGTTTGTATGGACCGTATTGCTACTTCATCGGTCTCAAATGTATGCAATGCTTTATTCAATCGATTCAAACGATCTGTGAACTCGAATTGAACGGTGTAAACTTCGTCGGGAAGTAGCCCTGTCAGATAAATGGTATTCTTTTGTATATATAATCGATCAAGGTCGTAAAAGTCTACATTATCGTTTGTTGAAAACACATTTGGAATAAAAGATACGTGCAATGTGTGTTTCATATCGGTGCTTTCTATGACGTTTGCAAACTCGATAGATGCAGATTTATAAGTGATATCGGATATTTTTACAAAGTCGAAATCTGTTTTATTTTCTTTGTCATATATGAAATCTGTGTGCAGAATGACATTGGGTTGTGACTTGTATTGTGCAATAAAGGTCAATGAATTTTCAACGTTTGAAAACAAATGAAATGTCGCCAGATGAGGATTTTTAGAATCGATTGAAGTACTCTGAATGATATCGATGTTTCCATCCAATCCATCGATCCATGTTTGTGCATTCAAATATGATTCCGCATTACCTAAATAAGACTGAATATAGAATTCGACATTGGATCCAAAACCGTAAAACTTTTTATTGATATCATAAAAAGATAAAGAATCAATACCATTCAAGAAGACGTTTGATTGTTCCAAGTCTGAATAGTCGGTCGATCTATAATTCAAAAAGGTGAATACATGGTACGGATTTACATTACCGATGAGCGATTCGTTGGTATCTTCTAAAGTGAATATGTTAGAATGAAAAGAATCTTCACCCTCTGGAATGTCAATCTCGATTGTGTATTTTCTATCTGTAGTGGAATATTGATTTCTCAATGTAACAAATGAAAATACTTTAACGTCGACTTCATCACTTCTACTAATGTTACCAAATATTTCGAGATAACCAAGTTTACTTTCTTGAATGACTAAATTGTCAAAGAATAATTTGGGTCGCGGTGTCGTTCGTATTGTTTGTTTTCGAATCGTAATGGGTCCGGCTTTCGGAATAATATCAACGAAGATTGTATATTGTTGTTCAAAATCTAGATTACCGATGAAAAACAGTTTACGTCCGGGTAGATCTTCGGTGGTGATATTCGATTCCAAAACATTTGACAAGAACAATGATTCGTCTTCGAATATCGTCAAGTGTATGTTATGAGGGATCAAAGTATTACATTGTAGATTACCGTAGTCCAATATCGCAGATTTATAATCTATAGAATGTACATCGAAAATTCCAATATTCGATTCCGAAAAGTTGAATATACCAGTATTTCTTAATTCAAAGATAGATTGATCTTTGTAAGACATTCTGAAATCGATCTGTCCTTCTTCGAGAATGTCAGATGTCAGAGTCAATAAAGTGTTCTCATTGGTTCTAATAAATGATTTATTGATTTGTATAAAATCAATAAACAACAATTCATTGCGAACGGCTGGAGATCCCGTATTGACGTAATCAAATTTTAAAATGCTTTGAAATGATATATTCGATCCGATGGTTACAAAGTGACCCCCCGTGTTTTTGATATCGATCATTTGATTCAGATTTGCGAATGCCGATTTGACATTCGAACTTGATTTATCGGATTCTTTATCGAGTAGTATTGCATAAATGGAGTATGATTTGCCGATTTCATTGTTTTGAATGTTAGATTCGAAAATTCGAGTTCCCGCAGGAATAGTCTTTTGTGAAACATTCGTAAGCTCTTTCAGATCGGCCACGTTAGACTCTTCTACATGGTTATCGAATAGATTGTAAACCAATGTGATGTCTTTTCGGAAAGCTTTTTCTAAAGTTATTGAAAGATCTAAAGTTGAACTGAAATTGTCGTTTTCAATAAAGGTCAATTCTTTAATATCCAAAGCATCTTGTGGTTCTATTACGTGTTTTTTGATATCCAATGAATGTCTGGTGTCAAATGCAAAATAATATAAATAATATAAGGTCGCATCGTTAACCGGTGTAGCGATTTCCAAATTCGCAGAATATGAATAGGCGATGTTGGCATGAAACGTATCGAATCTAGGAACCGCTTTTACATGTAAACTGTGATGTACATTCGCATCTGTGATATTACTTTTCGAAATCTTATCATTCTCTTCGTTTAGTAATATGAAAAAAGTATCCGTTTCCTTATCGTTCGCCACGGATGCGACAATATTTGCAAAATCGGTTTCATAATCCACAAATGCGTCGATGAGTGTCAACACCGGTGGTACATCAGGTGATCTGAAGGGAATGCCAGCAAAACTGGATGTTTGATTATGTACATCCTTTACGTTGATTTGAATGTCGTACATTATGTTATCCGATACGATGTCATCTACAAAATAAACAACCGTATCATTTCTAGTCTGATCTATAAAAGTTTTCGAATAAGCGTCGACGTCGGAAGTGATGACAACGGTCACATCAAAAATGGTATCCGTATTATCTTCAAAACCGGAAACAACTATATTACCCGACGAGTATTCAATTCGTTCGATATGCATGACTGGATGATAATCAAATATGATGTTTGATGTAAGAGTCAATGGATCTTTCTCTTTGTAAGCGACGTTAGCGGATAATAAACCTTCATTAATGAAAGCATTTGTACCCAGATTACATATCCATTCTAATCCGTCGGTGTATTCCTTTGAAATGATTGGATGTACTTTCGTCTCAAATGTTTTATCAATAAACAATTCTCCGTTCAGATGCTCAATATTACTTATTGTAGCGAAGGTCTTGAATTCAATTTGCACGGAGTCACCTTTGGTGGCATATTTATCTCTTTTAGCTTTTATACTCGATATTTGTAAATCGTGCACGTCGTTTTTATCTTCCACAAAAATGTCAATATTTGCAAGACTACTTAAATCATTCTGAGTATCTTTCAAATAAAACACAACATGATAATCTGTGTCAAATTCAATATTAGAATTCGAAACCGAATTATCTATATTTGAAAAGACTCGGTCATTTATCAAATCTTTTGTTTTGAATTCGGTTTGTAGAACATCAAGAGGATATGTACGAGAATGTGATATGATATGATTAGCTTCTAAAAAGCTTGATGTAACATTAGGTATCCCATTGTATATCGCATAAATAAGTTCTGTTTTGAGATAGAACGACTCTGTTGAAATTTCAAATATTCGTCGAACATCGTCGAACTTTACTTGTTGAATCTTTGGAGTAATATCGATGGTTTTGAAGGAACTATAGAATATGTTACTTTGTCCAAGTACATCTTTTGTTTCAATTTTGATTTGATACTCCGTGTCATCAAAATCAATGTTTTCGGTAAACTGTATCGTAAACGGATTTGAATCGATCGTGAAATGTTGTACATTGTAGAGCACATGTTCGACCGTGATGGTGATGTCATTTGGGATATCCGTACCATCGTCCAAATTTGAAAATTCAATGTTTGCAAAAAATACACCTATGTCGACGATCTTGGTTTCGATACTAACCGGTGGGAACAAATCATAAGTTGGTAAATTATTTTCAGATATATTTGAAAATTGACGATATTGAATATCAAACATCAATGGACCCTCTTCTGAGACATCTGTCAACTCATATACAATGTTGCCATCAATGTTTCCAACAATTGAAACATTACCTGCTAGATTGAAAAAGACTTTGATATCATAAAAATTATGAATCACATGAAACATTTCTACATTGGCTTTGATTGTTTGATTCTTTCCGAGATATCCATTTGAATCGTTGTAATCAAAGTGTACATTTTTTACATCGTTGACTGTGAAATCGAGCTTTACGGGATCGATCGATTGACAACATTATTTATATTTGATTCCGCGTAGGCGTACAAATGGTATTCATCATATCGTAAATGTATACGAACCATTCACGGGTATGATGCGGGTTCGTTATCATAAATGATTATGTTACCCGTTGTCGGTGTAAACGGAGAGTCTTTGTATTTGGAAAATGATCGGACGGTACCCGATGTATGTGATTGGATGTTTGAATATTCGATGAACAAATCACCAATGTTTGCGGTATGCTTTACGGATGTATCATTTATTTCTAGATTTCCATATTGAACATGTAGAGCACTCATGGGAAAGAACGGATTTATTTGACCGATAAGAATACTCTTTTGATTTATATAAAAGACATCGTACATATCAAGATTCAACGACGAAGTTACATTCGCATCCACGTTGGCGTCTACATTCGCATCCACGTTCGCGTCTAAAAATTGTTTTTCACGTTTGACCGCATCAATTGATATAAAGAAGTATTGATCGATGCCATTGACATTCGCATACTCTGTTAAAACATTTGCTTGAATTTCTGTAGACGAGTCGGGTTTATAGTAGAAATACAAATAATAACTATTATTTTGTTCGATATTCGCTTGTTGTGTAACGTCGTCAATTATATTGGAATAATAAGTTGTCAAGTTACTTTCTAAAAAGACGTCGGTGTCTTCCGTGATGTAATAAGGTGTCTTGGGAAGAAGATCAAAAAATTCAAGACTAGGAATCGGAGCTTGTGTGGCGATGAATGTGTATTCCAGGTTGGCATCGAAACGAAACTCAACCTGACAATGGACGCGATTGTAAAAGTCTTCAACACTTAATGGTCGTAAGAAGAAAACATCACGGTAGTTCAATGTACTAATTGTTTTTATGATCGTGTTTGTACGATTTGCTCGATCGGTAATAGTGAAAGTCAGAGTATATTCTCTATTTTCTTCGACATTGTATTCGGGAAACGATAGTTCAACATTGCCGCGATCATCTTTGGTGAATGAATCTTGAACGATCTTGTCAAATATGATTTCACTCTGATCATTGGTTACCGTCAATTGAATTGTATGTGGCATCGTCGTTGTATCGTTTAAACCGGAATACTTGATAAACAGAGATTGAAAAGATGAAGTGGTATTCCAATCAGCCGCATCTATTTTCATATCACTTGGAACGAACACATCATACAGAGGACCGTCGGAATTATAATAATCATATTTGTCTTCGTACCTCACGGAGAATGATATACGACCTTCGAATAACACAAAATCGGGTGTGAACGGTTTGAGGTAAATCAAATTACCTTCTACGTCATCCGTATAATATTGAAACACGTCGTTGAAATTTTCATCATTGTCGTCGATGAACATTTTGACTTTGAATTTACCCACAGAGTCAACATTAGCATACTCTTCGAATGTGACATCGGTGTCATCAATGCAATATTTGATTTCAAAAGTAGAGCCACCCGATATATGACGAATTTGTAAAGGTTGTCTATTATCGTTTTGAATGAATGTATATATGTGTCGATCGGTGTAATAAATCTTGTTATTGGTTTGGTAATATGTATTTTTGTACAAGAACAAATCGGGATATTCCGATACAATATTGCCAACATTCGATTCTATGTCGATCTTATATTTAGTTGTGATTTTGGTCGTTGTTGTATGTTCCTCATGCCGACTACCTAGAGATAGTAATAATCGGTTAGCATATTTGCTAGTGGCAACAAATCGATCCATGAAATTTCCAAAAAGCATTGGACTGTATGAAATATTTCCATCGGGTAATAACCCGGATATCAATATGTTTCCATATGTATCCGTGAAGATCGAATTTTGAAATCCTGCATGCACACTTGTGAACTGATTTCCGATGACCGGTGTATACAGCGTCACATGAGAAACGTTCGAACCGATTCCTAATTGACCGAATTGATTGTCGCCAAATGAAAATACGTTACCAGAAGAATCAAGTATCAGATTATGAAGATTACCAGAAGATATATCGTTCGTATCGTTGAAAATAATACGGTCATTGTGAAACACATTTCCACGTTCACTTAGATAAAGTGTTTGAAATCCAATTGTGATATCTTTGATCTTTTCGGGGAATTCGATTTGTTTGATTATGTTTGATTGAATGTAAGATTTATAGATATCATCTTTGATAAAAAAGCTTGTATCATATCCGGTGAAAATATCACGAACGCCATTGGTAATCAAATCACGATCTATATATACATTTCCATCGTGTGAAAGGTATACCGAATGATTGTATTCCGAAGAAATCTTTTGAATCCCCGTGTGAATCAATTCGAAATTTTTGTTGTAAACGTTGCCATCCTCCGTCAAGAAAGATACATGTTCTTTACCCGCAGCGATTTGAATGATGTGTCCGATGTTTGATTGGATTTTCAAAACGGAATCGTTATTCGTAAAATAGACATTCCCGGTTTGAGATAAAAAGAACGTTTGCTCGTGGTACCCGGATACGTCAACGATATTCTCATTCAAAATGTTTGCCGTAATCTGCGTAGGATCTACGACGTTACCTCGAATTGGGAGACCAAGTTGGCCATTAGCATTTAAACCACATGCCAAAACGTTACCGGTGTCGGTGATGAAAAAGCTTTTATTCGATTTGGCGATAACGTTTCGTATGCTTTTTAACGTATGATTGACAATGGGTAGATCGGACCGTTTCACATTACCAAGTTGCCCAAATGTATTATCACCCGAAACGTATACGTTACCAGTATCCGATAAGAAAATCGAATGATTCTCACCGGCTGACACATCTACAACCTTTTCGGACAATAGTGGATTTACAAGTATATTAGAATCAATATTGCTACCAATACCCAATTGACCCGAGTCATTTCTACCGGACGAAAGCAGGACACCCTCAGATGTTAAAATCAAAGTATGAAAACTACTCGAAATCTTATTGATACTGTTGAAATCAAAAGAAGACACAATATTTTTTTCATATTCATTATGACCGAGTGCCAGTTGTCCATATTCATTATTGCCACGAACAAAAGCTATATCGGATATCGTTTCTACGGAAACGCTTGGTTTATAATTTGAGTAATCAAATGTGAATACGTTTCCAGAGTAATCCAAGAAAGTGGATTCATTGTAACCTGCATATATCGATTGTATATTTGAAATAGGAAATATGGATCCTTTGAAGACCGAACCGAAATAATGAACATTACCATCATCGGATAACAACAAAGAATGATCAAAGCCTTGAGCGATATCAATGTAGATCAATTGATTATCGATTTCAAAAGTTGAAATGACATTTCCATTTATCGACAAAAATAGATCGTGTTGATTATCTTTACCCAATGATGTTTTCAATATGGTTTCAGAATTCGATATATTGGATGTATCCACGTTATGTGAAAATAAATCAATGTGTGAAAATGTCACATCGGTCGTCACCGTATCAATTATTGTATCGCTTGACTTGGTTTTGAAATGATACACCGTTGGATTAAAGTATATCTTTCCGACATTTTCTTTGAAATCTTTGACATAATAATACAACATTCTTGGGATGTCGTCTGGGACTTTGAACGTGAAATGCTTTCTTTCCGTTTGATAAACATCTTGGAAAAAGGCATTGATATATGTATCCCGAGTGACTTCATCATTTTTGATATAGTATGTAATGGTGTCTTCAAAATAGGTACAATTTAAATCGGAAAAGATATGCATCGGATACCCATGATTTGTGTAATGTGTTTGGTCGAATTCGTAAGTCTCACCGGAATCCAAATACAATGTATCCAAGAAATCATTTTTTATGAATATTTTGTGATCGTGTACGAATGTCGCATATCGAAACGTCGTAAAGTTTTTAATTTGGATTTGCCAATTTTGTCCATACCCGACGAGATCCGTATTTAGTAATTTATAAACCAGTGTTCCACCGACGTATACACCAATATTACTAAAGTCCCAATAGTTGCTTGGAAACGTCATATCCCAAGTGATGTACAGATCTTGATGTGGAACCAGGTAGTCATCCGGTGTGATTTCAAGATTATAGTTGCCGTCGATATAGTATTTGACATTCCGCAAAACATTAGTTTCGCTTTGAAAGTAAACAATATGTGTTGAAAGCGTAAACACGTAATCTTCTTGTGGATTGATGAACAATTTAGAATTGATATACATATATGTACTGTCGGCACTGGGGATGTAAACGATTGGTGTGAATGTGTTAAAGGGACCGCCTTCGATGACGGATCCATAAACTAACATCCCATATCCGACGACATTCATCGTATGCGAGTCACTAAACTTGGCCTCCTCTGGTATTCGAATGGCTATATATCCGTCCGTGTGATCTCTATAGAAGGTGATTTTGAATTCTGTAAACAATTCGATCTTTTCTTCCAATTTGGAATAGGTCATGACGCCGTTCTCTACAGACCTAACCAAACTATGATATTTCAAATGGTTCTTGGTTAATGTTTCGGTGTAAAGGTAACTATATCTCGAAGGGGCGAGAATGTTGTGATCCGAAAGATCTGCGAAATATCTCAATTTGATATCTATCTCAAACATCGGATTTTCACCGTCATATTGTAACGCTTCGTATTTGAAAAGATACGATTTTATGGTAAGATATTTAGGATCTTCGTGATCAATAAAACAACTAGAAATGCTAGAATGGTATTTGAAACCTCGTTTTCGATCTGTGGACGAATCTATAGATGTGTCGTAATCGTAATAAATAATTAATTTACCCGGAGTGTAAAATTGAGTCATACCACTACCAATTGCACATTTGTACGGAAGTTCTATTTTGAATGTGGTGATGTCTCTTGATTCGCCAACGACTGGAGGGAGCTTCATGATTTGAAAATGTAAATCGATGTTAACGGTGGTGTCTTCTAATTTTGAAATGGAACCTACACTGGCAACTGTGAAATCTCGTTGAGACAACGTAACATTGTTATTGACATCATACTGGGCGTAGAAAATACGATTTGAAAAATCCCATGTGACGGTTGTGTATAAGTTCACGGAAATCGGGTTGAATTCGATTTGATTTTTCAAATCGTTAATCTGATTCTGCATAGATTCCATGTGATACACGAATTCGTTCTTGATAGAATTGAATTGACCGAATGCGGCTAGAACATCGATTTTGGAAGGACCTAAATATAGTTTATTCAAAATATCAACATTCAAAGCTAACACATCCGTGAACTTTGCATCATTGGCTATGAATTCGCCATATCGTTCGCCGAAACGAGTTAACGCCGTGCTAGTCGTTGGAAATTGTTCGGATAGAATTTCATTATAGGACAAAGACTGATAATTGACATTGTACGTCGTCCCTGTGTAACCGGTGACCGTACTTGCTCTATCGGGGACTGGGGTGGCGATTGATGGTTGATTATATAAATAGCTAGGTTGGCTCGTGTTTGTGGTCGTCTGAGACGCGTAAGAAGAGGAGCTGAATTCGATCTTGGGAACCGGATCGCTTAGAACGTATTCTTCGGTTGCCACTTTAATCTGTGCATCAAAAAGTGGATTGTCTTGTAGATCCGTTTTCGTGCTTAAAGGTTTTCTATCGAACACCTTTTTGTCATCGGATGTCTGTATAGCAAACACGCCCCTATTTTTCAAAGCGATTATACTTTGATTTCGATTCATTTTTTCCTTAACACCTTTCTTTTGTAATTCTTGTCGCAATATCGAAGTTGGACAGTCATTTAATGGAATGAAAGCCATATATATTTATTCAAACTTGAATATCACGGATAAATTTTTATCATTTTACAAACGGAATGTGTTTTCAAAAAATTCTAATGCATTCAAAATCGCTTGATCCATGTTGAAATACTTATAATTTGCCAAACGACCAATGAAATATACATTTGATTCCTTTTCAGCGAGTTGTCTATACTTTTCATACAAATCTTTATTACGATCCGTTGGAACTGGATAATACGGATCGCCTTCATCGTTTGTAGTTTCGTAAACGATAACCGAATGTTCTGATTGTTGATTCAAAAAATGTTTATATTCTACGATTCTTGTAAATGGCACATTTGATTCAGGATAATTAACAACTGAATTTGGCTGAAAATACGGCGTATTCAATTGGTGTTCGATTTTGAAATCAATACTTCGATATTCCAATTTGGGGAGGTCTTTGAAATATCGATCAATAGGACCCGTATAAATGATCTTTTCAAACTTATCTGTGTCTTTCAAATCAAAGAAATCACAATTCAATTTCACGGTGATCAACGGATGATCCAACAAGTTTTTGAAAAAAGCCGTGTACCCATTTTCCGGGAGAGCTTGATATTTATCTTTGAAATATCTTGTGTCGAAATTTGTATGAATCGGGATTCTCGATAATACACTTGGGTCTAATTCGGATGGATGTTTATTCCATTGTTTGAATGTATACTGTTTGAACATCTTTTCATATAATTGTTTTCCAACTCTTGAAATACACATGTCTTCACTATTTTTTATATCAATATCTGAAGATTGAACACCTTCAATGTATTCTTTCATTTCTTCTTCGTTTTGAATACATTGATTACACAACTTATTCACAGTTGTAATATTAACTGGTACAGATACAAACTGATTGTCTACATACGACAATACATTATGCTCCCAACGAATCCAATTGTGAAAACGATTAATATATTCCCAAACCTTTTCAGAATTGGTATGAAACAAATGTGCACCGTATTTATTCATCAAAATCCCAGTTTTTTCATCTATGTAATCAAAACAATTACCACCGATATGATCTCTAGAATCAATAATGAGTACTTCCTTTTTTAAAACTCTAGCAATGTTTTCAGCAATCGTAGCACCGGACAATCCACAACCGACGATAAGATACATATATGATTTTTATTATATTATTCTTAAGTATCGTCAATGTGGAAATTATTATGAATCAAAAGTTCTACAATAGTTGATCCAGGTTTCTTAGAGTTTACACGACGTTTGCTTATTATTTCCTTTTTTTTAAATCTAGTCTCGTCTCCTCCAAAAGCATCTAGTATCAGTTTAGAATTCGAATTGCTCAAACAAAAACGAACACCTTTAGTTTGAAGTGTATTGATTTTGGTTATCAATGATTGCTGTGATTTATCGTTAAAACCATTCTTGGTGTACGATGTAAAACCATTTTCACATTCCGGAATATAAGGAGGATCCATGTATACAAAGTCATGGTTGTCTATATCTTTTTCGAAATCTATGTCACCGAAATCCTTATGGATGAATTCAACCTTGTTTATCTTACGACTTATAGTTTCTAATTCGATTAGAGAAATTTCATGTACAGTTTTATAATTCCCAAACGGAACATTGAATTTGCCAGTTATAGACTCTCTGTAAATACCACGGAAACATGTTCGGTTTAAGAAGATGAACTGAGCAGATACCTGTGTGCTTGTGTGATCAATTTCCGAATTGTATTGGTCTCTAACCCAATAGTAATAACTTTCTTTTGATTTCTTTGCAGACGTTTCATCATTTACTTTTCGTTCCCCATTTAGTTGTGGACAACTACGATAACTCGTGAACATTTTATTTAGTATATCAAAAACTTGTTTATGATTCTGCTGTATATTGATATACGTGTAAATTAGTCGTTTGTTTAGGTCATATGCTTTCACTTGTTTAATCTCGATTTGATTAATCTCTGCATTATTTAAAAATTCAAATAATACACTCCCCCCTCCAACAAATATTTCATGGTAGGTATCTATATCATAACGCACGGTTTTCATGATTTCATCCAGAGACTGCGTCTTACCACCAACCCATTTTAAAAAAGGTTTGATTTTTGTATTCATTGTTAATTGTACAACTGTGTGTTCTTTAAGTTAAAATTTTATGGACACATATTTTTTCATTAAAAAAAAATACCATATAAAGAACAATGTTATTTATAATTAGAAGAAGTCAAAAGTTAAAAAAATGAATGATACGACTGATAAAACTTGTGAAAAGAATCTGGCAAATATTAATGGAAAGTTTTTTGAAAATAAAACAACATTTGAACATGAAGAATTTGACATATGTTCATTCAAATATAATAAGAAATCAGTCGATTTTGTTGAATATAAGATCAACGGACAGTCTTACAAGCACTTACCACAACAAAAACTTTTTCAATTTATGTCGACTACACCTGAATATAGAAATTATACAAACTTGAAACAGACGTATCCATACCTGAAACAATTAAATCCAGACGATTGTTACTTAAATACCAAAACAATGGATATGCACTTGCTTGAAAAGAAATGTCAACATACGCCAGGAAGTGTGGATGAAAAGATTGAATGTGCAATTTCCAAGATTAGCAGATACAAACGTAGATATCCAAGCTATAATATACATTATGCCTATCTCTTGAGCAATTGGTTTAAAAAACCAGTTTACGAAGAAATTTTAGACGACGTAAAAGAAATCGGAGTAAAGGTTTTCTGGGAAAATGAAGATTATTCAAAAAATATAAAAGAATGGCTATTATCAAGCTATAAATAATTATTTTATTATTATGCAAATAAATAGCATTAAATAATAATGCAATTGACAAGACAACAAGCTGAAGACTATACACCAAAATCGTCTAAACTTCCAGATGAGTTTTATCTAAAAAATAGTGTGAAATTACCTGGTAATCCAAGAGGATTATTCACTCGTGTTACAATTCGGAAAGGATCATATATAGGTGAATATAGAGGTAGAAAAATTACATTACAACAAAGTAAATATAGAGACAGTAATTACATGTTCAATATTAAACATAAACATAAAATCATACATGTGTTAAACGGTAAACCTATTCGATATAGTTCATTTTTAAGATATGTCAATGCGGCAAATACATATGCTCAACAAAATAGTTCATTCGAACAACATAATAAAAGAATATACTTACGAGCAATTAAAAGAATACCAGCTAATACGGAAGTCATCGCGTGGTATGGTAAAAAAACAAAGAGAATGCTCGAAAGTCATTAATAGTACGTGGTTATTTCATCCATTATGACAATTGAACATTCTACAAAATTACTTGCGTTGTTCTATTGCAAGTTCTTTTGCTTTATCAAAACCGTGTTCTTTGATTGAGAATGTTTTTGAGTATTGCTTATCATCTTGCTTTATTCGAGCTTCCCAATAACCATCCATTAAACGAACTCCCATGATATGATCATCATCATACTTCTTGTTCATACCACGATTGTTGTTATTTATCTTATAATTTGCTGATCTTAGATTACACATCCGATTATCCATAGGGTTTCTATTGATGTGATCTGTCATTTCAAATCCGGTGATATGTTTATGAAATCGTGTACACACTGATTTCATATCGAAATATGCATAATATTCAGAATTCTCATATCCAGACGTTGATACACATAATGTATGTTTTTTACATGTCTCATGAAATTGTAAATTTGTATCCATAAGACATGTAAAAAAATGATATATTTAATAAATCTACTTTAGATATACTATGGAAATTTAGATTTTAGAAATGATATCGAATACATCTTTATCAAACGACGTATTTCCGAGATACTCTAATGAAAAATCGGTATTCATTTTACAAAATGGTTTGGATAATGTTTGAGGTATATCAGGTTGATCTGTATCTACCATTTCATCGAAAAAAGTTTTTAATTCTTGTAGAAATGTTTCCCATAAAAATTTCCATTTTTTGTCTTCAATATCAACAATTCCCCATTCTTTTTCATTTTCAGTGTCCGAATCAAATATCATTCCATTCATATTTTGTATAATTTTACCGTATTTCTTGTCGTGTAAATACATATAACCTAATAATTGATATAAGTCGTATTTATTTTTTCTTATGGTATATTTATTCCGTCTGTTTTTTACCTCAATGATTGTATGGTCCTGAATACCGTCCGTTTTCCCACCAACCTTATAAGTGTATTTTTCACTTTCAAATATGTTTTTATATTTTATGCATGTATTTTTAGAATGAATTTCTTTTTTCGATTTATTTTCGAGTGTTTTTAAAACCTGAACTTCTGTATTAATACCTATTTGTTTGTTTACTTCACTTTGCACTATCTTAGATATTTGTGAATTGTTGATATTTTTTTCATCAATAACTCTTTTATTCAATTCACAAATATTCTGTTTCAATTTTTCGTTAATTATGTTATTATCATCGGAAGTACATAATGTTTCATTCCTAATTACAGTTTCAATGTTTCGCATTTCTTTATTCTTGATTTTACAATCATATTCCATTATCTCTTTTTTTGACACTTCAACCAACGTATTTAGTTCAGAATGTTGTAAAATTTCGCTCTTTTCCAATTTATCGCAAATATTCTTTTTTTGTTTTAAAATTTCAAAATTATCTTTTTCTTTTGACTCTAAAACTTCTACAGATTCAATTAATTCGTTAATTTTTTTTTCACTTTCGATAATACGTTTCTCTCTTTGTTCTTCTTGTATTTTTTCAGATTTTATTTTTTCGTTTTCTTTTGTTTTCAAATTATAAACTTCGTCCATGATAGAACTTGTGGTATTTTCTTCGAATAAAGTCGTGTATTCAATGTAGTTTTGTTCAATTAAATAGTTTATCGGATAATTATTATTATCTTTACACCAATATTTTAAAAAAGTTTCTTCTCTTGGTGCCCATTTATTTTCACCAGAGATAGAACCAAAATCACACATTTGTACGAATATTGTTCTTCCCATTATTATAAATTTATTTCGATATTCTTTAAGTTTAAATGAAATGCATTTAAAATAAAAATATGTAACACGTCGTAAACATAGTACCATATTATACAAAAATGATACAACATGGGAAAGTCTCTGTAGTATTTTTTATTTTTCGTTCTTGTTTTGTTTTATTTACACATGTCTTACATCGTTGATCTAGTTTATCTTTAGTTCCGGAATGCTTGCTAAAGTTTTCAAGAGGTAAAGAAAGTTGACACTTCTTGCAAATCTTATACATCGTTTGTATAATCTCTTGCGTATCAACCCTTTAAGCGATAATTAAACATTCATCTAGTTCCCTCATCTGAGCACCAAATGGAGCGTAGATTCTTTTTGGATATTATAATCCGCTAAGGTCCTACCATCTTCCAATTGTTTCCCGGCAAAAATCAAACGTTGTTGATCGGGTGGAATTCCTTCTTTATCTTGAATCTTTGATTTCACGTTATCAATGGTATCGGAGGTGTCGACTTCAAGAGTGATTGTTTTGCCAGTGAGAGTCTTTACAAAAATTTGCATGGTTTCGTAATACAATAATCAAATATTTTCTTTAAATTTGTAATTGTATGAATGATATATACGGCAATGCGATATAACAAAAATCCCACAGGTTGTTGAAATTATTGAAGTAATCACATTTTACATCGACGGTTTCATCATTTTCTTTGAAAGAAATTAAATCAGTCTTTTCATTGATTTTACAAGAATAAATGTAATATGTACTTGTGACGCGTTCTTTTCTTCTTTTATCGATAGCGAGCAATTCAGGAGGTCTATACGACGTCTTGAACGTTCTGACAAAGTGTAAATGTTTATTGTTTATAAATGTTTCTTCTTTTAGTTCTCGGATCGCACTTTGCAAATAGGTTTCGTGATTTTTTACACCACCACTAACAAACCCATATTCCTTTGTTCGTCTATCTTGAACCATTAAAACTTTACCGCTAGAAGTGTACGGTACAACTAAAACTTTTCGTCGATACGCCATTTTGTAAGACATTATAGTGACATAAGATACATCGATTATCTTTAGGTGAAATAAATAATATTAGTGATGATATAGAAAGAAATGGATGCAAAAATGATTTCAGTTATATGCGTTTTATTAATTTTAGGTACATTAGGTATTGCGATGGGTTCAATTGGAATTCAATGTAAAAATGAAAATAAAATGTCTGAGCAAAATTACGAATTTTTGGTAGCCATGTTAGTATGTGCAATTTTAATGACATTAATCGGATCCATGTTGGCTGGTATTGCTGGAAATAGTATGAAAAAACAAATGGCGACAAAAAGATAAACGATTAAAGAAAATAAGAAATGTATACAAAATAATGTATAAAATTCAAAGTTTGATCGATGATCATCAAGATCAATTATCTTCCGGTGACTATTTAGAAATGTGCAATTTTATGAAATCTGTGTATGAAAATAAGAAATCAAATAAAGCTATCGATTTATTATTTAATGATCAGATATTTGGGGATTTGTATTATAGATTGAACGAAACCAAAAATAAATATATGAAAATACATAGAGAAACTACACTTGAATATTACAAGACCAAACGATATTATCACATACCCATCATAGTTGATAAATACAATGTTCTTAGGAAATTGTTATCGGAATTCGATATTGACGCGGTTATATCAAAAAATAATAAAAGTATAAATGAAAATGAAATGTTACTATTAGACACCAAATCGATTACTAAAGAAAGAATGTATGAATTATATCACGATGAAGTTTTGAAAAGAAAAAGGCAACATTTAGAATCTTTGATGTCACAATATTTGTTAAGATATTCATTGATCAAGGATAAAATAAAGGATTTAGTAATATAATTGTGGTTTATACATATAAACTTTGAATGTCTTATTAAAGGCTTCCACAAATACCGTATCATTATGATATAATTCTTTACAACCGATATAATCTAAACAATCGCGATTATCTATAACCAAAGGTATTTTTACATGATGTTCTGTATCGGATACCACGTAATAATTCCAAGTTATGCTACCTCGATATGTTTGTTTCCCGTACAATGGTAATATAGTGGTCCCGTCGTGCAAGTAACCGATGTTGTTAAAATAGGTATACCCCCGTGTATGTATAGGTTCTATAAATTTACGCGACCTCGGAACATATTGTGGATCATTGAAGGCCACTGATGTGTTTCTTACCGGACTATTTATGACGATCACTTTGGTTGATCTTGTGATTGATAAATAGTATACCAATATGCTAGTGACTAGTAAGAGTAAAAGTAACCCGAATTTGTAACTAGTGTTATTCATTAAGATACTTTATAAAATAATATGTATGCAAAATCAAAATTCAAATTAACTTTATTAATGGATTCGTCATTTATATTGTACCATTCATTGTCGTGCAAGAGCATTGTAGTGTAATGACCAGAATTCATGGATGATCCAGTGTGATTGCTAATGGCATATAGAGTATATAGGATATTATTTATAGTCAGTTGTGTTTGATATTGCACTTTGTTTTTTTGGTTAAAACGCTTAACGACAAATATCAATGTCACCGGAAATACACTGATTTGATTAAATTTGGAACAATTCGTTTTTTGACATCGATCACATTTGTACTCATCTAACTTTTCTTCAGAAAACAATTCTTTAAAACAATCTTCCAAAGTCCCATTAAGAGGGACTTCCAATTGGTAGAAGTTTTGATATGTGTTGATCGTATGATTACAATCGGAACATTTTATCTGAGAAAGATTTTGTCCTTGGAATATTTCGGAAACAATATTTAAATTGTCACCCCAAACTTTTTTGGATTCCTCATTTTTAAATTCAACGCGATGTTTTTCAAAACACCTGGGTAAGTTATCTTTAAAGTAATCTAAAATGTCAAGTAAAAACGAATCAGCGTCGTGTTGATCGATATTGTTGTATTGACCCAGAACCTTTTTAATGATAACTACAAATTTAGCTGTATCCAAATTATTATCGAAATATTGCAGAATAGATTGTTTGAAAGCATCTCCGAGTATATTATTAGTTTTAGTAATCTTATTGAAAAAATTGTTCAACGGTTTGTTATGAAATAATGCAAGCAGTATTGTAGATATATAACATGTATTTCCCATATTATGTATACCATTGAGAGTTCGTGTATTCATTGACTGTTACAAAAAATTTTAATTTTAAATATAAACATCATGATTATATTTAAATTTTCTAGTGATGTATCTAGAAAATAAAAAAAAGAAACGGGGTCATCCGATTCTTCGATGTCTCATATGCAGAATTCACACACGTGAAGAAGACGACATGCAATGATTTTTCTTGATGTAATATTGAAATGCTTTATCGAAACGTATCGGTGGTAATAAGGGTATGGAATAAATCATTTTTTTGTCATATAAGAAATCAAATTGTAATGGATACATATATGGAAACTTTTTAGATATACTTTGTAGCTTAATAGGTAATAAATAATGACTATACGATGGTAATATCACACACAATTGTTCGATTGGATTCATACATACACCGCTTTCAAACGAAACGGTGTTTAATAAAGAAATTTGCAAATATAATTTTTTAATTGTAGGTGCGTGATTGTACTGATAATGAAATGACCAACTCGTGATTACACCATGATAATAACTCCAACACCATTTGATTGATTTTAAATAATATATACACGCATTATTATCTAGATATATATTGTGGTAATCATTATACCAGTTGGGTTGTTTATAATCTATATCGTGGAATATTTCCATTATACCGTGATGATAATACTCAATGCAATCGTGTAATGTTTGATTACAAGTTGTCAAGGTCACTCTCTTTGATTTGATTTTACTAACCATCGCATTTTCGTAAATGTTTGCAATAAATACAAACTTTTCAAAATTGTCTACATTAATATTATTATTAAGATCTATCAAAAAACCATTACCAACTCGATATTTCGTATAAATATCTAACAGATTGTCCCAACCGGAATCTCGAATCTTGAATTGAATAATAGGTTCAACAAAATCGTTCCCACCCAATAAAGATATGAAACATACATCATTCACGATTCTTTGATAATATGCACATTTTGAATCTATAAATGTAGCGATCTGCTTTTTACACAAGGATATATCAATAAATTGTGTTTGTTTATTTTCGTCATGGCGAAATACGTATATATTCTGTTTTCTGATTAACATAGATAATATTAATATATCCGCGTCCATGCTATATACACAATGCGTCGATTTGATGTGATTGTTACGAATATATTCAAATATTTTGAATTCCCCTTCACCGGTCTGATTTGAGTCACTAAAAATAATTTGCAAGTTACCAAACAATTTTGAAGATATAGCTTCATTGATTTTGACATGTAATTCGTGCATGAACAGAGTACCCGGGCTAATTTTATTAGAATCAAAAGTTTGCGGATAAGGCACGTTAAATTTATGATAAATACATTGGATGTTGTAGTCATCATAAATTTTTTTATATCGTCGTTCTCGTTGTCTTACAAGTTTTCCCATCGGGACCGGACCATCCATAGCGATGTATACCATTTTAGTAGGAGATACGATATCTATTAACTCTTTAGTATATCGTATGACTTCCTTCATGATTACCTGATCATATATAGATACCGATTTGCAGTTATGGATTATGCAATTGAAATCTATAAAAAAACAATCAATTGATCCAGTTTTCAATTCAGTAAGCACTATATCCGGATGCTTTTTAAAAAGTGTTCGAAATAAACTAGGAACACCCATTTTAGATAATATAGATATTATTAATTTTAAATGAATGTCTTAAAGAAACCATTAAATATAATATGTAATGGACAACAAACGAAGAAACAATCTAAATCGAATGAATACAAAGAATAAAAATAAAGCAATGATTAATATTTTGAATATGAAATCTAAACATGGAGAAGGATATCATGGTAGACGAGGTGATACGATCGCATATACTAATTATATGAAAATGAAAGCTCAAAATCTAACAAAACGCACCGGGGTATATTATTATCATCCAAACATTATTAACTTATATTCTTGAATTCATTTTCATACAGAAGATGATGGATTTGCAAAGCACACGTTCGACCGATTCGTTGAGCTCTAGCGATGATTTGATTAGACAGTTCCGAATTCATTTTATGAAACAGTATAATATCTGTGGTCTTTTCTAGATTGATCCCCAGTGAGAATTTTGTGCTATTCATGAGAAGTATATTATATTTATCATTATTGAAATCATCAAATAATTTTGCATTCACTTTTCGTACGAGTTTCGAAGTTTTTGTGACACTGTTTGTGATAGATTTTTGAATCGATTTCAATGAGTTTTCATTCGATGAAAATATTAAAATCTTGGCATTTTGTTTCTTGATAATTTCATGTAATAGTTCCATTTTTGTTTTCAGATCATCATACGACTTCATAAACTTTATGATATGATTATCGGTAATGGGAGTTCTACATAATGGACAATTATGCAGATTATTGACGACACATTTAGTCACGCATTGAAAACAGATAAACTGTTTACAACAAACTAATAAACACGGATCGTTATTTTGTAAATGTAACATGCATATCGGACAATCGTCATCTATACTATCGGCGTTCAAGTGTTTTAATCGTCGATCTATTAATTTCATGTGATCTTTCAAAGATTTTATTCTACGATTAATCTTTTGAATTTTTTGATTGTTACATCTTATTTCATCTTTATTCAGTTCAAGCGAATTAAGATAATTCAATTTGACTAAACTATTTTTAAGGTTTTTCTCAATATAGTCGTAAATTGACTTGATCATATCATTTATGTGTTCTGAATTTATATCATAATGCGACATTATACTTTTATAATCGTTCGAATTCAAGAATTCCGTACAATTTTCAGGAATGATGTCATATAAGATTTCCACATAATATGGAGACTTACATTTATAATAATGATGTTCTTCTTTGGGAAGACATAATACATCGTCTATAAAACAATCTGGTATCTTTACAAAAATTTGATTCAATATTTTTTCATCATTACATTTTTCTAGCGATTTAAATGTTTGTTTTATCCACCCATTATGTTTTATACCATCGACAATTACACGAGATATTGTATTGTTTTCATTATTTTGTTTCCAATATACTCCATTGGGAAACAATAAGTTTTTGATAGAACTCGTTACAAACCATATGAATTTAGCATTCGGTCTTTTGCAACTTGGAATGCATATGGAATCTGCTTCATCAAATATTACACGATTCCATAATATATCTTTAGATTGAGCAATGATATCATTGTATGCTATTTCTGAACATAAAACACAATCATATTGGCTAATAACTTTCCAATCTATATGGTCGTCTTTTTTTATAATAGTAAACGATAAATTCGTAAATGATTTCAAATACACATACCATATCGTGTGTAATAGATGAGCTGTAGATACGATCAAATTGCATTTGAGTTCATACAAATCAATACATTTTGAAATGATAGATAAATTATCTGTATACGTCTTTACAATTCGATCTTTGATTAATAAATTTTGATTATGAGAAATCAAACCAAGGATGCAAAATGATTTACCACTGCCCGATTTATTACACAAAATGCCAAACGAGCTTTTTACATAATTGAATTCGTCATATGTCAAAGCGTCATTTTCCAGATGTGTCATCGCATATATACTTTTTAATTGGTAACAATTTAAAAGTATATTAATATTATGAGGTTGTATACATTCATCAATAAAAGTATCAACAGTACCTTTTGATATCATATCCGTTCTGATTATGTTATTCATTTTGGATTTATCAAATATATATCGTTTGTTCTTATATTATTGTAATATATATTTCGTTCATGTGCAATTTTGTAAAGATATTGAATCAATGTTTTCTCGATTTCAAAAATAATCAAACGTAAATATCTTTCTCTACCGATATTATTCTCAATACGTTGTGGAATACGATTTATATATTCCATAGTCATTTGATAATGTTTTTCCATTTTGTTGAATTTATGGTTATACATGTAATAATAAAATTTGTTTATATGAAATAGTACTTTATTATAAGCATATTCATCTAATGTTTTATAATGTGTCAAATCGTTTATAAATCGACCAATGTAATCATCATAATAATCGTTGTATACTATGTAATCTTTCTTATTTAAAATAAAAATTACTACTAATAAAGCTAGTAAAATATAAAGTATCATGTTGTATTATAATATTCGCGTATTTTATTATACAATATCAGAGGAATTTTGATTAAATCAGATTCGAAAGAGGAACATGTTTTATCTTTGCATCGACAAAAGCATTTTTGACTTATCGTTATATTACTTTTTTTATTACATACCACGAAATAAATCGTATTGCTCTTATGTTCTTTTTTTATATTTGAACAATATTTGATATTTGTTTGTAGTCTATATGTTTCGTCGGATTTATTGATAGCTCGTACTCCCACATATTTATAACATGGATCAATCTGTGAACAATCAATAACAAACAATTCCGAACCAAATGATGATGTTTTTATTTGACCCCGAGGTTTCTTATCTGGCCATTGAATAGATACAAATGGGATTAGTATAGAACACAATTTTAAATTTTTAATCGTGATCTCGTTTGAAATTTTCTTAATACATTTATTTTCAACAAGAAATTGTGGATAATATCTTTTTGATTCCGATTTCTTTTTAGATCCAATCATTCTTAATCCAGTTTTATAAACAGATAAGTCATAATCAAACTTATTTACAATATTCATAACATCGTTGTAATCGTGAATTATGTAATTTTGAAAGATGACATGAATACCATTCAGTGTTTCGTTAACACAGATTACAAAGCTATCTAAGGGAAATTCAGATATAATCTTTTGAATAGATAGATCGATATCAGATACTTTATCTATATCGATAAACAATTTACATGGATAACGAGTTCTTTCGACTAGATGCATATGATCAAGATTTCGAATATACCATTCTAAAAATAAATCAAGCTTTGTATAAGATACATATTTATTATGAATACCTTGCATACATAAATGAGTGTACTTGTCACACATGATTGTTTCAATTGTTATAAGATTGTTCTTAAAGTGACCTATTCAGATTTATCTGGCAACTTGTAACAACATGGTATGTCGGTCCTACAAAATGGACAAGGGAAGTTTGTCGCAAATTTATCCGACCATGTGTTGATACATTTCGGATGAAATGTGTGACCACATTTTAAACGCTTATTCAAATTTGTTATACTTTTCAAACATATACTACAATGTTCTTTTGATTTACGTTTCAATCGTTCTAAAATCCATCCTTTTTCAAAAATCGTATCCTTTTCATCACGCAATACATTGTCATTATCTGCTGGCGATCTAAGATCGTTGAGAATATGAAGTATTGATACTTTTACAAGCATATTATCATCCAAATTTGTTATTAAAAAATGGTATAAATATTGATCGCCATTATCATCGATACGTACACATATGTTGTTTTTATGATCTAATTCTAAAGTATAAGCTTCGAGATAATATATATGTTTATTATCATCCTCTATTGTCGAAATCGAGTATTTATCAAAAATATGCAAAATGATATCATTCTTTACAAAAAATCGGTGGAGATCGTTCAGTTGCTTTATGGTAGCCATTTTCCAGTGTAACATTCACATCATTGGTCTTTAAGTTGAATAATTGTGGCCATCGTGGTGGTGGTGGGTGATACTTGCACCATATTTCACAATCGCAAATTTCAATTTCAGAAACTCTATAAAATTTCGCATAACACCTAGATGGAAGGTACATGTCGTTATTGAAAATACGACAAATTCTAGTCCGGATAATATTCATGTTATATGTTACTCGTTTATGATCTTTAAGTATTTAAAAAAATAATTATTGATAATATGAAAATGCATCTAACGAGAACGATAAAATGCGGTCTACAACACGATGATCGTGTGATGCATGAGCTTATAAAAAAAGAAAAGGCAAGACAAAATAGAGGTATACATCTGATCGCCTCCGAAAACGTCGCATCACCCGCCGTTTTAGAATGTTTGGGTTCTTGTTTGACAAATAAATATGCGGAGGGGACTGTTGGCAACCGATATTATGCGGGTAACGAGTATATTGATGAAATCGAAAATCTTGCCATGAAACGAACGTTGGAAGCATTTCATTTGAACAAAGAACAATGGGACGTAAATTTACAACCCTATTCTGGAAGTAATGCGAACATGGCAGTATTGACCGGTCTATTAGACCCTGGTGATAGAATTATGGGATTGTCTTTGAAATCGGGTGGCCATTTGAGCCATGGTCACTATACCAAACATAAAAAGGTATCCGGAGCGTCTATATATTTTGAATCTATGTCATATGATGTGAATAAAGACGGATGCATAGATTACGATAATCTGTATAACCTTGCGAAACATTTCAAACCAAGATTGCTGATATGTGGTTACTCAGCATACAGTCGAGATTTAGAGTACCATAAGTTCCGGAAAATTGCAAATATGAATCATAGTATACTTTTATGTGACATGTCACATTACAGTGGATTTGTTGCGAGTGGTTTGATGAAGAGTCCATTCGATTGGTGTGATATCGTAACGAGTACGACACACAAGACTCTCGGAGGACCCAGAGCCGGAATGATTTTTTCAAAAAAGCGATATAGCAAAGATGTCAATTTTGGGGTGTTTCCGACATTACAAGGAGGTCCTCATGAAAATCAAATAGCAGCGATAGGTACGCAGATGAAATATGTAAAATCGACAACTTTCCGGAATTATATGATTCAAGTTTTGAAAAACTCGAGAACGTTGGCCGATGAAATGATGAAACTAGGATATCAGGTGTGTACAAACGGAACGGACAATCACATCGTATTGGTTGATTTGTCTGATAAACATGTTAATGGGCGAGATGTTGAAACATTATGCGAACATGTAGGTATATATTTGAATAAAAACATGGTTGCGACACAGGCAAATGACTCTGCAAATGTACCTATGGGCATTCGATTAGGAACTGCATACATGACTTCACAAGGACATTTGGAACCATCTTTTAGACAAATCGCTATATTTATTGATAGATGTATCCAAATTGTAAAAAAAGATTCGGTGGATCTCAAAGTTATCAATACGTTAAAGGATGAAATATGTACTTATAATTGAATATACGAAACTTCTTTCATATCAACGTTTGATATTTTGATGCAATTATATTTCTTTAATGGTAAAAAAAATCAATATGAGACATTTAAAAATATTATATAACAATTAAAAAATATACAACGTTGTATCATTTTATACGAAATAATTCATACATATGAATAAAAGTATTCACATAACCGACTAATTTTCCACCACCCGATACATATATATTTTCAAATATCGCATTTTGTTTTCCAATGTATGTGGTTTTCCCATTACTTCTATATGTAAATGTATTGTCATCTTTAAAATAACTGTTGAATCGGTTGGCTAGATATTCACCCTGACGACTTGCACATTGTGCAGACAGTTCGCTAAATTTTTTATTGTATGCACAGTCACCGATGGCGAATATGTTATTTTGAATACGTAGATTATTGTCTACCGGAATTCCGAAACGTTCGTCTAATTTCAGTCGATCGTTTATCAGCTTTGATAATTTTGAAATCTTAAAACCTCCACACCAAAATGCTACATGGTATTCAATAGAATCTCTATTTTTGAAATGTATACGATCTTTGTCTATTTTTGAAACATAAGAATCAAAAATCACGTTCACTTTATTCTCTTTCCATAAATCGAATGTATAATCTTTGATTTGTTTTGAAAACATTGATACCGGTTTATCAAGAGCATCGATGGCATACACGTTGTACTTATCTAGATCGATCAAGTGTCCTATCAATTCGCTTCCCGATAAACCACATCCGATAATAGCTACATTCGAGTTGTCTTTCAATCCCGTTAATACTTGTTTTATATTTTGAACATTACTTGCATCTTTCACGATCAAACAATATTTTTGTACTCCGTCTATATTAAAATCGTTGATATCGCATCCGTGAGCAAACACGAGATAATCATATTCGTAGACATCGACATCATTTATGATTATCATATTGTCTTTAAAATTAATGTTATCTATGTTCGATTTGATGTGTTTTAAGGTGTTAAAAGAGTGTATACCAAAACACGTTTTTGTATCCTCGAAAAAACTTTTTATCAAATATGGTGTATATATGAATTCATCTGTTGATGATATAACTTCTATATCATATTTTGATGAATCAATATTTTTTATGAATGACATACCAGCCCAACCGTTACCGACAACAACAATCTTCTTTTTTTCCATACTCTACGATGTAAAAAATATGTAATCAAACGGCCATAGGTGCTTTTATCGTTCCGTGACTAATGTAATCTAAAAGTTTTATTGATTCAGACGTAAAATCGTCAATGTCTTTGATGTTATCATTTAGCTTTATTTTGGGGAAAGGTTTCAAACTATTTTGAAGTTTCAATTGGCTTTCAACTGCTTCGAAATGATTTTGATATACATGACAATCCCCAAAAGTTATATACAATCGATATGCAGTCAAACCGGTAACATGGGCCAACATGTGTGTTAATAAAGAGTAACTTGCAATGTTAAAAGGTACACCCAAAAACATATCTGCAGATCGTTGATATAATTGACATGACAATAGTCCATGTCTAACATAGAATTGGCACATAACATGACACGGTGGTAGAACCATTTGATCGATATCCGAAACATTCCATGCACTTAAAATATGACGTCTACTGTATGGATTCTTTTTCAACGATTCTACGATTGTCTTGATTTGATCTTTACCCCAGTTTCTCCATTGATACCCGTACACCGGACCTAAATCACCTTCATCTCGGTCGGTAAATCCTAATTTATCGAGAAACTCTCTGGACCCATTGCCTTTCCATATATTAACGTCTTTTTCTTCCAATGCCTTGGAATTCGTTCCTGCTTTTAAAAACCATAATAGTTCTTCTACAACACCTTTCCAATATACTTTTTTAGTTGTCAATAAAGGAATGGTGTTGTCATATAAACAAAATTCAAGATGTTTACCAAATAATGATTTAGTTCCGATACCTGTTCTATCATCGGAAACGATACCATATTGTATGATTGATTTCATAAGATTCAAATACATCAATTCTTCGGGGATCATACTAATTATAGAAAAATGTTTGTAGTCATTAGTTATACAACGATAATCACTTTCATTTTTTAATATGTAATAATATTCAGAGTCTTTCGATATTTCAATTTCAGTTATAGATTCATCTCCGATATCTTTAATTAAAGTATCAAGATGGTAGAGAATTGTATCAACTTGTGTCTTGTATTTTATCAATTTCGTTATTTGGTTTATCATGTCGTACTTTTATCTGTTTATTTCTTAAAGCGTATACAAATGGTACATTTAGAGTGTCTTTGAAATCGATAGGACCATTTCGAAATACATTTCCATAACTTATACAGTAATCACACCCTTTGATGATACCTACACATGGTGGATGATTATGAGTTTCCATGATTATATTATAATCTCAATGTGCTTTAAATGGAAATTTTGAAATAAACTTACTTGTACTTATTTTTTATTATTTTCCACTCACTTGCTGAAATTATATTAGGATAAATATTTTTATCTAAAATTTGGTCAAGATCGAATGGATCCGATATTGAATCAAATCCATATGTAAGTATTTTGTTCATTTCTTTATACATTCTGCGATGTTTCCACCAATTATGTCGAATTATAGTACCTATAGGTGTATTGATAGCTTCAGGTATCAGTACGATAAAATTATCCTTATTTTGAAATACAAAATCACTTATGAAAATCTGATCGAATGGATGAGAACAATTATCATTTAACTGCATATAATTATGAAAAGTGTCTGATATTGTTTTATACATATTTCTTGTAAAATCGTTTGTTTTTAATATAAACGATCCACTATTGATAAAAGTATTATCAATATAGTACGGATCTCTCGAGAAAATCCCATGTTGATTTGAATCTATCAATCTATGTATCAAAAGTTGCAACTTATTGGTGTTATGTATCCATGCATCGGTATCCAAGAAGATCAGAATATCATCTTGACTTGTTTTTAAAAAATCATTCACTATCTTGATTTTATAACACGCTGGGTGGACATTCTTATTATCGATTATGATAGTCTTCCAATGATAGCCGTATCCTAACATATCACAAGCCTTTTTATTGACCGATGTGCATGATTTAATATATTCAACATCATTTGCATTTCGATTATCACATTGTAAAACAGATATTTTCATAAAATAAAAATATTTTTATATTATATAAAATGTACGTATCTCCTAAAAAGAAAGAAATGATGATCGACTCTGCTATCATGTTTTGTCTATTTTACATAATAGGGAACGCCAAGACATATGCATTCACCAAAAAGATTGTACCCAAAGTTTTATATAGTGATCCCGTCATGACACACGCCTTAGTATTTGCATTATGCTTCATGTTCATTCAAAAAATAGGTAATCGATTTTAAGAATATATTCATTAAGCATATAAGTGCATGAAACATTATTCGCATGAAAAACTAAAAAAAATATGTGAATTCTTGCAATTACCAAAATACAATAACAAACAAATCGCGATAGAAACCATCAATGCTTTAACGATAGAAAATGATATAGAACCATTCACATTGGAATCTATCGAAGATATAGATGATCATTTTAAATTCATGTGGAAACAAAAAAATAAAATTTGGTGTGTTGATATTCGAAATTTGAAAAAAATGTTTGAAACTTCGACTATCATGCCATGGGCGTTAGACTTTAACATATATGCAAATGGCCTTAGCGTAGATTCGGAAGACATGAAAGAGTTCGATATGAAACATATCCCAGGATTGTATGAATTTGTGAATGAAATTGTTATGATATCAAAAGAAAAAGATCTACATACATCTTTCAAATCGTGGCTGATATTTGAAATTGATAATTTGATGGATTCGGATTCTTATATCAACGTAGATTCTTTATTAGATTGTGATTCGCTTGGTGCGAATATACTTTTGATTTTGTCAAATATTTCAATTCAGTTATTATCAGAGACTATTAGAACGTTAGACACAAACTGTTATTCTATTTTTTACGAAGTCGTTTACATGTCATACGAGTATTATAGTGAATTTATGACCACAAATGACGACCATCTGAAATTGTTAATCGCAATTTTCAAAAATTTCAAAAACATGTGTCCGAATGGTTATAAAAATATCTTGCATGTCTTTTTTATAGAGTTTGAAAGTAATTAAAGTTAAAAAGATAAATGTTAAAGAAATGCCAAATCCATTTGATATTTTAGGTTTACAAAAAAATGCAACTATGGACGATATTCAAAAGGCATACAAGAAAAAGGCTTTTGAAAGTCATCCAGATCGTGGAGGATCCGAAGAAGAGTTCAAGAAAATAAATCAAGCGTTACACGATATCAAAGAAAGTAGAAAACCAAAAAGAGAGCATCCAATCTTTCATCAATTTAATGGAATGCATGGATTTCAAGGTGGATTTTCATTCAATATGAATATGATTAAATGTGAAAATGTTACATTAGAAGATATATATTTCGGATTCACGAAAACGATCAATGGAATGAATATAAACGTGCCTGCTGGTATTTCGAGTGGCGATTGTATAAAAATACCAAATCAAAATCTAACCATAAAATTCAATGTATTGCCTCATCCGATTTTCAAAATCGAAGGTAAGAATCTATCGATTCCAAAAAATATATCAATAGTCGAAGCATTGACTGGTTATAAAGGCCATATAGACTTTTTGAAACATAAAAAGATTTATATTGAAACACATGCAGATGAAATACTGCATCAATCAAATATCTATAAAATACCTAATTTAGGATTGCCAAATCAAAATAATAAAAATCGCGGAGACCTTTTAATTCATTTCAAAATTAAATTGCCAAAATCATTTGATGAAAATAAACATGAATCATTGAAATTTTTATTCGACCACCATGAAAGTAAAAATGACGAATCGGTCGAAAGAATTCTTTTACAAAGAGTTGATAAACACAAAAATAAATAAATGAATTAAAGTAATACAGTAGTAAACAGACATGGGATCTAATATTGATATAAATATTGATTCATTTGAATCCGAAGAATGTGCAATATGCCTTGATGATCTTGTTAGCGATTCTATGACCATATTGAATTGTGGTCATGTGTTACATACGAAATGTTTATTAAGGTACACTAGTTATCAAATTCGAACTACGTGTACAAGTATACCATGCCCTGTATGTAGACATCCGTTACTATCGGAAAACGATTTACACGAGGAAGACAATCTACAAGACAATCAGGAAGATACGTTCGATTTAGAATCAAACGATACGGTTGTTCAGTTTAGAAGAAGACCAATCACCTCGAATCCAAGAATTACTTTTCTATCCATATTTATGGGTGCATACATTTGTACATCTTTGACTATTTTCATGTATATATTTGTGTACATGTCGAATCATCCGATATATGATTCGGATTTAAGTAGTGATAAATGACAGCGAACGTTTCCAAGAATCAAAATCCAATAAGATTCTTTTTGCAGGTCCTTGGAAATGTAAAGAGTTCAATTTGTAATAACAGTTGTTGATTTTATCAAACACGTAAAAATTGTCCGTTTGGTCTCTGTAAATTTCAAGTATACCATTCGCAGCCATTTTATATTGATGTTTCGATTCAAATCCTTCGGAACCCATTATAATATGATTAAAAATAGCACCATTCACCGGTCTTTTTAAATCTTGTATATCGTCACTCAGTAGATATGCCAGAGTCATATCACATATAAAGGGACATTTTTCACATTTTTCGGTAATTAAATGAAACTTACTTTTATTTATAAATATGTCTTTGAATAATGTTATGTAATCATCGATAAACCTTTTGGTAAATAAAGCATTGTGGATCGCACAAGACATTCTAAGAGGATTGTCATAATTACTATTAACATTAAATGCATTATCCTTGGTAAATTTAAAATCGTTTACATTTAATGTTAATATACAATCGCTATCTATGTGAAATATTTTGTCAAAATCGTACATTTTCATAAATGTTTGTAAGTAAAACCATCGTAAATAACTTAGATATATCAAATACGATTCGTGATTTGTGATTTTTGGATTTGGATCATGGTATTGTTTTATGATTTCCATATTTTTATCAGTTTGTAAGATATTTTTATTGATGTGAATTACATTTTTGAAAGAAGTTTCGTAATGCTCCGTCGTTTCGTCACCTATGAAATATAATACGTTATGCATTGTATTTAGTTTTACAACATTCTTGATGTATGCTTTGTCTTCGAGATGGATAACCACCACTGGAATTTGTTTCATGATCATTTTTATTATTCAAACCTTTAAATTTCATTTTCCAGGAAAAACACGTCCTGGATAGAATAGTATACAACGAACACAAGAACCCAATGCAACAATAATCACGAAAACAATCGCGATACCTACTAGAATCTTAATCATATCAACTTGTTATAATAATAATCAAAGTCTTTAATTGCTTGACCTTGGAAATTCAATGAATGTAATACTTGTACATCGTCTCGGAAAGTTTTCGCATAAAATCGTCCATCTTCCACACTGATGTCTTTTAATCCTGAAACAAGTTTATAATAATTTGCAGTGCTCGATTCATCGGAGGTGATCGTATGGTCGAAACCAAAATCTAATAAATTTTCAACCTCGTATTCCTTTGAATATAGATATAACAATGTCATGTCACAGATACCACCGGGATTGTTCGTATCTTTATGAAATTCGTACTTCTCTTTCAAGGTTTTGAATTTATCATCATCTTGGTAATGTTCAAATATGAATGATACGAAAGATTCCATAAAATCTAAATTCAACATCGCACAGTGAATGCTGGCACTCCATCGATAAGGCTTTTTGGTGTTGTCTGGAATGCAATAGTACGTCTTTTCTAAGTTCAAATCAAGCGTATTGACGTCTACATTCAATAAAACTGAATTGTCACAAAAAAAGACATTGGCGAGTTCTTTTTCTTTCATGAATTCGTACAAAACAAGTATTCTTTGGAAATTGAAAAATTCAATCGCTTCGGCGTTCGTCGACATGTGCACGTACATATTTTTGAAAAAGGAAGTCATGTTGAAATAATTATCGATTGAATAAACTTCCACAATATCTTTGAAAACATCTAATTCATCCGCCGTAGTGATTAGAACAACACGTTCATTATGTTTTTTCGCAAGTGTCAGAATATCTTTTGTAAATTTATGACTGCCGTATTGAATGAATATAACCGGAATATTTGACATCTTAATTGATAATACATTAATAAATCTTTAATACTGTTTATTTGTCTTTTCGATTGCCAAACCCGGGACCATACGTTTTATATATTTCGTCTCCTTTTTTCACATTTCGAGTTAATTTGATATTTCCAAATTTTGCGGTGATCTTGGCTGCATTTCGACAACCAATTTTACGATAATCAACAGATGTGCAATTGTTAAACATACCAGCCACGCTACGAGTATTTCGAGCATCATAATATATATCATCATATTGTTGCCATACATGTGTACGATCTTTCGGATTTGCATACAATTTCTTCAATTGTTCTAGAGATAATTTAATAGTGCCAACGGTGTAGTTTCCAACGATTGTATCCTTTTTCAAATCTTTCTTCGCAAACCCACCTCGACCGGACTTTGGTATTTTACTTTGTTTAATCTCTATATTGGTATGCCAATGACACATAGGACTCCAAATACAAGTCATCCTTTTACATCGTTCACCTTTCTTCGTGATACCATTGCATCGAATACAATTCGTTCTTTTCATATATTTTTTGAAATGTAAATAAAGACAATTAAAAAAGTAATAAAATCAATAAAAGTAATGTATGAAATCATTGAAAAACAAATCGCTAATAAACATGTTTTGATTCGACAAATTATCAATCAAAATGATATCATCAGTGTAGAGATCAAAGATAACAAATTGCATAAAATCGTATATCCGCAAAATTCCCCAATGGAACATCGATATTTAGCTTATCATAAAATGATCCAAGATACACTTCATCAATTCAAAATCAACGATATCGTATTTAACATCAACATTGCCGACATTCCTCGAAAGGGGATGTTGAATTTCTGTAGACCTATCAATGACGATGATTACTTTTTAATTCCGAATCATCGATTTTCAATTAACGATATATCTTTATCAGACGATGAATTGTATACAATCAGTTCGGAACGAAACAATTTCAAAGATTGGGACACATGTTTGAAATACATGAATCAAACCTCGATCGATTTCAAAGAAAAGCAATCGAAAATTTATTCTAATTTCAAATTTGAAAAAGGCAGGATGTCGTTTATAAGCTTTGTATTGGACAATAGAGACATTGCCGACATGTATGTTTATGGTGGACATCCATCGCACAAATGGAAAGCTTTGAATAATAAAAATTTAGAAAACTTTTTGATTCAAGAGAATCTTGGGGGGGCCGAATTCAAAGCTTTCTTTGAACATTCAAAATATAAATATGTCATGTACCTTGATGGCAACACATTAAGCGATCGTATGAGGCTATTGTTAGGTACACGTAGTGTTATATTCAGACTACCAAGTCGATTTGAAGAATTTTATTCTCATATGCTATGCCAAAATGAAAATTATATATTGATAAAAAATTATAACGAGATACCATCTTTTATTAGAACCTTTGAACAGTATCCGGAAATCGCCGAAAACATGATTAATAATAATATAAAATTTTTGAATACACATTTGAAACATCACGACATATTGAATTATACGGCGGAATTATTAAACGGTCTTTCAAAAACATCGTGAATGTGCATCTTATCCGAGTGAACATGTATACACTCTTCTAGAAATTGATGATATCGATTATTCCATAACAGATAGTAATTTTTTTCGGAATCAAAATAGAATGTTCTAGATATCAATGCATTCTCCCATGGTTTATGATCACACACATAATGTATAATGTAAATGTCTTCCTTTTTGAATAGCCCTTTCTTTTCAAATATATCCGCCATTTGTGGCCACACATTGAAGTGTATTTTTAACGGATCAATCGATATCTTTTTATTATTGTATAAAAAATTGATTACATCTTGATCACCATACATACTCTGCAAGCTATTTATCGATATCGTTTGTAATAGTGACTTGATTTTATCAACGATACCGTTATTTGAAAATACGATGACACCAGAATTAAATAAATTATTTTTTAAAACTACATTGTAATGCTTCGTTGTCTGATTACCTACTAATGCCATATCATTGACCATTAGTAATTTGTTATATTCCAAATTAGCGGTAAACAAAATATCTAGATTTTTGAAAATGTATATATCAGCATCTAAGTACACACACGTTTCATTATCGCTTACGATATCAAACATCATAAGTTTTCCCCACCATGCCTTTTGCATGAGCAAGTTGTATACATCCACCGATACATTAGTGTTATTCAAAAATGTTTCAAAATTTCTAACAATCACTTGTATGCCGTTATATTTTAACAAACTTTTTGTCGCGGAATCGATTGTATGTAGACATATACATTTATATGGGTGCTTACTTCCATATTTACGCAAATTGTAAATGTTGACGAGTACGCCTTTTACGTCACGGTCGTTCGACAAAAATGATAAATAAAACATTGTATTTGTTTCCTATAAGTTCGAAACGTCTTTAAATGAATAATATATGATAATATGAAACGATATAATCCAGGATTATTAAAATATTTACATTCTAAATCTACGAACAACAAAAAATACTTGTAGAGTCTCTCAAACAAGTTCATACACAACGTATCGATACAGATTATTTAAAAATACATAAACATGTAAAAGATGATCAATTAAGAACAAACGGATTTAAAATCATTCGTAACGTACTTTCGAAAACACAATGTAAACGTCTACAGATGTTAGCGGACAAATATGAAATACATATGCTAGAGTTTGCGAATGAAAACGAATTGTTTGCAGATGAAATCAATGATATATTACAAAATGACGAAATACTACATCTGAATCAACAATTATATAACGATCCAATACTTTGGCAAAAAACGACTATTCATAGACGAAATAAAACATTTAATTTACCGTTTGCGGATATCTCGACCGCCGAACACATCGATATCACGGAGACACCTGGGTCCTCTAAAATCATAACGTGTTACATCGCATTAACGGATCAAAACACGAAAGACGTGTCGAGATTACTGCTGTACCCAGGATCACATTTATTAGATTTAAAAATACCTAAAAATAATATCGATTACGTTTCAAAGGATAACATACGGTTTATAAAAGAAATCAATTCTCTTGAAATGAAGGATTGGATTCGTGAATCATTATTATATATGTACACCGGTAATTATGATTTGAATATCGACATACTTAAATCAACATTAACATTATTAGCATACAATCCGGAATTATTATACATGCAACCATACACCGTTGATTTGAAAGCAGGTGATATATTATTGTTTCTTGGAAATCTAGTGCATGGAAGTACCGGACATCATAACGATGAACACTCAAGAGTATCTATCGCAATTCGTGGCGGATTTCCATACAAAGAATATTCAAATTTAAAACAATCGAACTTTTTATTTTATGGTACACAAGAAATGATAAATAAAGTAAAAATGGATGATAAGTACACGATTGATTTAGACCAATTTATCAATTTGATATAGGTAATCAGCATATTTTTGTTTAATGGAGCATAAGTATGAATAGATAGTAGACCTTGCAAAGTTTGTATATTGACAAATTTCTTTAACCGTCATTTCTTCGGAAAAATACAAATCGTATACAATCATTTCTTTTTCATTAAATATATTTTCGGGAACGTAATCGGATGTTATATCATATGTCCATGCAATGGTATGTTGCATTCCTATATCTTTTTTTATTTGTTGTCTATGATAACGATTATAATTCAAAACTGAATATTTCGCATGGTTATATACGTGTGTTGTAAGTTGTACACGTTTTGCAGGATTGTATGTTTTTTTCCCTTGCAAAGCTCCAATAAAAGCTTCTTGAATATAATCATCTTTATATTGATTTAAATATGGTTTGAATGCATACTTGTAAACACAATGATTTACGAGTGCTTTATATTCCATGATGAATGTTTTAATGAGTGTGTAAGAGTGTCTTTATGTGAACATTTACTTGTCATTATTAATTTTGATATATTTCGAAAACACATCACAATAGATTTCATATCTTTGAAACTTATCTAATTTCAATTGATTCATAAGATTATCAATACTGGAAATCGTATCGATATCAGGACAAAGACGTTGGCCTCGCTTTTCCGGGTTATCATTTCGAATTTGATTTTGTTCTTCATAATTCTTTGAAAATTTCAAAAAGTTTTTACCAGTTTTTTTTCTGCAAACATCAAAATGCATTATTTTATACTCATTGGGTGAATTTATGGGTACATATCCAGATTTTTGAAAACGATCCGCGATTGCGTTGTCACAACCTAATGTTCCGATCAAAAAGTCTATATCGGTATCCATTTTGATAGGTGCAATAAAAAACCAAGCGTCTTGTGAATTTGCATACGCCAATCTTTGCAATGTTTCATCCTTGAAAACACGATGTCCGTCATATTCATGTCGAGACAACGTATAGACATATCCCGGATTATCATTCAAAAAGGATTTCATGGTTATCCAATTTGAAGACTTGTCTAGGAATATATCAGTGTTACATATACAAACAAGTTCACCTTTTAGATTTTGATTTGCGAAATCGATCGCTCGTCGGTATGTAAGTCTAAAATCAAAACCGACTTTCTTGAGTTTATCACTCTTTATCTTATCTGGGATCTTCGTTTTACTTTCATGAAAGTGATAAATCTTTTTAATGTACTCGTTTTCGTAATTTTTCAAAAAGCACGTATCGATTTCATGTTGACGTTCTTCATCCGAATCATTGTAATATTGACATAATACATTGACGCAAGCTTTGCTGGAAGTATCTATAAATATATCTTTGTATGTGTCCCCACAATGATCCATTAGATTTTTAATGATGTTACTGAATTTCACGGTATACGGAAAATCATTATCTTGGAAATGCGTATGAACGGAATTTAATCTTTGAAAACCGTATGTCACACATCCATTAAGTTGATCTACATTCAGTTTTCGAATTCGTTCTTGAGGATCGTCGCATTCGAATAATCGCCACCAACCGAAGTCCACTGTCATATCAAATTCAAAATAAGAAAACATTTCGGGCACCTCTTCAAGACAACCTTGGTCGTAAAATTTGGATCGATTGATAGCGATATCCCACCAATCTACAAACATCATTGAGTTCGTATAAATAAAACCGGCATTATAGTAACCATAATTATCGACATTGAACTTCTTCACAAAATGAGGACACAGTCCAACTTTTTTAGATATGTCAACATAGGGTACCGAATCCAAAAATAATATATCTGAATCTACGTGTAATGTATCCGGTTCGGTTTCTAATGCGAAACGTATAGCATCCAATTTCACTCGCATAAAAGTATTCCAGATCTTTTCGGATTCCATTTGCTTTCGATTCTTACCAGAATATTTATCAAGAGCTATTCGATATTTGATATCCAGGTCATCAAACTCTATTGATATATTGTTATAAATCATCGTATCGCAGATTAGATACAACCGGATTCCAGGTTCAAACTTTCGCAGACTTTTTAATAACAATCTTAAATCCTTTATAGAATTATCTGTCGCTAACGTGTTTAATGATTTTGGTTTGGAGTACATAGATCTTTTCAATCGACACTCCTTAACGATTTTCATAGTGGTATCGAACGATCCTTTGGGAGATGCGTTTTGCATGTACCATTTGCGTCCAGCGTCGGACATGGATTGCCAGATATCATTTGGAGTCTCTCGAACTATTTTTGAAACATCCGATGGTTCTTTGATTTTGAAATAATGTACATTTTCAACCGGTGGATCGAAATAAGTCATATCAACGTCTTCTGTAATCAAAGGAACAACGCCTAATCCAAACAATTCGATTTCACGATTGCATTTCGGACCGTAACCACGCAAACAAATACCATATTTGCTTTTTGATAACATGTCAAGATATTCTTTTTGAAAATATTTATAATGACCCGATACAGCATTAGGCAATTCGAAAATGTCAAGGTGTTTTTTCCATTCCAATTCACTAAACTTTCGACGGTGTTTTTGTTGAACACTATTTTCAATTTTACCGATGAAAATACTATTGATTGTTCGATCGGATAATGGTAAGATCTGATGTTTATCGAGTTGTCTCGGATGTCTTGACCAAAAGATCCATGAAGAATCCATTTGATTTAACTGATTCATTTTGTCTAAGCATGGATTGTTTCCAAATAAACCAATGGTATACTTGTTGAAAACCCCCAACCATTCATACGTCGGGCGGTCGTACAATAAAACGTCATTAATTTCATTCAACCATACATATTTACCATTATGTTTTTTTATTTCGATAAGTCCATGTTCTTCCCAGAGATCTAATAATTCTCGAAAGGTGTCTCCGATGTGATCAAATCTTCCACTTTGTCTATTAGGTTTATACACAACGACTTTTGACATTGTTTTGTGTAAAGTTAATTGTCTTTAATTTTGTTTAATCATTCGATGTCAGTAAATAAACAATATATTTTTTTAAACTTTCTATACATATTGATTGGTATCATGTTAATATCTAATGCATGTTTATTCTCTTTATGAACACATAAATAAAAACCATTCTTTAATAGGAGCTTTATAAAGGAACATGAATAATTTTCAACCTTTGATGCAGCTAGCGTTGGAAAACAATGGTATACAATGTCAAATAAGTGTTCAGGGTCATTCGTTGTGTACATATCATATATCAATCCATTGTATCTTTGAATACAAGTGTCCATTATTATTTTGAAACAATCTGATATATCACCAAAGATTTTTACATGTGAACATATATCAAAGTGGTCTTGAATGATTACGAAGATACATTCCGTATTTGTTTTTTTAGCTTTTATAATTTCATCACAATATGCACAATTTTTGTTATTTACATGTTCATTTTTAACCTGCGTAATATATTCAGTTGTTGAAGTAAGTAAAAACTCTTCTTTGTAAGATAATTCAAAGTTTTTAAATAACTGTTCTGGTTTCAAATTTGTTTTCCCGGATCGAATTTGATATATCAAATAATTACACGACGAACCAGAATGACCAAAATAATTATCATGATATCCTTTAAAAACTTCGGTTTTATCCATTGCTTTGTGTAAAGTTAATTGTCTTTAATAATCTTCATTAATATAAAAATATACTAGTATCTTCATGTATGTATCTATGTAGAATATCTTTGAGTTGTAAATTGTCTTTTTGATAGTTTTTATATTCACTTTCCCAACAATATAAAATTTTATTGTGATGATGTTTTGATAAAGCACGCATCTTTTTTAAAGTTTCTTGATTCAATTGTGAAAATGTTTTGTTGAGTTTTGTATTCATTTTTTCTTTATCAAACGCCTTTACATTTCCATGATAATAATCTCCAAGAAATTCTATAATTGTTTCTGATTCCGTATCATAAAAATCAACTGTCCATTTATCAATCTTATATTGCTGTTCGATGGTTGTGTATATACTGCGTAATTCATTATAGAATTGTAATTCTATTTCACTCTTATGGATGAGAGCCCCATTTAGATTTTTAGAAAGTGCAGGTTTGAGTTTTGCATATAAAAATTCCGGTACCAGATAAATGGGTTCTCTTTTTGAATAGTAGTTACTCTCTTTAAATCTACAAATTATAAATCCATTTTTTCTAATCGTATCTATAAATGCAGAAGAATATTCATGTATTTTATGTTCATTGATAGAAGGAATGCAATTATCTGTCGCTTCTCGAAGGAAATCTACAAAGTCTTCTTTACATTCATGTTCGCTTCTTTTGAAATCTATTTGTTTACTATCGAACCAACTTTCAAATGTTGAAATGGTATGGTTCTTGATAAAATTAAAACATTGAGATATATCATGATATATATAATATTTGGAAGATATATCATGATAATCATGTATCAATAGATACATGACTTTTTGATTCAATTGTTTTGCTCTCAATAATGTCTTGCAAAAGTCACAACAATCACATTTGCATCCATATTTACATCGCATAAAATCTGAACATGTTTTATGTTCTTTGATAAATTCAACGATTTCTCCACGTGAAGACTGTATCAAGGATTCGTAATTGCTGAAATCAATCTCAAAGTATTCTCTATACCTAGCTGTATCATTTTCGGTAGACAAAGTCACTTTATATATTTCAAAAGTACATGGATCATGATGATCAAAAACTGAAGATATATATGTTTGGAATACTTTTGTTTTATCCATGTTATTACGAACCTGATATGTGTTCTTAAAGTGACCATTTAAACGGTCCATGATACTCCATTTTGGAAAATGTATATATTACCATCGCATTTTGTTTTAGATTCTCCTAGAATCGTAACTTCAGGATCCGTACAAACAAACTTTTTATTTTTTATTTGTTTTTGTCTTCGATCGCACACATCGTTCACTTTATCTGCGATACGCATTTCCGTATCGTAACCTTTGAAAACCATGTGTGGATCTCCTGTTGTCTGGTCAATAAGTTCGGATGTCGCTCGAATGCAATAACTTCCAAATTTCGGTTTACATGATGGTGTTTCAGGTGGTTTTGTACTGTCCGTTTTCGGAGATCGTTCCATCATTGAACTAGACAAAAAAAGAGGCCGCATTTGATGAAGTCCAAACAACATCAGATTATATTTAAAATACAGTTTTTATACCTTTAAACATATTTTTTTTAAATACTTATTGTATGGTAAATACAACAAATCGAAATTTCAATTCTTTGAAAATTAGTGGAATCGCACCCGAGGCCATGTTCATACCGGACGGTGTCAAAGCGAATTGTTACCTTTTCGCGTTAGCTCCCAAAATCGGGGTAGGTGGGTATGCGAATCGTATCAATAAATCTCGTCCAGGTGACAAATGTCCGCACAATAAATTGAAGGATATGAGTTTTACGGACTGCAGAGATATCAATTCCAGAGTAACGTGTGATAATAAAACTACTATTCGTAAATTAGCACCCGATTTTAAACATGTTAACATTTCAAATATGAAAGATCGCTCTGGAAAACATCTGATGATAGCCGTATTATCACCAGGATACAATGGAACTTCTCAAGATTTTCATTTTTTAAGACGAATCAATGTGTATGATATTCATCCGAAAATATTGAAAAAAATTGTAATCAATAGTCCTATGAAAACAAGGAATCAATTGTACCGTTTTATGAAAAACGGCGGAAACAATGTATGGTTTCATCAACGAGGATGGTCACAAGGCGGGCCATTAATGTACGATGCTAAAAGTAATCTAATAACCAATCCCAAAAAATCAAATTTCAACTATGGTCGTTTGAATTACTCGAAAACCTGTGGACTTTTTAATGTCAATAGTAGGCATGCCACTGTCGATAGTACATACAATAAACCGTCATCCATCGCGAGAAAAAGAAAATGGATTATAAAGAATCGCTAAACTTTATTTGTATGAAATCGTATCTATTATCTATTGCATTTTTTTTGTTAATATTATGTATTCCAAAACTAGTTGAGCAGGTTAAGTTATAACTTAAATTTTCACAAAATTGTATACACTCGTCGATATTTGGAAGTTGATATCCTAATATTTCTAACGCATGTTGGAAAAATGTATCTTCGCCGATGTGCTTTTTTTCATAATAAGATGTGTCCATTGCATATTTTTTTCGATAAGATATTATATCTTCTTTTGACACTTTTTTGATACATTCTATCATTCTTGATCGTTTTCTAAACGAAAACCCGCCGTTGATCGAAAAATATCGTAATGGACTATTGTTTAGTGTTCGAACGTTTGTATTATCGAATGGACTACTTACACCATTCATACCACATTGTGTGTTATAATACGTATAGACGCCACCGATGAATGATTGATGTGTAAATATACTATCGTTCACATTATTCATGATAAATGAATCGGTTTCAAAATATAGTATATTTTCTTCTTTTATTTGTTCCCAAAATAATGCCATTTTCAATAGATTATCTTGTTCATATAACTCCAAATTATCTTTAGTCAGTTTACCCAATTTAAATGTGTTACCAACCAATTCGGTCTTCACAAATTCGTGATCAAATGTGAATAAATGCAAATTCCATTCAGGACCGAGATTATACATTACATTAGTCACAATGTATTTGAGTAAATGATGTCGACGTGGTTCGACCATGACAGCAACTTATGTGTTATTGTATTCAAATTTGAACTTTTTGTTAATAGTTTCATATTGTTTTTTAAGATGACTTTCAATAATATCCATAAAATATCATTATTATATTATACATGAACGAAATACGCACGATTTCAATGTTAGTTAAGAAACTTGCAAAAAAGAATACATTAGATAAAAAAGATCGCAAAGATCTTGACAAATTATCCAAATTGCTAAAAAAATATCACGTGGTTGCTGTGATTGATGATATCAAAAAAATTTATCCATTAAAGTATAAAAAGTAAATGTATAGATATACGATAGAAAAGGAAAAGGATATTCCATCTATTTATGCAAATCCGTCGATAACAAATGATAATCATTTGAATAAACCGAAACCGTTACCTGTTCCGAAAAAGAAATGCGAATGTAAAACTGACATATACAAAAACACCAAAAAATATGATCTAGTGTATTCTATAATCTGTTTCGTGATCATCTTTTTATTAGGTTATCTCAATCATTCGATGGCTGCATAAACGTGTCTATAGTAATACGACGTTTTTGACGTCTCGCTTTGTCGTGTTATTTTGATCAAGTCGCCCGGTTTCGCATACATGTATTTAACCATTGGATCATTCGTATATATTCGTGGTAGATTCTGAATTCTAAAATTATTATTAAGCAAGAAATTATGTTTATCTTTTGTAGACATGATTTCATGTTTAGGTACTAGACAATGTTTTGTTATATTAAATTGCAACTCGGACTCACGAAATATTTGAATCGGGCATTCGATATCTTGAACGATCGCTTGTTTTGCAAAAGATGTTATGTTACTGGAATATATCAATATAATATATGACACATTATCGTCCAAAATCTGTTCTATTTCTTTGATCTTTTTAATACACACTTTGACATTTTTTACAAAGTAAACTATGATTGTATCATGTCGATCTACATTATCTCTATATGCCACCCAAAATTGTTCATGTTGCGTTTTATCAATATCTGAAAATCCACGGTAATGTAGCATCTCTTCGATAACATCCTCCATACGTATGTTATTAATTTTAATCTTAAATGATACTCACATGCAATTCATTAGATTTTAGCTGATCACTAGCAATAGATAGTTGTAATCTTTGATTATTTTCCGGCAGTTTCTGAGGTATGTTGACAATTCCCATATTTTGTGTTGTATTGTAATTATTTTGATTGGGTATAGTTGATACAGGAACGTATTCATTCTCTTTAGCATGTTTATCAATATTGATATCATTGATCGCTTCTTTCGAATCTAAATTGAGATTCATACGTCCGGGACCTGGTGTGAAACCATTAGATACTAATTCACGACCCATTTGTGGATTTTCTTGTTGTTGATAATAATTTGCTTGATACTGTGTGGATGACTTCAAATACGATCCTGCTGGTCCACTTATACCTTTATTGTATTGTCCTCGCTGTGTGTGAGTCGCTTGATGATGACGTGCTTGACTCTGTTGGTCGCCTCTAGCGGAACCCGTGTAATAATCTTCACAGTTGCTTGAATAATTTTTTACGGTGGGTTTTGCATCATAAGTATAGTTTGGTAACCCTTTTTGATGACCTCCCGAAAGAACACCCGTGTGACAATTCTCTTGACCTCTCATAGTATTTTTTTGATCGTCTTGAACATCGCTATAGACTCCTCTAGACATATTTTGCACATTTATGGGTGGTGCACATAACGTGGAATCTTCGGAATCCATCAAATATTTCGAATTCGTGTATGCACCTTGGCCACTACGAGATTGATGGGGATTGCCTGGATCAAAACATCTTGTATAATCTTGTGTTCGAGATGTGTTCGCGATCGTGTACGTGTTCTCTTGTCCATTAGCGATACCTACGATCGAGTTGCAATTGTCTCTATTTGTCTGTTTGTAAGAGACCGTTTGATCCGCTCGAGCAGACTGAGCGTCGAAATAGGATTTAGCAGGCATCACGTCTCGAGTGACACATCTGACCACGTCTCTATTTTGTGCTAATTTTGAATCCATGGTCCTATTGGTTACTTTTGCTACGCCTGGGACTACACGTCCTTCATATGTATTTTTTCTGTACCCATTAACGTTATCTGGCAATACCCTCGTTTGTTCATGGAACCCACCACCGGTCGATTGAGATGGATCTATACCTAAGCCTCTTCCGACCTTCTCTTGTTTGAAAGGCAATGTATTATTATGAATGCTTGAAGTCACATAGTGATCTAATTCGACATCTAATGTATTCTGAGATCCTCGGATGTTAGTAAGATTGGCGATCGGTTTGAATTGAGGAGCGTTTTCTTTACGATGAATATAATCTAGATTATCTACACCTGTAAATGTCGATAATCGATGATCCTTTACATTGTCATTTGTATTTTGACTCTTTTCACTTCTAAAGAATGGTACCGGTTGATTCTGAGAAATCAAAGGAAAATTCATTTTTTGGATTTCTTTCTTTGCTTTCATTGGAGTTTTTGCAAGTGTCACTGGTTGTTCCTTAACCGATAACGATTTCTTTCTTGCCAATTCATATCCGATGAAAGATAAACTAGCAATAATCAATACTTCCATTATTATACAAATTTATTTTAATTGTTGTTTCGATCCTTAAATGCAATTCGAGTATCTTTGGGTATCATTTTGGGTTTCAATAATGGTTTTTGTAAATCTTGATATTGGTATTCAAATCGGTCAATAGTCACTCCGGATAAAACATCACACGATTTCGGAATACGTGTACTTTGATTGAAATTATTCCAATAAATATCATCTCTGTCGGTCAACGTTGTATCCGGATATTGGGTATCTTCTTGAATCTTTTCAGTTGGTTGGGTACTGGGTAGTTTATTCAAAAATTGACCAAGACCTCTCAATTGAGATTCCGTATCGACACCGCGTTTATCCGGAACGGATCTACAATTCATCTCATCCATACACCTAGGTTTCTTCGCAGAGTTTACATCATTAAGAACATAGTCGGATATTTTAGAAGATTGTCGACTTGAAACCGTATCAGACAATAAATCTGTTTGCATTTATATTATAATGATATTATTTATTTCTAAAACACTTATTTCTATATAGATTTCGGGTTCTAACTCCAACTTGATTAGGAAGTGGAACATGTGTTTCTAATTGATACGTGTCTATAAATCTTTGGCCAAATTGTGTGTCTTCGATCGCGTCTTTTCTTGTACAATCGTTATGATATTCACCAAATATCAACGCAGATTCATCATCAATAGGTCCATCATTTCTCGCTTTAAATGGTGCGGTTCCTTGTAACACCGTATTGTCTCGGAATATTTCATTCAATCGAGTCGGTTGTGCTCGAAGAGTATTTTCTTCAGATACATCTCGCATGCTAGGAGCTTCTATATATTTCGTTTGATTGAGTTGATTTGTCATATACTTTATGGGTGCTTGACTGTATATGACTTGATTCTTAGTTTCTATGTTATCGTACATGATTCTAGTATTGACTGCTTTCATTTTTATTATTATATACAAATAAATATTTCATCCATCAAACCCCGTGCAAGCGATCGGATTCGATTTACATACTTTATCTTGACCATACAACCAGTGAGCAAATGCTCCTTGATCATTCGGTATCGACGTATTTGGTGTTGAATAAAATTGCCTTTGTGAATTTTGATTATCAAAAACATCGAATTCACTTTTGATTACACTTCTATTGAATTTCGTTGCGATGTCTTCTTCAACTTCGTCAACCGGACAGGCGTGTTTCCTTTCCGGATTATCACCTACCAAAACATTTGCAAATGGATTCCTTATAGTCGGTTTTTGACAATCTTCTTGAAACTTTTGACATCCGGATGGATTGTTATGTCTCTTCAGGCGACTACTAAACATCTTCTTTTGAATTTTAGAAACTAGTAATAATACGACCAATAATCCTATAGAAAACAATAGTGGCGATACATGTTTTCTATACAATGAAATAGAAACCCCTGAATATATAATCAATCTTGCTAAAGCATTGACTCGTTCTTCATATGATTGATATTTATTGGGGAAGAAATCAAACAATTTATCGGGATCAAACAATGTTTTCATTTAATATATAATGATGAAAATAAATATTTACTTTGAATTCAAAGAAGCATGACAAAAGGGTTGTGGATTTTTTGAATAATCAATCTTTTGATAGATATTATGCTTATCTGCAAAATCTACTAAAAATGCAAATTGTTCCCAGAATTCGGCATTGTGTGAATAATCCTCCGTCATCACGTGAGCAAGTTCATGTAGGACCACATAAATGATTTCATTGAATTGGTTCAATTCATTTGTCCTTTTGTTGACCAAACAGATTGATATTTGTTCACCTTTATTGAAATTGTATGCAAAGCTTTTGGGATCTTCTAATGAATCGAGTTCTTCAAGATATCCACTCCAATTCGTAAATAACTTTTTGACATTTTCATTGTCCTTATACTCCGACTCTTTCAGCAAATTGATCAATTCTTTTATCTTTTTGTTAATTTCGTGTAATAGTTCGGCCTTTTGTTTTGCAAGATTTGAATTATCAGTTTTATTAACATAATACGTTTTACCATTATCAACTTCTACAGATATGTTATGAGTGCTGTATTTTCTTTTTAAAATGGCTAAAATGACTAAAATGACGAACAATATACTAATAAATAACATTATTACTATATCTCAATCTTTTTATTGTTTCGGCATGTTCATTAGCATATTTTGCATTCCTTTCATCAACATCGCGGGATCTTGATCGGAGTTTTCAAAACTGGATGCACACTGTTGAGCCAACGCTTCTATACTGGACATCATGTTATCGGGAATCATGCTGATTGTCGATCCGAACACGAATAGGGTGTTAAGATGTGCCCATATGGCATCTTTGGTCGTGTTTGAAAGATCTGGTTTCCATATTTGTTTGATTCCCAATTTTTTATTGAGTTCAATATCGAGATCGAACAAAGATTCATCTTTGTTGGTGATGTATGTACTGTATGGTCCGACCTCTGACATGAATACATCCAACACCTTTCGTGGATTGTTTGATTTCAACAATTCAAAGTTTGATTTGTATACTTTAATTTTTTTGTTATCCGGAAACGTTTGAGTAAGCTCTTCAAGAAATTGTTCCATCAGGTTGGTGAATGTAGACAAACTTGACATTGTGTATTTTATTGTCTTTTAATATAAAACTTTAAATCATTAAAACGCGAATCATACTGTAACTTTTGATCGTATCTATAACACAAAACATAACCGAATAACATTATCAAAACAAGACCGATATACGTTCCTAGAGGCGACTTTTGATTTTTATATATCATTATAATATACATGTTAAATATTAAAGTAGTCGAAATACTTTTAGGTGTTCTTTTAACTTTGATGATAATTCAAATATATTTCAAAAGTTTCAAAACGGTGTCAGATAAACAAATTCTATTTGTTTTGATTCTTGTATTATTATGCGACAAACTTTTTAACAAATCAAAAAAAGAACACAACACAAGCGATCTCGCCCCGGTGACTGTGGACGGTGCAGCGGCCGTCTTTGATGCCGACGCTTTCGATCATTTGAATAAAATCGTAAAAGCTTTGGCAGGTGAAGGTACGATAACAATACCCGGTAATGTGATTATAGAAGGAACCTTGTACGTTAAAGGGGCTAATTTGAAGTTCGATCAACAAGATGATGGAGATTCTATAATATCTACCACCAATAAAAATCTTAAAATACGAAGACTTGACAGTGAAAATGTAGAACAAGCTCTAACAGTATATTTATCCGGAGTACATCCTGGATCGACCTTTAAAACGACATACTTAAATGTCAGTTGGCAACTCGAGGCTAGTCGTCTAGTTGCTAAAACTGGCAATAGCAATGATTGGATTGATTTCTATTCAAAAGTAAATCTATCTGCTCATCATGGACGAAATAAGTCTGTAAAGATAATGGATAAATTTTTATGTGAAAAAGATAGCCATTTCAAAACAAATAGTCATTGTAACGATTTTAACGAATTGTCTTAAGAGATCAAAATATATTCGAAACTGCTTGTGATTAATATTAGAACACCTGCAATAATTTTACACGATATACTATATATACTAAAAATGTTCCTTATCGTCATTCTTTTAATTATTGTATTGTTCGTACTAGAATCAAAAACATCAGAGAACATGAAAATTGTATGTGGAGGTGTTCAATACGATGGAAACCCAAAATCGTGTGATGATTCTGTAGATCTATTAAATATCGACGACGTATTCAATACATATAATACGAACATATTCTTTTGTCATAACAATATTCGGTATTATCTAAATATCAAAGATTCCGATGAACAGGGAATGTATAAGCCGATGATTTATGCATCATGCAATTATAACGCGAAAACCGAATTTCAATTGAAAAAGGAAAATGATCGTTTCACTCTGCATAGCAAGGATGAAAAGTTTGCGATGAACTTATGCAAAATGTCTTGCGAAGAACAAAAAATAAATGAAAAGTGTAATAACGATCAATTATGTAAAGAGACCAAAGAGATAATGTTATACAAACCCTGTAAGATCGGTATCGAAAATTGTATATGTTTTTCAAACAAAAATGAATTGATCGATTCAAGTGTATTCAAAGGGAGTACAAGCACAGATTCTTGCGAAGAGGATATCAAATTGAAGATCGAGAAAAACCTTAACGATGAGAATGAGAATGGTTATTTTATAAGTATCCAAGAAGCTCGTACGAATGATAAACAAGTGTATTTGAATCCCATCGATTTAGATGATGTAAGTGAATGTGATGGAGAACAATGTTATAAGATGAGTTTTGATCATATTAACAACAAGACTATATTTTATTTTGAAAGATAATAATATATAATGGGTAATGTATTAAGTGCACACGCACCAAATGATGTTCATTGGGTAAAAACATATCAAAATGATGATCGCACTAAACCAAATTTATTCGGCCAATTCATAATGAACGCATTAGTGGATGTCAAAGGAAGTGATGACCCTTACGCCACACAAAAATCGGACTTGATGAAACGTGCTTGTTGTATGAACACGATTGGCGACGTCGATTTCAATAAGACTACATTGGATACTTCTTATACACCAGGTGGTATCGCCGTACCGATTGCAAATATAATACCTAAGGGACAAATTGGTATACCGTATGCCGATAATTTGGATGAAACAAAAACGACCGATGTCAAACATGCTATGAAAGTGTTGAGTAAAAATGGAATGCCAATTCGAAGATTGAATTTGGCTCACAAAGATGCTACAATTGATTGTACGTATGACGATAATTTATACAATCGCTACACGGATCATACATTGAGCTCTGAACATGCACCGTGTGATCGATTTTACAACAACTATTGTAAAAGTAAAGTGATACGTGAATCGGGTGGAGGTCATGGGTGTGGTCCTGCTGGATCCAACCAAATCAATACATCTAAACAAGCATGTAATCCTGAATTGATAAGTTCTATAACTGGAACTTCCTCAACGCCGGAATATCTTTTCGCAAACAAAAAAAGCCCCACCTTTTACTATCCAGATGATTGTAGTTGTGTTAATTCGCCATATGGACAAAATTATGGAGGTCCATCTGGTGTGTTGTCTGATTCGTACGGCGGTGACTTTTCGTTATTCAATTATCCAGCCATGTGGGATGACACATGTTTGGTAACACATACAACACCATATAATGATGAGTTTGGTGGATCTTATGCAAATAAAAGAGATTCAAACGAATTAGTATATTGTGAAAATAATATCAGTTTGAATGATGTACAGTCTGCAGGCGATATGCAAATTAATATTCAAGCGATGAACGAATGTTCTGGTGGTGGCGTGGATCCAGAAGAATTACCGAAGGATGGCGACGGAGAAGACGACGGAGAAGACGACGGAGAAGACGACGAAGAAGACGACGACACAAAATTTAAATTTCTTGATTTCGAAGTTGAAAAGGAATTAGGTCTAGATAAAAATAGTTTTTATAGTTTATTAGCAGTATGTATTTTCATGATTATGTGTATGTGCATGATGTCTGTTATGATGATGATGTAACGACACAAAAAAATATAATTTGTATGATATAATTAGAATGTACACAAAGTATATGATTGACTCACAACCAAAACCAATAAAACGAGAAGGTTTCTGTTGCGGAATGGGTGGCAAATCGAAAACCGAAACGGAAACCAATATAGACAAATCGATGGTTGTTAATTCGTTAACAAAGGTGACAACAAATGTAGCACAAAACATAAGTACCGAATCAAAACAACAATTTGCAACCTTCGTGTTACAGAAGAATACACAGGAAATCGATGGTCTAGTATGTGGTGGTGATATGAATATAGATCTAACCTCACAAAATACAGCAGATGTTCAAGCTGACGTTGAAATGACGATCAAAACGACGAATGATTTAAACGCGGATATTTCTACGGGTGTTTCGAATTCGATATTAAGTGAAACCTCAGATGGTGCTGGTGGTATTGATGATATGTTAGCGACATTAGATGGTGCTTTTGGTGAGATAGGAGCGACCGCTCGAGATGCTATAAATGGGTTAACGGGTAGAGATTCAGAGACCAGTACAAAAATGAATATAGATCAATCTCAGACCATTAATATGGACAATATTATCGAAAAAAACTTGAATGCTGAAATAAACGATTCAAGCGTGCAAGAAGCGATCAATAATATGAAACAAAGTAATAATCAAACGGTGAAAAATGCATTATCCGGTGGTAATTGCAACATTAAGGCACTTGCTACAAACGATCTAAATGCGATATTCAATGCTGTATTCACGACCGAAAAGATGAACAAAGTGTCTACAAACATTGTTGACGAGATTGCACAAGAATTTGAAAAAATTGATAGCGATGCAGGTCTAATCGGGGAAGCAGGCGAAGCGTTGGCGACCGCGATGGTTGGTGCAGGTCAAGGTATTGATCTAGCTACAGACAACGTCGCAGATGTTGCAAATAATGCAGTGGATGAAGTTGGGGAGACGTCCAGATTTGCAATCGGTTCAATCACAAGTGGACCAGTGTTAAGTATTGTCGGTTTAATTGTCGTTTTGATGATGTGTGCAGCGGCCGCCTATTTTATGATGAGCACTGATGGTGCTAATAATATACCGAATCCATTAAAGAAAAAATAAGTATAATATAAGTATGATACTTATTTTCACCATTTTAATTTGTTTATTATTTTTCCGAAATCATAAAGAGTACACCGGAACTACGACAGGGACTACGACAGGGACTACAGGAACTACGACAGGGACTACGACAGGGACTACGACAGGGACTACGACAGGGACTACCGGAACAATCGGAACTACACCGGTAACCGCCACAGAAACCGCCACAGAAACCGCCACGGGAACGACAACTGGGACGGCAACTGGGACGTCGACTGATAATAACCAAAAAGTATATATGTTTGCAGGTATAGCAATCGTTCTCATTCTTATGATGTGCATGATGGTAATTGCGGTCGGTGTAAAAAAAGTGAAAAATGCACCCCCCCCGCCACAACAACCTGTTATGGTATTTAGTTAAAAAAAGCAAAATATTTCAAAAGTCTTCATCCAATTCAAAAGTCTGTCGATCTGGATCTGCCATAACTCCAGCTTTCGCATATTCACCGACTCTTTTTTCAAAAAAGTTTGTTTTCCCGTCTAAACTAATATTCTCCATAAAATCAAATGGATTCTTTGTTGCAAAGATAATAGAATATCCCAATTGTTTTAGTAATCGATCCGCAACAAATTCTATGTATTCCGACATTAATTTTTGATTCATACCAATCATCCGACATGGGATTGATTCTGTGATAAATTCTTTTTCGTTCTGGACAGCTTCAGATACGATATTATGGACTATTGTTTCTGAAGGCTTTCTTTTTAGATAGTGAAAAAGAGTCACAGCGAACTCTTGATGTAATCCTTCATCTCTTGATATCAACTCATTGGAAAAAGAAAGACCGGGCATCAGTCCTCGTTTTTTCAACCAAAAGATGGCACAGAAGGAACCCGAAAATAGAATACCTTCGACACATGCAAACGCTATCAAACGTTCTGCGAACGATTTATCCTTATTGATCCATTTTTGAGCCCAGTATGCTTTTTTTGAAACCGAAGGGATCGTGTGAATGGCGTTAAATAGATGAATCTTTTGAGAGTGATTTTTGATATATCGATCTATCAATAAGCTGTACATCTGACTGTGAATAGATTCGTTGTATTGTTGATAACTGTAAAATGCACGAGCTTCAGGAATTTGCACTTCATCACTAAAATTTCTAGCAAGATTTTCATTAACAATCCCATCTGACCCTGCGAAGAATGCCAATATATTGCTTATGAAAAATTGTTCAGAGTCGTCCAACGATTCCCAATCAGCGTCGTCCTTTGAAAAGTCTACTTCGGTAACCGTCCAGAAACTCGCTATAGCCTTTTCAAACAAGGTATATAAATCGGGATATTGAATAGGGAATAATACATATCGATTTGGATTTTCAATTAGGATAGGTTCTTGATATTTTTGATAAAATTGTTGAAAATTCAAAACTTGTCCGGATGTATCATCGATCATCGGATATGAGCTAAGATTATTCCTATATTCGACCGTGAATGAGATTCCTAATTGATTTAGCATATTCTTGGCTGTCTCGCAATGATCACATTCATCTTTCGAATAAACGATAAACATACTTTATATAATGATATACATAATAATTTTAAGTACTTTGGATCGATTCTATCGTATGATTGATATTGAGATTCTTCCATTCGTTCTTATTGGTCATTAAAATCAATTTGTCCGAATCTTTCAAATCGTACTCTCGCAAAACATTTCGAACGGTCAGCAAATCTGTATTGGTATTTTTGATAAGGAAGTTTTGATTACAACCACCATATTTCAAAATATGATTACTTACATCGAATGACGTCTCTTCTTCTGAATACATTACATGTGCGAGTAGATATCGATCTTGAAATGTTTTTTTATTCAATAGATCATGCATTATTGTCTTTGATTCTTTCGGATCTTCTAATATCCTTGAATGAATTTTATTATTTGTTACGATTCGGTATTCGATATAAAAGTTTTCAAAATACTTTGTATTGTAATAATTAGATCCTTTAAAAAAGGTATCTGTTATATCTACGTTATCATTCGAATCTTTATCGTATACGATTACTTTATAGATATAAAAAGGCATTGGTCGTCTTGTAAAACGAATAAAAAATAACATCATAGAATCGATGCAAAAATTGTAATAGTAATACATGTACATATAAGCCGTTAGCAAATGGTTGACAATGTCCTTCATTCTTCTTTACTTTATTTTGCTGTCTTTAAATATCTTAAAATTAAGAATTCTATTTAATTCATTTTATATGTCATCTATTGAAGCGAAATATAAAGAGAAGTTGGAACAGATAGAGTCGATAAAAAAAAACGTGTTTGAAAAACATAATGAATTAGAAATACTAAAACGGCAAAGAGAAAAGGAGGATGAACTGAAACGTATCTTTGATCTAGACAAAAAAATTCATAAATTGGAAGATACTATCAAAGCAGAATCAAAGGTGGATCAAATAGAGTATATGATACAGGTATGTCCCCTTCTAAATGAATATTGTGTTAACGATGAAAAAAGTGAGTTTGAAAAGATAGACACATTGAACTTTGGTAATTTTGTGGAAAAAAGATATGTGAACAATCGCGGTGAATTGTTCAATCAGTACATGGAAAAGTTTGAAGATACACCGATCAAACAAAAGGTCGAAACGAATTCCGCATTGTTTTGTACAAATTGCAATACGGAATGGACGATATCAAATAATGATTCGACATATATATGCAAGCAATGTGGAGAATATGAAACCTATTTTGAAACGAATTCAAACGGATTGACATATGAACAAGAAATTAGTACGGATACGAATATAAACTTCGCTTACAAAAGGATCAACCATCTTCGTGAAATCTTGGCACAGATTCAAGCAAAAGAAACGTCAAATATACCCAATGAAGTATTAGACGCATTACGAACAGAATTCAAAAAGACGCGTATAACGAACCTATCGGAGATTACACAAAATAAAGTTAGATTTTATTTAAAAAAATTGAAATTTAACAGATATTATGAAAATTGTAGACAAATCACGAATATATTGAATGGAAAGCCGCCACCGACGATATCCGAAGAATTGTATGAAAAGATCATGACATTGTTTTCCGAAATCCAAGAACCATACGAAAGAGCATGTCCATCAAATAGAAAAAAAAAATTCAGTTACAATTATATAATATACAAGTTTTGTGAGCTTTTAGATGAACAAGAAACTATGCAACTGTTTCCATTGCTAAAAAGTAGAGAAAAGTTATACCAACAAGACTGTATATGGAAAAAATTTTGCGAAATCAACGATTGGCCTTTTTATAAAAGTGTATAGTATAAACCGTGTAAAATGTACACAAAAATAAAAGAGACACCCGGAGGAGGTGCGTGTTTATTCAATTCAGTTGCGTTTGGATTACTGCATTATACAAATCAAAAGACATCTAACAAGAATATCATAAAACTTGGTAAAATATTACGCAAACTGACCGTACAACATTTAATTAAAAGATCTATTAAAAATAAAAATTTTAAAACGATGTTAGCAATCAGTTATCAAGATGAATCAAACAAATCGATCAATTCAAGCGACATCGACACACTAGGTAATACGTATATCAGAAATATGAAAAGGAATTCCACGTGGGGTGGAAATTTTGAAACGGATATATTAAACAAAATTGTTAAAAAAACGTATGACTTCCGAGGTATACGAATCATCGATGAAAATACAAATAAAAAAATTAACAATATGTCCGGTTCCGTGAAGAACAAGGCAAAATATCCATTAATACATATATCATTATCCGATGTGAATCAAGGCGGATGTCATTTTAGTTTTGTAATTCCTCAATCACGATCGGGACATCGTAAATCTAATTAAGAATAATTTGTATTGTAATTTCTAAGAATGACAGAAACCATCGATTATCTTGATGAAGATTATATTACAATTCCAGGACAAAAGTACGCACTCATTTCTGTGGTGAGTCCCGAATCGCGACAGAAGAATGATATCTGCGGAGTCAAAATTCGTGGTGTGTTTTCAGAATTGGAACTTGCTCAACAACATGCACAAAAACTTCAAAAGGTTGACACAACTTTCAATATTTATTTGGTAGAATTATATAAATGGTTGCCAATTCCACCGGATGATGATAATATAGAAAACCATGAGTTTATGGAGCAGAAATTGAATGATATCGTAAAAGGACATAAAGAACAACAGATTATGTCCAAGCAATTCTTCGAAGAACGAAAGATGGAGCAAATGGAAGATGCGATGAAACAGGTGAAGGAAGCAGAGGAATTACAAAAACAGCAAGCGGAATCCGGTTCGAGTGAACAAGAAGAGTATAGTGTTATTACGGATGATAGTATCGTGACACAAGAGCCATCTGAAAACACTATCGAACCACAAACGGATGTAACGGATGAAGAGAAAGAACAATACGAAAAAGAACGACAACGAAAAGGAAAAATTTTTCTATAAAAGAATTGTATAATGGATAATCTAAAAACTCTAGGACTCTTTTTCACTTTTGTCGGTCTTACATTATATTATATAAGTAAAAACATGAAACCACCAAAAAAAGAGATTCGATATGTGAAAATGCCAACTACCGATCCATATGAATTACAATCCGAACGATATAAAGCGATGTTTTCATCTTAACGTTTTCTTAACATGAATTATAGGTTTGTTTGGATTAGATTTGATCGCCGTATGATCCAAGGTATCGCCTTTATCATGTTTTGAGTTATATTTCTTTTGATGCATCTGCCAAAACTTCGGATGACCAACTTTGAAATCCTTTCTTATAGACGCCTTATACCAAAATACCACATCTTCGACTTTATTACTTTTACTCGTGTTATCTAAAACTAAGCATTCATAATTTTCCGTACAAGCGGTCATGACTTGATTGAACATATCGAATGTTGGAAAGATTCCGAAAAAGTTTTTCCAAATCTTTTCACGATTCTGAACAATATTTTCTCTTAGGATGAAAACGTAATCTATATTACATCTAAGATCGGGTGACAGATCCATACAATATTGCATAGCTAGCATTAAACAAATTCCCCAATGTCTTCCATTATAAAAGATAAGTCTCATTGTTTTGTCTCTTAGTAACTTTTTATCATACATGCAATCATCTAAAAGTAAAAATGCACTTTTGTTCTTTTCACTACTTTTGATTACCGTTTTTTGTCTTTTGATCATTTTTTCAACGACGTCAATTTTAAATTCATTATAGACAAATAAATCAGGCACAAACTTTTGATAAAAACAATTACCTTCTTCCGTACCGGACATGACAACTCCAACGGGAATATGTTTTTTGTAGTACATGATGTCAGCAATCAATGTGGATTTGCCTGTATTTCTTTTACCACAAAACACAAGAACTCGGTTATCATCAATCGTTCTAGGATCGAATTTCTTCAACTGAATATTCATAATCTTCTTGTTGTATAGAAATAAATATTAACAAGTTATTTATACACGGTGAAAATTATTTTATTTTCTTATAGTATATAATATACAAACATGGGAGGAGGATTAATGCAACTCGTCGCTTATGGTGCTCAAGATGTCTTCTTAACAGGTAAGCCTGAAATCTCTTTTTTCAAAGTGGTCTATCGCCGCCACACCAACTTTGCCATGGAATCTATTGAACAGACCATCAACGGTACGGTGAAACCCGGTAACCGATTAACGTCCACCGTCAGTCGTAATGGTGATCTCATTTCAAATGTGTACCTTGAAGTAGATTTCGGCAGCACGGATACCGCAAAGTTATTCAACTCTGTAGGTCATGCTTTAATCGAATATGTTGAACTCGAAATTGGTGGTCAACGTATCGACAAACATTATGGGGAATGGATGGAAATTCTTTCCGAATTGACTCTTCCGGAAGAAAAACGACAAGGCTTCAAAGAAATGATCGGTCGTCGTGATGCTTACATCGCTGGAAGTTCACCATTAGAAAGTAACAAACTTTTCATTCCTCTTCAATTCTTCTTCTGCAAGAACCCGGGTCTTGCTCTTCCATTGATCGCTCTTCAATACCATGAAGTCAAACTCAACATCAAACTTCGTGATTTAGCAGAGTTTAGTAGTCTCTCATCAATAAATGACTTCGATGTCAAACTATATGTTGACTACGTATACCTCGATACAACGGAACGTCGTCGATTCGCCCAAATGCAACATGAATACCTTATCGAACAACTCCAACACACTGGTCCCGCCGCTGGTGACGAACAAACCCAACGATTGAACTTCAACCATCCTGTAAAAGAACTTGTATGGGTTTACAGGAAAGCTAGTCAACCAGCGACAGAAAAGATGAACTTTTCTTTCTCGGGCGGTGCAAACTACATTCAATATCACAACAGTCTTACTGGAGATGCTGAACAAAATGGGGACGTTGCAAACGTTGTGGATCCGTTCTTATCCACATCTGCGACTGATTGGTTCAGTAGCATGAAACTTCAACTCAATGGTCATGACCGTTTCTCCGAACGCGATGTCCGATATTTCCGTCTTGTGCAACCATACCAACACCACACTCGTGTCCCCGCTAAACACGTATATTGTTACTCTTTCGCATTGAACCCTGAAGCTCATCAACCTTCAGGAACATGTAACTTCTCTAGGCTAGATAACGTATCCATGAAATTCGAATTCGATTCATCTAAATCGGTATCATCAACGGACGAACTTTTGGTCTATGCTGTCAACTACAACGTATTACGTATCATGAGTGGGATGGGTGGATTATCTTATTCAAACTAAATTAGATGAGATCCGATCTTGATTTTAGGATAGAAATGTAAAAAAAATAAAATCGCAATTTAGGATTATTAGGGGCGAAAATATATAATCATATAATTTTACATCGTTTTATGAAAAAATTTCCATGTAAAATTATTTTCTTTGTGTAATTTATATATTAAAACATGGGAGGAGGATTAATGCAACTCGTCGCTTATGGTGCTCAAGATGTCTTCTTAACAGGTAAACCTGAAATCTCTTTTTTCAAAGTGGTCTATCGCCGCCACACTAACTTTGCCATGGAGTCTATTCAACAAACTTTGAATGGTACCACCGCATGGGGCAATCGTCTCACAGCTACCGTCAGCCGAAACGGTGATCTTATCACAAACATGTGGCTAGAAGTCGAATTGCCACATACAAATTCCGGTGAGTATGTAAACTCAGTCGGACATGCTCTGATCGAATATGTCGAACTTGAAATCGGTGGTCAACGTATTGACAAACACTATGGTGAATGGTTGGAAATATTGAATGAATTGACATGTCCATCTGAAAAAGCTGCTGGGATGAATGAATGTATAGGCAAACGACCATTTCAACAAACCAATGGTCAAACTGCTGCGGATAGTTTGACATCTAATTATCTATACATTCCACTTCAATTTTTCTTCTGTAGAAATCCTGGCCTTGCTCTTCCATTGATTGCTCTCCAATATCATGAAGTTAAAATTAATATCAAGTTCCGTGATTCAGGGTATCTTCACATGAATGGTGCTACTCCTACTGCATTGTCTACCGGTGTCAAATTATATGTCGATTATGTATACCTCGACACAACAGAACGTCGCCGATTTGCACAAATGCAACATGAATATCTCATCGAACAACTTCAACACACCGGACCGGCTAAAGCAAGTGACAATACACAAAGGTTGAATTTCAACCATCCAGTAAAAGAATTAATATGGGTTTTCAGAAGTGGTGTAGCAAATACCGAAGTGTTGAACTTCAACCAAGAAGGTTTAGGTTATTATCCTTTCGAAGGTATAGATACAAGTGAAACTTCAACCGCTACAAATGCAAGCAGCGTTGTTAAGGTCAGTAGTACTTCTTCAACATTCTATCAACCCGTTGTCGGTATGAAAACTCCATCCAATGAATGGTTCAATACCATGCAACTTCAACTCAACGGTCATGATCGCTTCTCTGAACGTCAGGCTAGTTACTTCCGTCTGGTACAACCATTACAGCATCATACAAAAGTACCAGTGTCTCAAAAGATTTATTGTTATTCATTCGCATTAAACCCTGAAGCCCATCAGCCATCTGGAACATGTAATTTCTCACGTCTTGATAATGTCAGTATGAAATTCACGGACTTAAGCACAGCTAGTAGACCATCGGCTAACAATTCAGAACTCCTAGTGTACGCTGTGAACTACAACGTATTACGTATCGTTTCTGGGATGGGCGGATTATCTTATTCAAATTAGATGGAATGGGTGGGGTTTCTATTCAAAAAAAAGTTACGAAATCTGAGATCAAAATTTTTTTTACTTAAAGGTCGTTGATAGTATAACAAAACAAACATGATGCAACCACGCGAATCAACTGTCTACAATCATCATCGTTATGAAAACGTCAACGGCACCATTGAATTAAATGATGTGATTTTATTGAAAGTCGGTCATGATGCTTACACACTTGTCGACACGATCCATTTTGATAAAATCAAATCAATCACTTGGCATATTCATAAACAAAATGGTTATATCATCCATACGATTCAAGATTACTCTCGAAAACTTATCAAAGATACACGATTTGAAAACATGCATTCTATTTATCTTCATCAATATATCCTTGAATTGTGTGAAAATAAGCAAAGACCGTCTGAGAACTATTCGGTCGATCATATGAATCGACACAGGTTTGATAATCGAGTCATCAATTTAAGATGGACCACTGCTTCGGAACAAAACATGAACAAGAATCTTCGTATTGATAAGAAAGGACCACCTCAAGAGTTGATCGACATCGGAGTCACCGAATTGGCAAAAAATGTTAGATTCGATAGATCTCAAAAACGATTTGTCATTGAAAAATGTCATTACACCAATTTTACTCTAGTGAATGGAAGTAGAAAAGGCACGATCTTTCAACAATACAGAGATGTATTGGAAGCTGGTATCAAATACGATTCAAACAAAAAGATCGAAATCAAATGGTCTTTTGAATCTTTGAAAAATATTTTGGAACGATTGAAAGAAGAATGTGGGATTGATATACCATATCAAGCCCCAACGTTGAACGATGACAGAATTTTTGAAGGACATCTGAACATTCTATTACATCAAGCAAATATACATGGTATCGAAACAAAATTGAAAAAGGATAACTTTCCAGAAGGTGTTCACTTTGATCTACCAAAATATACTTATTATTCACCAGCAAAAGGTAATAAAGGTGACTCATTTACCATCGAACGACATCCAAATATGGAAAAGAGACAATGGAGAACCACCGGAAGTGTGCAAGTATCGACAAAGATAAAATATGAACAACTTATGCAAAAATATAGTGAACTTTCTTAATTTTTTATTTCACAAAATAAAAATACGATGAAATAAAAAATGAATAATGTCGGGAATGGTCGTCTTCGTCGAAAACAGAGACTACCGATAAGGTTTGATAACGAAATGGTAAAATGGCCATCTACGATTAGAAATGGGATATCATCGGTTTCGTTTAACGAAACGGCATTAAGTAAACTCACTGGATCGATATCGTATCTGCATATAAACAAAATATTATTTACTCAAGATTCCGCTAGACATTCGTATTATAACAAAAGATTTACTATTACGGATAATGTATTGAAAGTATGGAAAACAAAGATATTGAAAAATCAAAAAAAGAGATTTAACATTCATGAAATCAAAGAAATATTGAAAATGTCTGATTTAACTTTAGATGTCATTTTTGAATATCCGATGGTGAATGTGTATAGTTGTAATAATAGAAGATTATGTATGTTGCATTTACTGTATGCGTTAGATTTATTTGATGGCATCGTCAAAGTCCAATTCACAAACAATTGTGACCCCTTTACAAAGTGTCATAAAAAACAAACCGATTGTACGAATACGAAAATTTCAAATTTTCACAACAAATTAACCGGTGTCAGATAAGTGTTTTGTATGAGAGATCTTTTCAAAATATTCAAAGAATTATTAAAACATCCATATTTGGTTGTAAATAATAAACATTATAACAAACTTGAGAATATAATTAACAACTTGTATAAAAATGATATCCGTAAACATAAATAATCAAGGATATTGTTGCAATATAGACTTCCAAGTATTATTTAAACCATTTGATAAAGATATTTTGGGATTATAATGTAGATCTCTCATTGCTTTTGATATATCCGCACAAGTATGTGGCACATCGCCTAGTTGTTCTGGTAATTGATTAATAATCGCCTGTTTTCCGGTGACCGATTCACAAATTTTTATAAATGTATTCAAAGATACTGGTTTATTATTCCCTAAGTTGTAGATGTCACATTCGATGAATTCATTTTCCAATGCTGCAACGATTCCTTGAACTATATCATCGATATATGTATAGTCTCGTGATGATTCACCGTCACCATATTTATCGATCGCTATTTCATCGGATATCGATCTCAAAAACTTGAACGGTGCCATATCAGGTCTACCTCTAGGTCCGTACACGGTGAAGAAACGTAATCCGATTGTGGATATACCGTACAATTGATGAAACATTTTCGCATATAATTCCATCGCCATTTTGCTACAAGCATACGGACTGTTGCATGTTGATATGATATCGTCTTCCGAGAAAGGAACTTTCTTGTTCAATCCATACACGCTACTGCTACTCGCATAGACGACACGTCGAACATTATGCTTGATGCATTCGTTCATAATGTGTATGAAACCATCTATATTGACTTTGGTATAAACATGTGGATTTTGTATACTGAATCGAACACCCGCCATGGACGCTAAGTGGACCACCTTATCGGGTTTGAAATCTTTGATGCAATCTGTATTATTTATATCTTCTTTTTTGAATGTGAAATATTCAAATCGATATAATATTTCCAAGTTATTCATTTTGATTTCTGGATCGTAGTAGTCATTCAAATTGTCTATACCAAGAACTTGATAATCGTTTTTCAAAAGATATTCACAAACGTGTGATCCGATGAATCCCGCACATCCTGTAACAAGTATTTTCATATTGTATAATATAGAAGAATGCAAATATTGGCAAATATCGTACGATTATTACACATTCTTTTTATTTTGTTTATGTTAGTCATACCATTCACAAAGAACAACTTTTTACTAAATTTGTATATAATCATAGTGCCATTTTTATTCTTTCATTGGGCGACGAATGACGATACTTGTTTTTTGACCATCGTAGAATGCAAGCTGAGAGGAGTTCCGAAATCGAATGCATTCATGCAAAGTCTAATCAGTCCTATATATAAAATTCCGAATGATTTGATGGGACTTATAACCAAAATGGTAACCTTATTTTTATTTTACTTTGTTCTATATAAGAGAAAGGCGTTTATATTATACTAAGATGTTTGAATACTCAAAAGTGGCTGTATCGGTGAGCTTGACGATCTCTGCGTTACAATCGAGTATCACGAATCAAAATTACAAAGATATATATAATTATCTGTTGATGGATGCATCTATTGAAGATTCATGCGAAGATTGCAACCAGATTTTGAATTTAATATCAATGGAAAGTCAATGCAGATCAAAAGATGATTTATATAATATTTTCGAAGAATTTTCGAAATTTGATTTACAATCAAAGAATATAAATTTACTAATCGATACAATATTAGAAAACAAAAGACCAGTAAAAAATTTCATATCAAATTGCACATCATGTGATATTGTTAATCTCGATCAAAAGATTTCAAAAGTGAAATCGAAACTCAATGCTTTGAATTTGAAGAATGCAAAAGTAAAAATGTCATTATTACAAGAGCATTATAATAATTGACAGTGTAAAGCATTTAAAGTAATTATTCAAATATTTGTATTAGTGGAAATGTTGGTAACAGCGGTTGTATTCTGTGGAATGATTTGCGGAGTAATGGGGATTATCGTATGGCAACATTTCAAAGACAAGTATCGTCGTCGACAACAAGAAGAAGCGGATATATATTATACTCTCAATGCGTAAACATTGGGCGAACCACCTGTGATCAAGTATATTTATCCATAACTTGTTTGAGAATGTTATGAGTATTCGGAGACCATATACACCCTGCTTTCTTTTTTTGACCCGCACCGCGGTCTAGATGATAAAGCATGCATATTTTTTTATCGATCGCGTTGAATAATGTAATATGATGAATCGCCTGCCAATTGATATCGATATCATTGTCATCTAATATCGTTTTGATTGCAATTGTCATTCGACACTCTAAACTATGTTTAACATTGATGCCATATTTTGCTAAATCGACCACTTTATATCCATGACGATGGACACAATAATAGTAATATAACGGATATTCAAATGTTTCCCAATTCATCATAGAAATGATTTGATTGAACTTTTCAAACTGAATGAATCTGAAAAACTCATTTGCAATCTTTGGTTCATAAATTGGAATTTGACTAAAGAAAAAGTAAATCGATGTATCGATAGTTTTGAAAGATTTGTCAAACTGTTTTAAAATAGTTTTACAGATCTTGTTGTATTTTTGAAAATCGCTTTGATTTCCATACACTTCCTTTTTATCTCTAAAGCTCTTACATACATTATATATATTACTGAGATCTAAAAATAACGATTCGGAGTCTACGGTAAGAATAAATTCGTAATCATTTTCTTTTGATAATAGGTATACTGCGTATAACTTTTTGAAAATGGGATACAAGTTTCTTTTTTCAATTTCGGAATGATCGATATCAGAAGGTAATATGATAGATTTTATACCATCATTCATTTTTTTGAAACATTCTTCGTCGTCTTTATTTGTGTATATAAAATACAAATCGATATATTGTGTATTGTATTTTCGAAAAGACTTTGCAAGATTTAATGCATACTTTTTTTTTGGTGGATGAACAGGAACGACCACTGCAACCTTTTGCATACAATCGAAGAACTTAAATTTCAATTGGATACAACTCGGTCAAGTGTTTGTCTAATACATTGTCCGGATTTTGAGTTCGATGACTATAATGGACACATAAGGCGTTTCCACAAATTTTGTTATGTTTATCAATTTGTAAAGGATACATGAATGATAACCATCGCTCGTCGTCTTTGAACATGTTACCAAACATATTCGGATACATATGACCGATCCATGAAATACATTGAATACCGACCCTAGTATGATGTTCGATTGTTTTGTTTTCAAAAAAGAAAGAATCCGAATGATTATTTTTGAAATGTTTATGAAGGATTAATGTTTCGTCGGGTGAACAAGTGTTGTACTCTTTGTATTTTATATGATTGACCGATCTTATTTGAAATGTATTTTCTTTATAATTATATTGATCCATGTAGGTGTTATTATAAACATTTGCAAAGACAACAGGACATTTCTCTTTAATCCTAAAATGGATAAGATTCTTTAAAAAGTCAGAATGCAACCAAACGATGGCATCATCGATCTTCACATAAATATGATCGACTTTTTTACAATAATCGTAAAACAGATTCACATTTTTACAAGATCTTGCAGTGAATTGCAATTGGATTTTTGTAACGTGTATCCATGTATGTTTCGATTCTAACTCTTTTATGAATAGAATATCGGATTCTATATCCGTGTTCAGCCATAAATGCCATTCATCAAAATATTCTTTTTGTTTCAAAAGACAACGATATAACCTTTCTAAATATTGTTTTCTACCAGAGGGTGTGACTATGATAACATTCATTATACGTCCTTCACAGAAAATAAAAAATCATATTATTTGTATGAAGATCGTCGATGCATTCATTTTCTATAATGAATTGAAGATGTTGGAATTTAGATTAAAGACATTGTATGAACACGTAGATCATTTTGTGATCGTTGAAGCGACTCATACTTTTAAAGGAATTCCTAAACAATTATATTTTGAAAATAACAAACATAAATTTTCAAAATATATGAATAAAATAACCCATATTATTGTAGAAGAATTAACAAATAGTGTAAGTCCGCCGGATAATGAACACAAACAACGTAGATCTATAGTTACCGGTGTGAAACAACTTAATTTGGAACAAAATGATATCATAACTGTGTGTGACTGTGATGAAATATCAGATCCATCGTTAATAGATAAAATAAGACGTGGCGAAATGGAAATTGGAAGTTACGTTTCTATAGAGCAGGATATGTATTATTATAATCTAACTTGTAAACAGATCGAAAAATGGATTAAAGCAAAAATAATGACATATCAATATATGATCTTGAATGATGTTGAGAAAACCCGACATTCACATGATAATGTTGTAAAAAAGGGCGGATAGCATTTTAGCTATTTTGGAGATATAGAATTCATAAAAAATAAAATCGATAATCTTGCAAATTGGTATTTCAAGAAACCAAAACATAAATTTATGCTAGAACATAAGATTGAGAAACGCATGTCAAATTATGAGGATTTATATGATAGACAAAATAACCCATTTGAAAAAATAGAAATAAAAAACAATGATTACCTACCCGAACATTATAAAATGCTGATCACTTCGTAACTTTGATATAATCGATAATAAATGATGGATCTGTCCATGTATCCATCCATAAGTGTTTGTTCTCGATGAATTGAGTCATAGCTAAATGATTCTTTTCCCAAAAAGGGAATTGAAAATAATTACCACCGACTGTCAAATTGATAATAAGATACATTTCATGATTAAAGGGTGGATGGCATTTGAGTAATTTTGGTGACATCGCATTCATAAAAAATAAAATTAGGGAATATGCTCATCAAGAATTTAATAATCACAAGTATCTGAAAAAAGAATGCATAATGGTGAAGACGTTTTTGGAAGAACTAGTAACCCATTTGAAAAAATAGAAATAAAAAACAACGATTATTTACCTGAATACTACGAAATGTTGCGTGTTGAGTAATTATAATGTAATCGATAATAAATGATGGATCTATTCTTAATTGATTGGGTCGTTGTTAGATGATTATTTTACCAATCAACAAAGAATCATTTTATGTCAGTTTGGTTCGACGATTCAAATCATTCATATGTTGTTGTAAGATATGCTGCACTTTGAAAAATGAAAAACCAAAAACGGTCTTAGATGCATCTACATAGATTTGATCAATTTTCAAATTTTTAGTAAATACTTTGGTGATGTGTGCCAAAAAGAAAAATGTGAATACGACAACATTTAACATACATATGATTCTAAAAATCAATTGAGAGGTTTTCAAACCTTTTTGATATGATGGAAATATTTTGTTATTTATCAAAGATCCATAAATGTATCCAAAAATGAAATAGAATATCGTCAAGAAAAACATTGGATAGTATGACATATCGAAAATTTTAAACATTGTTTATAATATAATGCAAAAAGTTTTATCACAAAATTTAAAAATGAATATGTATGACCTTATTACGATCATGTTATTGACCGCAATCGTTTCAATATTGGTTTACGAAAATGACATTGTTCAGAAGATGATTGAATACATTAAAGATATTTTGGATTAAAAATCAATATATCTTTATGGACTCTCTGAAAGACTTAATCAAAGATACATTTGAAAAATATAGATGGAATAAAGACATTGAGATCGAATTTAGATTCGGATGGTTTGATAGAATTTCAAAAAGATTTACAAGTGACATCGACGAATACTTTTATGATTCTATTTTGAAAACATTAGAATCATTTCATGATTGGGATAATTATTTCACAAAAAAGACCAAAGAATACTATACGAAAGATAAAATCAGAATAATTGTAGAAAATGATAAAATAAAAAAGAAGATGATTAAAACCAATTTGAAAAAGTTTGATATATATATTGATGGATGTCCGTACGATATCCGATTCGCGATCAATCAAGAGAAAGAGACACAATACGAAGGGAAAACATGGTCTTTTATTAGAATCAAAGAAAGAAAGTCGTTCTTTTATAAAATGTGGAGGTATGATATTACGAAAGTGTACACTCCGACTGCATTCATTTCAAATCCATATATTGATAGCAACTATTCATATGAATTTGAAATCGAATATATACCAAATAATTTAGAATTTGATAATGATTACCTTTCTGAATCAATCATTATGAAATTAGAAGACGTGTTAGGAGTACCCGAAAAAAACCACTTAAGGACTGTTGAAGTCATTACATAAAACAACAACAATGGCTTCTATTATCAAACCATCTGCTTTCGATCTTGATTCTCTTGTCTTCTCTCAACCTATGAAGAACAGACAAGGAAGTAATACGGTGTATCTGAATTACAATGGAAAGAAGAAGGTTGTACTTCAAACACCAAAAATGAATGCACCATTTGGTCTATCTGAGTATCCAACCGAGACTGGTCCCAAATTCAGTCTGGATGCATCTTTCTTGACCATGGATGAAGACACAAAAGTGGCTGAGCTCCACTCTTTGTTGAAGTCTTTGGATGACAAATTGGTGAAGACTGCTTGTAACAATTCTGAAAAGTGGTTTGGTAAGACTATGAAAGAAGAAGTTGTTAGAGAATTCTACCGTCCATTGGTGAAAGAAGGGAAACAAAAGAAGGAATCGGAAGATCGATATCCCGATACCGTAAAGTTTAAAATCCGGACTTTGAACGGTGATGTAAATGTTGAAGTTTATGACAAGGATCGTAAAAAGACAACGATTGATGAACTTGTAGCTGGAAGCAAAGTGAGGTGTATCTTCGAATTGTCACCTGTGTGGTTTGTCAATAAGAACTTCGGAATCACTTTGAATCTGATTCAATTAGAAGTATCGAAACCAGAAAAAATCACCGGATTCTGTTTCGACGATGATGAATTTGAAGAAGAATACGAAGATATTGAAGACTAAGCATATAATCAATATATTTAGAAATTGTTTGGTATGAAAATACAGATATAGGTTTTGATATTTTACAAGATTTGAATATATATAGTGTAATTTAATTATGAACAATATCGATTCTATGGATGTTTTATACACGTTATTTTTTTTTGGACATGTATGTTCTACAAACTTGATTGATTACTCTAATAAATCGTATTGTGAATCGTTGTGACTTCAAATATCAATGTAACGAATCCGGTATCTTGAATTCTATTATTATTATTGCTAGTTCTTCCATCAGCGGATTTCAATTTTATATGTAATTGTGACAATTGTGACAATGGAGGGTTAAAATGAACGATCTTGTGATCAAAATCACTACCTTTTATATATCGTTTGTTGTCTTCGCATAAAATTGTACAAAAACATTGATTTACAGCGGGTACATTTGATTTAACTCGATTATTCAATTCAGGTATATCTAAGATGATATAGTGTTCGTTTGTAAAGTCTCCCGATATTCCTTTAAGTTCTACAGATGCCACGTTACGAAACACCGGAAACGAAGATTGATTCGGTGTATTGGTATTGAATTGGACGATGAAGTCGACATTTCCCGAAATTTGATGAGTAACATATCGACTATCGATGAAAAGGTATTCTTTTTGTGTTACTTTTTTAATTTGAGAATGTTGTTGCGAACCCCAATATTGTCCTATATTATTGTTATTCATTTATATAAAGATAATAAATAATTTATTCAATATACATATGTGGATTCAAAAACCGAATGACATTGTTATGCACAATTTAATATTCAGTGAAGCTAAAATGAATGCATCGGGTGGTAGAACCATTTATATAAAAAATGGGCAACGACGAATATATATGACGACTCCAAGATCAAAAATGCCATTTGGAATAGAAGATTATACAAGTGATTGTAAAAGATACAGTATTCATACACATTTGGAAAATAAAGATTTCAAATATTTCTTGCAAAATCTGGATCATTTTATTATAAAAAAAGCGAGAGAAAACTCAGAAATCTGGTTCGGTAAAGAATTGGATATTGAAACCGTTAAAGCATTATACAATCCCTGTTTGAAAAATTCATTATTCAGAACAAGATTACCGACAACAAATGGCAGATTTGAAGGAAACATCTATGATGAACATGGTAATACTATATCTATGGATAATCTAAAGGAAAACTGTCATGTTGAATTACTTTTGGAATGCAGTGGATTATATTTCATCGCAAAGGAGTTTGGAGTCTCATGGAAAATCATACAAATTAGAGCATATCCAAATGACGTTCTTGACGATTATGCATTTATGTCAGATGATAGTTTCGATTCCGATGCTGAACCGAATTGATTATATTTAGTATTATTTTAATTCATAGAATCTTGCATATATGCTTTATAATGAAAACTAAAAAGATACAGCGTACAGTGATGAGATCACGATCCGGAGTACCTATGAATACAACGAATCTAAATCGACTCTTATCAATGTATGCAAAAGGAAGACCGATCGTGTCAAAGAAGGCAAAGAAATCTAAAAGTAAAAGTATAAAACGAAGATAAATGAACTTATCTTACACGGTTAAAGATATACAAGAGATGTTATATGATGATAAATTATATTATGTGAGAAATCACGAAACAGAGTTATATGATATTTACGAAAATGGTAAAAGAATTTGGTACATCGGTTTTGGTAAGCTTGTAAATATTACAAGTACATATGTCGTTATGGATTTACGTGATCATAATACGATCAATACAATCATTTATCTAAAAGACTTTTTTGAAGATGTATCAAATGTACACTTAATCAGTTTTCTTTTTAAAAATCAAAAATTGCAAATAGAATATGAATTAGACAAAGTATATAAATTTGTTTTTAGTTTTGACATAATGATAACATGCACGTTTGCTTCTCGATTAAAATTCAAAATATGTGATGTTTTATTAGATACCGATGAAGAAGTGCATTTGAAATATATCCGATTATACAGATTACTTCGTAAAAAGAAAATGATAGAGATTATATTTCATCCCGATAACATCAATTTTGAACTAACCTAAAACCGATAAAGTGTATTCTAGTAGACTTGTGTTGTATATTGTTATATTTGTAATGACATAGAATAAGCGGTGTTATCCAAGATCCTCCTTTGACATTGCTAGTATCGCTTGAAGATTGTGTCCATTCCCAACAGTTCCCTACAAGTCCAACAATGCCATTTTGATTTTGATTTGTTATATAATCGACTGGGTATAACTGTTTATTGTTTGAAAGAACGTCATTACCCCATGGATATAGAGTAGAATAATCATTCGATGCTAATTTTTCCCATTCATTTATCGTTGGAAGTCTACAATTTTTCCATATTGCAAATGCTTCGGCTTCGTAATAACTTATATGCAAAATAGGATATTGATCATTTTGTATGTCGTATAATGGCTTTGAAATTCGATTGGTCTGAATGAATTTCCATCCATCATGTGACCATAGATTTTGATTCTCGTATCCATTTTTACAAATAAACTCTGCGAATTGTCTATTTGAAATACAATACTTTGAAATTCCATTGATAAAATCGATCCGATTTGATTCGAATGCGTATGAATTGTTATCTAAATTGAATAGCGAATTCTTATACAACAGTTTGCGAGTACATATAATGAGTTCAAATTTCATAAACACATATAGAAATATACGGATATCTAAAACGATATCGAGCGACACATGTTTATCAAGAGAATCTATTGCATTTTTCAATTGAAACTTCAATGAATTATATTTCAATTTTTTGAAATCTTTATAAGGATCTTTGAAAATATAGATCGATTGATTTTGAAAATGTTTTAGCAAATAGTATACGATATTATTATACTCCCAAATACATGGATATAAATCAAAAGATTTCAAAAGATTTATATCATTGTATTCGATATCTATAAAATCATATAAATATTGAAAATCTTCTAATACTATTTCAATACACTCCATAGATTTAAAGATATAAAAATGTGTGTATTTAATGAATCAGTATAGTCGTGTTTTAAGAACAAGCGATCCCAAGCTCGTGATTGGAGTGGGACCCGCGGGAGTAGGTAAGACAATGCATGCTTGTAAACAAGGTTTGTATAATCTCAAAAAAGGAAAAGTAGACAAATTAATTATAACACGACCAACTGTTTCTATAGACAATGAACAAATTGGATTTTTACCTGGAAGTTTGAAAGATAAAATGGAACCATGGATGTATCCAATATATGACATTTTTTTAGAAGAAATGGATAAAAAGGATTTACAAAATTTGATTGAAAAACAACAGTTAGAAATATGTCCATTCGCGTATATGCGAGGACGAACATTTAGAAAATCATACATTATTGCGGATGAGATGCAAAACGCATCCGTGAATCAAATTAAAACATTATTGTCTCGTTTAGATGAAAACAGCAAACTGGTGATGACCGGAGATTTGGATCAGTGTGATATATCTGAAAATGGTTTGGAAGATCTGTTGTACCGATTAGAGAAATGTGATAACAAAAACGATTACTATCATATCGAACAGTTTACAATTAAAGATGTGAAAAGAAGTGAATTTGTAAAATATATATTGTCATTGTATTCTTTTAAAGTTTAATATCGATCAAAGACCCTTGACTACTTGGTCGTTTTCCTCTACCACCAATCGCACTTGAAACATTGGAAGCGATGTACCCGATACCGCATGCAGTTGGAAACTGTTGACAAAATATAAATTGAGCAATCGTTCCTATTAAAACAAAAAAACCAATCGCATATAATATTTGACCAGTTGTATTCTTTGAAATCATATTGTGAGTGATATGCGATGGATCGTTCGGATTGTATCGTATATCCAATGTCTCTCCTACGTGTCTTGGGTTATCTTTATTTTTTGGTAACGTGTATTTTGTTTTATATGTTTTATCATTCACAACATATTCTAGATAATGAACCTCGTTGCAATACTTTTCGATTGTAGATGACCCGGTAGAAGACATGGAAGACGATCCTACGGATGACCCGATAGAAGACATGGAAGACGATTCTATGGATGACCCGATAGAAGACATGGAAGACGATCCTACGGATGACCCGATAGAAGACATGGAAGACGATTCTATGGATGACCCGATAGAAGACATGGAAGACGATCCTACGGATGACCCAGTAGAAGATCCCGAACCAATATCAATGTCCGATACGAATGACGAATCACAATCTTTTTTATACACGGCCATCGTATTTTTTGTTAATAAGACATTTTGAGACGAAAGATAATATGCAATAATAAATAATATAATTGATACACATATTCCTGAAGCGAGATTCGAATAACTTCGAACTTTACCATAACCTTTTGCAATACTCTTTGCTCCATTCAGAACCATCCTTTATTATATGTAAAGAAAAAGTAGATAATGATTTAAAGAAATTGTAATTAATTACAGTAATGGAATATAATGAATATTCTGTAAAAATTCATAACAATTATATATGTATCATACATGAAACATTTATTGGTGCAAAACATACTCGATTTATTTATATTTGAATCGTTTTAATAATTGGTAAAGTATAAATATGAATACAATGTATATACATAATGTAACGATCGAACGAAGTAACTGACTGCCATTTATGCTCTTATCTTTTTTGTTAGTTTCTTGAAACATTATAATATTATTGATAATAGGATTCAAAAAGTGATCTTGAATTGATTTTGAAAATGTTATGAAGGCTGCAGAAATTAACATAATGATAATTGTTTCGTCATACTTCTTTAACTTTCCAAAAGTGGCGTTTGAATTCATAATATACTTTATATGTATAATTTATAAAATCAATAAGAGTCAATTTATTATTTCTTATTCGAATATTAAGTGACTTAAAGATAACATATATGGATATATTATAAGCGGAGATGCCCGAGTTGGTCCAAGGGGGTAGACTTAAGATCTACTGTACATAGTACGCACGGGTTCGAACCCCGTTCTCCGCATTGGTTCCTATAGCTCAGTTGGTTAGAGCGTTGGTCTTATGAGCCGAAGGTCGTGGGTTCGAGCCCCTCTAGGAACATTTCTGGAAAGAATTAAAACATTCAAAACAATGCTCGCCATAGCTCAGTTGGTAGAGCGAGGGACTGTAGTATTATATATATATCGATATCCCCAGGTCACTGGTTCGATTCCGGTTGACGAGACATTCCGATTCTCTTATAGCTCAGTTGGTTAGAGCGTACGGCTGTTAACCGTAAGGTCCCAGGTTCGAACCCTGGTGGGAGAGATTTAGGGTCAGGTGTAAAAAAAAAAATCGACAATATGTCCGAGTGGTTAAGGAGTTAGACTTGAAATCTAATGGGTACAACCCGCGTAGGTTCAATTCCTACTGTTGTCGACAAAAGAATACCGATGATATGGCCGAGTGGTTAAGGCGTTTGCCTGCTAAGCAAATGGGCATGACCCGCGTAGGTTCAAATCCTACTGTCATCGTGTGTCCTAATGATGTAATGGATAGCATTTGGGCCTTCTAAGCCCACCGTCTGGGTTCGATCCCCAGTTAGGACTTTAATGTAGTAGCTGGTGTAGCTCAATTGGTAGAGCGTTGGTCTTGTAAACCAAAGGTCCCAGGTTCGAGTCCTGGTATCAGCACAATAATGATGGTCTCTTATAGCTCAGTTGGTTAGAGCGTACGGCTGTTAACCGTAAGGTCCCAGGTTCGAACCCTGGTGGGAGAGAAACATTAACTTATACAATCGACACATGTTCCGTTTATTGTATAATTTTTAATCAAATTTGGTGGTTCATATTCTAGATCAGAAGTATGCGTAGACGATCATTGTAATTTATGTAACACTGCAAATACTGTAAAAAAAAGGTTTAAACGTTTGCAGATTTTTTGCGATTCGGATAATAAGACTACATTTTAAGAAAATATGTATTCTTATAATAAATGTCTACGTATTATAATAAATTTTATAGACATCAACTTTCAGCTTTAAATAATGACAAGAACACTTTCAATTACCAAATTGATACAAGTCAAGTTAAAGAAATCACCACATATAAACTCGTAGCATCCGGTTATGCAGATCTGAACGGTCGTAAATATGTAGCGTTACCCACATCTTTGGAAATCACTGAAGAAGTTAAACGGAAATATAATTTATGGATTTGATGATTATTTAGGTATAATGACAATTTTAAACGGTTTTTTTGCTTTTTATAAAAAAAAGGAGAACAAAAGATACTATAAATTAAATACGATTGATCACATAACGTGTAAAAAGAAATGGAAACGTCTAAATAAAACATTGAAAACGACTGACATTTATGACAATTTTGATAATACATATGTCAATATACTAGCAAGAGACATCGCAGAAAATTGTTTCTATTTTTTAGTTGCCGAAACAATCGTCGATAAACGTGATGATGCATTATTGTCAAATTTCAAAAGGTGTAAAACGAAATACAAAAAGATGTAACATAACATAATGGGAAACTTGAAATCGATGTTACAATATAATAAATGTCGTATTTGCAAATCGTGTGATGTTTTTTACAAGTACAGTTGTTTGCACTGTAAAAAAAATATTTCGATTTGTTTACAATGCGATCTTGCTATAGAATACACGACATTACATAATTGTAAACAAATATATCCTAGTCTTTTCAAATACGTTTTCATAGACGACTACGGAGGTGTTCAATCAAAAGAAAAAGCATCAATATACTCATACACGGATTTTCATTATATTCAAAACGAAGGCGTTACATATTTTGATTTATGGAATCTCGATATAAACAATCATTTATATGTATGTCACGATTGCATTTTGAATTCAAATATCTCTCTTGATCCAAACGCCTTTCAAATTAAAGAACTTTGAATAAACGATTTCAATAGTGTATTTGTTATTAAACTACTTAAAGACTTCTATAGGTGTGAATATCAATTCCAAAATGATGGACTATTATTCTCAATATCCTTGTCCACCAGAAGACGCGATCATTGAGGATGTATGGATTATTCTTTCAAAGAAATATAAACGATCCGAATCAAAGATTCGGGGTGTAATCAAAGATGAATTTGATAAGAATGGTGGAATATCTAGTATGGGAAGCTGCACGGGGTATCATGTATTCGGTAAAAATGATCTAATCAAACGTTCATCCATTCGTTTGGAAAGAATACCTAAAACGAGTTTCAAAACCGTCGTTTTCATTATCCAAGTATTTTTGAGAATATATACCAATATATTAGAAACTCGTTATGCTCCTGAAGGAGCCGGTTTTAAAGATGCTAAAAAAGATTTTGAAAACCTGATCACCTAATATTATCATACCATCTTAGAAACATTTATGCATTATAGTATATATGAGTGATTCGTTTAGTAAAATGATGGAAAAGGCGATTGATAATATGCTGGAAGTGATAAACAGTGATACGGAACTTATCGAGTTTGTCAGAAATTTTAATGATAATCAAACAGGCTTTATGTTTTGTAACGATCCGTCTATCATTAAAATTTCTGATATGGTTGAAGCAGATGGTCACTCTGGAGCTTCGTTTGCATATTGTTTGAGACATTGCCAATATATTTTAAATAATATTAATAATAATAACAAAAAATGACAACGATATATGGCACAAACAAAGAAGCGATTGCGACTAATATATGGAACAAACATAAAGGGCATTTCATATTGACACATGGTTCTATTCAAAAGAAAAATATAGAAAATTTCAAAATAGTTCCAGACGATACTATAATCGTCTATATTAGTGTACCCGGTTATGTCCTTGCAGGAAATAGTATGGATGTATGGATACAATCGATTTTACAAAACAAGTATGCTGATAATTTTTTAACATTGAAATTACCGAATGAAGTTTATAAAGGAATAAATCAAATGATACCAGGTTCTGTTAAAACTCCATTTCGTTTCCCAGGTCAAAAATATATTGATGTTACATTCACTTTTTCTCAAACCACTTTCACAGCGGAAATGGGTGTGTATAAACTTCCATTAAAACCGGATTTTCAAACAAGCAGCGGATGCACCGCCATGAGAAATAAGTATAGTTTACTTACAAAAAATAATCAAGAGTCTCGGCATATGGGATATTATAAATTATCGGAACTGATAAAAACATATGGAAAAGGAATTTATGTAATCGGTTCATGTTTACCGATTATCAATTCGACATCGCAATTAAGAACACAAACAGCTACAGTAGCACAATCGCATATTCCCTTTAATTATCAAGGGTATTCTGATCCTGAAGGGGCCGAATTGACAAAACGTGCTAGACAATTTATGCATAATAACGTCATCGTAAAAAATAATAATAATCGTGAAAATAATAACAATAACAATGAACGATTACTATTCAATCATGCAATGCGTCATGGTAACAATTCTTTACACCTTCTAAAAAGACATACAGTTTTTAAAAATGCAAACAATGCATTATTGAAAAACCGAATTGGACGCATGTTAAAACGATTTAATATAAATAGCGAATTACAAGTAATTCGAAATAATTCAAGTAATAATTTGTCAAAATCTCTTCGTTTAAAATACAATGTATACATTCCATCATCGTATATTATGATATCCTTGGTCAATTCAAACACCTCAAACGAAATCAAAAAGTATGTCTTCAAGGCAAAAAAGAACATATTATCTGAAGTATCTATCAATGATCGTGAAACGATCGATTTATATTTAGATTCTGGATTTCATCCTTTGGGCAAAACAAACCAACATATTCTATTTTTATATATTTATAAAGGTACGTATTTTGATCAATTTGCCAATAGATGTTACATCGGTATCAACTTGGGTATACCTGTAAGTAATAATGTAAAACTGAAATCGAAAAGTGATTTGTTTGTAAAAAAATGTATAGATTCTTTGATACAAAAAACACTGTCTCGTTGGAGGTATTACAAAACTCAATTTAAAAATCAATCGACGAATGAAACAACTATCGCTTCTGGAAATCTTGCAATCACTTTTTTCATAGCCATGTTAGAATTTCTGAATAGTTCTAATGACATTGAGTTTAGTAATCAAAACACAACTTTATTAAATAATTCTGAAACTATAAAAGGACATAATATACATCCTAATAAAAAACGCACTCAATTTTACATGTTATCCTCGCAATATGGTAAAATGTTTGATGATCTGAATATGGAAATAAAAACGCGATTTCAAAGAATTCAAAACATACGCACGATTGAATATGAACATGATTTAGGTATGTTCGCATTTATATCTCTTCTTGGTATAAACCAATCGTCAACATTAAAAAGGTTTCCAATCAATTGCAACACTAAAGCCATCATTGAAGCTGAACAATTGAAAACAATGAATCAAATTCAAAACTATGAGCTTGCCATATTTGGCATCGGCTCAACAAAAAAGAATCAACCACTAAATTATAATGCTGGATACAAACGAGCAAATGGTTCATCTAAAGGTTTATATTCCACAATTTGTAATATCAATTTGAGACCAAAACGAACGACAACGAACCCACTTTTAAATTCTAGACAAAAATTAACACGAATATTCAGTTCTATGGATGATATATATAATATATTAACTCTCTTACAAGTTCATCGTGCAGATACACGAATTAAAAGAAATAGTGTTAATCTCAAAACCTATTTTAATAAACTTCTACTAAAAATAGGTAAAAAGAATATGAATATTCAAAATTATCGAACGATAAAGACTCATCTGATACATCCGGCCAACACCGGTGTATTGGTAAACAATTGGTCAACCATATCGGAATCTGGGAAATATCCCAATATGAGAAGTATACGTAATCGTTATCATTTATTATAATATTGGTTAGTATAAAATGCTGACTATAACATGTTGTGATAGAACACCCGATATACGATATACATACACAAAACACACAAAACACACAAAACATAAAAAATCAAAAATTCCATTAAGAAAATTCAAGTCAACTTTGAAACACAAACTTTCAAAAGAAATATTTATAGACACTTGCGTAACGGTTGCTACAAATTTGTCGAATGGAACTAAATTCCAACTCATGTCATGCCAATTATTTTCATGTTATCAAAATGATATTTTATTTACAGGTCTTTCTATGCAAACTGATAATATCGTAAAAAGATTTTGGATCTATTTCATTTGTGGTATATTAACCACTACGATATCTAAATGGATTATATTACATTACATATCAAAACAAACATTTATTTTCATATGCATGCATGCGTTCGCGATGGCTACGATAAGTCATTTGAGATATCATATTGTTGACTATCTAGAAGATACATACGGATTTTCATTACTAGTTAGACTAATCAATAATATAATCGGAAGTTTTCAGTACATGTATATAGAGCACCTAAGTTTTTTAATTGATTTATTTTAAATTCTTTTTTAGATCGTACAGTCCATATGGAATTATTGTAGTGATACTAGTTTCGTAATTATTATGTGGGACCGTTGAACAATGGAAAATGGGCGTATCGTATATAGCTTCATTGAATCTCGGATGCAATGATAAATTTACAGATTGACTATACTTTTGATATGCACCTGTAATAACTGAACGTATAGTGATATTGTTTAATCTTTGTATGTAATCGTTGAAAAATGCTTGACCTCTTGCAGCATTAAAGGTTGGGAGAGAATTCCAAATCGCGTTTTTAATAGATCCATTCGGTGCTATGAATTTCATATATGGTCCATTCTTAAATTGTGATGATTGATTGATAGTAAATCCGTGTCTTCCAGGGTTTTTGTGTGCAATCTCATATGGATTAAGATGCAGTACAAGTTGCTCATTGACAACCACACCGATAACATCATTTAGATCGTGTTTATGTTTGCCAAGTATGGATATAGCTATATCACGTAAACCACATACGTATATACATTCTTCTGCAAAAACAAAGTTTGCTATTTGACCATTCTGAAAAGTATAACGTACATACGAGACCCAATCACCGATTGATGGTGTTCCCATACACGCACCATATTTCTTATAACATATACTTGGATGTGTATGCCATGAAATTATCGCTTTTCTAGTTTTATTAATGTTCGGTATGACTACTTGAAACGCATGTGAGTTACCAATCGTAACATTCGTGACTATTCCATTTGTTGAATACATTTTATTAGTTTTATTGAATTTCAAAGAGTCTACTGTTATCGTACCACCCATTTCGACACTACCACTTCTTTGAAATTCTTTAATCATTTGCATACTTTCTTGATCGATTGTCAATCGTATCGCCGACGTTTTTAACGCATTTTTATTACTTGCACTATAGCTTTTGTAATACATTTTTGATTTGTTAATGGTATTATTTATTTTGTTTTGATTTCCAAAAGCTCCTTTCAATTCTTCTTTATCATATCTCATATGAAAATGAGGTATATTCAAATTACTAAAGGTCTTATTTCGTACGTTCGAATTATTGACAAATCCACTTTTCGCATATAATCTAACTTTTGAATTGAAATTGTTTTCTTTCTGATTTAACAAAACACCAAGATATAGATCTTTTATGGTGATATCAGATTTTGCTAATTCCGTAATAGAATTCATCAAAACAGTCGCATAACCAGCTCCCCTCCTAGATACAAGCGTACACACGTTATAGATTTCCATGCGAGTACCTTGCACGATTAATTCGGCATACGCTACTGGTTTTTTTAATGATTTTTCATACAACATTATAAAATAATACAATTTCCCGGTCATATTTGAATATATACCAGCACCAATATTTGGTAATGAACACATGTCTATATTATTTTCAACTTTGAATTTGTAGAAGATGTCTGGTTTGTTGTATATGTATATATCGATGTTCGCACGTATCGATGCACCGTGAAATAAATATCCATATGCGGGAACATTTGTTAGATTTACGTTATTACCGGCTGAACCGCTTGTAGACGCATTGTTGTTTCGGCCATTGTTAAAAACTCTTCCATTGTTCGGAACATTATTCACGAAACCCTTGTTTTTGAACTGATCCCAACACGAACTAATAATGCTATATTGCATAGAATTTCCACCTTTATTTGGATGTGCCTTTAAAGAATACTTTTTAAAATCTGATCTAGTTTTTATTCCTTTTCTTTTTAAACGAATTGCACAACTATCCGAATTCATATATAAAATGTATAATTTTTTTATTTTTATTTTTTATTCACCTAAAACATATTGATCGTAATGAACTTACTCTTGTTTGACTTCTTATTTTTTGACTTTGCGTTTTGATTTAATATTTTGAAATTATTTCGACTATTACCACCGGTACCATACAACACGATATGAATTCTAGAATTGTGGTAACGATTCGCATTATGTTGCAATATTCTCAACCATGCGTTAAACATATTTCGGTTTAGATTAGCATTCTTCTCAACCTTATTAGTTTTCAAAGGATTTTTATAAATTCTTTTATAATGATTTTTGTTTAACGCGTTCTTATTTTCTTTTATTGGTGACAGTTTTGGTTGAAATCTTTTTCTTTTAAGAGATTTCGAACCAGTCATATTTGATCTAATATAATATATGTATATTATATTTAATATGTTGATAATATCATTAGGTCGTGATTGTACCATCGCAAGTTTTTGCAAAGATCTTGATGTACGTAAATTTTAACAAGTAAATAGAAGAATATTTGAACTCGATTTTAACATTTTCCAGTTGATCCAAAACCACCTTCGTTTCTAACCGTTATGTCTAATGTGGTCACTTCTTCGACATTCATGCTATAGAATTTTCGTGGTATTAGTTGTACCAAGCGACATGGTAGTTCTAAATCAGGTGCATCGAGATTGATTTTAATCAATGGTACCAAAATCTCACCACGGTATTCTTGATCGATGATTCCTACAGAGTTCGCAAGAATGTACCCGGATTTAATGATACTGCTTCTAGGTACAAGATCAAAATAAAACCCATTTGGCGGTCTTATTTTGATACCTGTATGAAATAACGTTACTTTTCCGAGGTCTTTATACTTTTCCAATAGAGTTAGATCTAACCCAGAATCATTCACGTTCGATTTGTTGGGTAGTACGGCATCTTCACGTGTTTTCAAACATTTGATTGATTTCAAAGATTCGATCCTCAATTGATGTTTAAATCTTTCATGAACGTCTGTTGGATTTGCTATATGGTCATCAATCATATCGATTGCTGTAGTACACGACAATTTCAAATCATGTCTGTAAGGAAATTGGATAATGTTCCATACATCCTCACCTTCTTTATACGAATCACTATTATATGGTAGTGTATTTCGCATTATAGGTAAATTTAGAACATCTTGTTTGCATTCAAAACAGATCGAAACGATAACGATGTCTTCTGAATATGTTTTTATTGAATCGATTGTGATCATTGGGGTCTTTTTTAAATATTCAACTAATTACTTTAAATTGTTTACTTTGTAGCCTTTTTCCAAATTTTATCAACTTTGTATTTATTGCGTAGGTGTTCCAATCGATGTTCTTTCAGAAGCCTATTTAAATTGTCTTTTTTGTATTGTTGGTTTTTGACAAATTGAAGAGCCATTTCGGATTTGGGTTTTTGAAATAATGTGCTAAGATAAAAACGCGTTAAACTGTCTGCGATCTTCGGTGGAAGTTTTTTAGGTTGTTTGGTTTTTTGTGTTTTCTTGACGGGTATTTTTTTAGGGGGTGTTGTACCTACGTGTGTTTCTAAGTTGTTATTCATGGTGACTTTTTTTGTTGTTGTTTCTTTGTACTCTTCTTTTTCACAGGTTTGATCGTATTGGGGGCTTTTGTGGTCTTTTTAGCGGGTTTAGTACTTGTTGTACTCTTAGCACTTTTGAAACTATTACCAGACCCGGTACTTTTATAACTTCCCGATGATGATTTGTTGCTACTCGCACTAGATTTTGGCGGGGCAGTGTAGTTATTTTTATTAGCAGGTTTTTTAGGACCTTTATTACTGTTGTTGGAATTAGAACTTCCGAAGAGATTTGCGAAACCTTTATTAAGCTCATCGTTCAACATCTTTTTCATTTCTTCTTCCTTTTTCTTTTTCGCAGCCATGTCTTTTTTGTGTTTCGCTTTTAATTCTTTTACAGATTTTTTGTCGGATTTATTTTTCATTTGAAGTTTGACCATATCATGCATCTTCTTATTGAACGCTTTCTTTTCAGACGCGGTCATTGGTTTTTTATTTAATTTATTCATAAATGGAATATTCTTATTACCGCTACTAGGCTTATTGCTACCGACACCCGATCTCTTTGGAGACACATGTGTCACTTTACCTAAGATAGGTCCAGTGGTCTTTTTCGTGGTTAGTTTTTGTTTGGCCTCCGCAAAACCTTTCGGCAATTGTGAAGGAGAATATTTGGGGTTCTTCTTGGGAGTGTATTTGAATTTAGCTAAATGACTTCTTGCCTTTTTCTTATCGACCATCACCATATATAATATTATTTATATTTTTATTTTATTTGAAATCGTGTTGGATTCTCTAAAATGTATTCCGGATCTTCTTCATCGGACGAATCTTCCGTGTCGCTTTTTTGATTTTGAATGTATTCTAGATAATCGGGATTGTAATCGGGATTCAAACGACTGAAGGTATTGATTTCTTTTTGATACGGTGTATAATATTTTATCAAAAAAGTGATCGTATGATTCGCACCTCTAAAATTATATAATTCACCGTCCGCTCTTTCGAATCTAAACGTAAGCATGTCCAACTTTCCGATCGGATGAAAACTTCGAGGAGGTAGACCGTTGTAATCAAATCTTTCTTGACCGTATCCTAAAACCGACAACTTAAACTTTGCAAGGCCCATATTGTATTTTTCAAATGCTCGACTTCGAAACATGTGATCTTCGATTTCGGGACATCTCAATATAACATATCTTTCACCGATCAGAGAATATATACCTGGTGCGATTATCGTTTCCGTAGTCGTGCTTAGATACACTTGAGAATCTAAACATAGCATGATATCGTCGGCACTTGTCGTATTGAACACGGATGAATATAAAGGTCCATCACTAGACCAAACGTTGAATTCGTTGTATCCACCGGTGGCCACCGATGTGTAAGAAATGATATTTGTAATCGGTGCAAATGTTAACGGTGTACTATTGATCGCAGAGTACAATTCTTCGTTGCCATCATTTATGAGATGTGCACTAGAGTATACAATAAAGTCATCAATCGTCGTGCTGCTAAAGGTTAAACGAATATAGTATTGAACACCTGATGTTATATATACGTCTTGATCGTCCGTGAGCGTTTTGAGACCACTTATCGACACACTCGATGTGGATAATACATCGTTTGAATTTGCGGTAACGGATAACGTGACGGTGGTCGATATAGATTCGTATGCATATGAACTATCAGGTTGTAATTTAAATTCTTGTAAGACGGCTGCGATGGTCATGGATTGATTTGAACCTATATTGAAATCGAACTTTTGAAAGTATCCAGAAATATCCGAATTGAACTTTTGAAGAATATGGTTATTGTTTTTGAAATAGACTGAATACGAATCACTTGAAAAATCGTCCAAAACCGTTTGAGTGGTATAGTAGTCTACATTGGGAACGCTGGTATGCATACCTTTGGAAGCAAATCCTAATGTTTCAAACATGGTCGATTGGTTCATATCTAATGAAAAGGATGAAGGACATTTGAAAACAAATGCATTGCGTATGCTAGCAGGTGTAGAAAGGTTTTCGACAGTAATCGGAACATTTGCTAGTTCAAATTTAGAATTGATTTCAATGATCAACAATTGATCCGAATAATCACCTATATCTATTGTTATAAAATTAGATATGCCATTTAGAATATAATGGATAGTGTTGTTATATGTTTCTATAGCATATTGTGTTCTAGGAATTGATGCATCTATGACTTCTAAAGAATATACATTTTTGAATGGTGTGTTAAATCGAATGGAATATTTGTTAGGTTCTGGATATCGTGTAATGTCTCTTGTCGAAGAATCTACAAAGAATAAATAAGATTCTTTTGTACTTTTTGCTTTCAGAAAACCGATGTCTTCCATATTTCTTTTTTTTATAGTATTCTATTTTTAAACCATAAGACGATTAAAGTCGTCAAATGAAATATATGATGTCCGAGGAAATCGTTCAAATTTACAATAATATTTTTAGTTGAAACACATATATGACTGTGACGAGTTACAATAGATGTGAAAAATCCAAGAGTAGTCATTGGAAAACAATATCTCTGATATAAGAATTCCAATAGATACATAAAAGTATGGATGCAGACGAAAACGAATAGCAATTTCATGTTTTGACACCTATATATTTTGTATTCTTAAAGTAAAGATATATGAAAGTATGCATCTCATTCGGACTCAATTGTGATACGACGATGTATTGATACAGATGTTCAAAGGCTGATGGGTATAATACATGCCCATTTGATTTGTGTTTATCAAACTATGATGCGATCGTTTCATGTATCAAAGACGATTTTGAATATTTCACAGACTCCAAATATCTAAAAATCATAAAATCTCCTATCAGTACATTTAGCATAAATAAAGGTGAAAAGATTGATTCTGAATTCATATTACAAATTCATATTTCTACATGAAAGTCCGGATCATGATGATCTATATCTTACTCAAAAGTGGAAATATGGAAAAGAACATTTTGTAAGAAATGATTTCAAATTGTTCAAAGAAAGATATGTCAAACGAATCATAAATTTTAGAAATTGTATCAACATGGCATCACATGTCAAACTTTGTAATATCGCGTTATCAATCTGATTTTAGGGAATTGCACGATATAATCAACGTACCCAAATCTTAAATATGATCTAACACATATATTATGCAAAAAGAAACAATGGTATATTGATAGAGGTCGGGCGTCTTACTTGTTACAAACATTAAATAAAGATTCTATTGAATATGAAATGAATAATACCGTCGATCCAAAACATACCTAATCGGATATCGTACCGTCATACCTCACTTTATTTATACGCATATCTAACAGCTTTATGGAATATTTCAATTTAATATATTCTCGAATAAGTGTTTCGGAATGTAGTACATGATATTGACTTAAATAAGGCTTATGCAATTTTATTGGATATCTACACTTAAAATTGAACTCTTCTTTGTTTGGTAATTGTTCATATCTTTTATTTAGATAAAAATCATATTTGTAAGAAATGTAATTTGCACTATCGGATGATGTTATAAAAAATTCATTAAAGATATCGTTATGATTATTAGGACTATATACAATATTTTTATCTAATTTATCAAAATTTACAATTTTATTTGTGAATTTAAGTTGCGGTGTTGTAAAGACAATCCAATCGTATTCTATGTTGTGAAGCTTTTGATATGAAAGTCGAAGTTCGTTCGACTTAAAAAAACTATATCCGTGTCCTTTAAACCAACCATAAAATTGTGCCCATGAGTATTCTGAAGGTTTATTATACAATAAATGTACTTTAAGATCTTTTTCAAAATATGCTTGTAATTGTTCGTTATTATCTATTACAATATTTTTTACATCGAAATCATTTTTTAGATGATATACAATATCATCAAATTCGTAGTCGTACGTGTGTATGAATATATGAACATCAAATCCTTGATTTCTCAATTCATTTAATACATTCTCACGAAGACTATTCATAACGTGCGGAAACCGCAATCCTCGAATCAATCCAAACATTTGAACTGCGATGAGTTTCATGTATTAATATTATGAAATATTTTTACGCCATACTTGATAAAAGTCTTTATGATCAATTGAATCTTTTGAATATATCAATTCAAAGTTTTTACTTACGAATACATCGTGAACAAACTTGGTATGTGTCTCATGTCGAAAGTCATTCTCTATCAGAATAAGTTTGATATTATCTAATATTTCCGGAAATTCTAATAATATGAAATAAAATGCACCTTCGCAATCTAACACTAGTGTATCAAATATAATATCATATTCGTCTTGTAATTCATCAAATGTAATTATATTTGTTACCGGAAAGTACCCTTTAGGCACTTCACCGATCTTGTACGTTTTAAATTTCTTTTGAATAAGTTTTTCTTTCGACAAAGCAGCACATTTTGTATGAAATCTAAGATTGTTGACATTTTTATTTTGTTCCAAAATCTTGAAAATATTTTCATCACATTCTAAAGTAACAAAGTTTGTACTATTTTGTTTATTCAAAATGTAAGATATTATCATAGATGTTCTCCCTATATTCGATCCAATTTCAAGTACGTTTTCATGACCTTTGATATATTCAACACACAGGTTTTGTTCTTCATACTCACCTGAAAAATCAGAAGCACCTATGATTGTCAAAGAGTTATGTATTTCTTCTAAACGCATATTATAACAAATAAATTATATTATCCTGAACAACTATCACATGATGTCGGATTGATCGTGAATTGAATCGGACTCGCAGCTGGTTGTGTTCGTAGATAATACATTCCGGTTTTCAAACCTTTATTCCACGTGTAAAAATGCATCGATGATAACGTTTTCAGATCGGGTTTTGATACGAATAAATTCAAACTCTGACTCTGACACACGTAGACTCCACGGTCTGCCGCTTGATCGATCAAAACTTTTTGTTTGATTTCCCACGCGGTTTTATATAAATCTTTGATATATTGTGGGATACTATAAATGTTTTGAATCGATCCGTGGTGAAGTACGATTTCATCTTTCAAAGACTCCGACCACAATCCTAACTCAATCAAATCTTTAATCATATGTTTATTTATGACAACAAACTCGCCAGCGATGGTTCGTCGTAAATAAATATTACTTGTGTATGGCTCTATACATTCATTGTTTCCTAATATCTGTGAAGTGGATGCGGTAGGCATCGGTGCAACCAATAAACTATTACGAAGTCCTTTCTTCTTTATTTCCTCTTTCAATAGATCCCAATCGTATCTACCGCTGTGAGATACAGAGTCCCACATATCGAACTGTAAAATACCATAACTCGTTGGCGATTTATCAAAAGATACATACGGACCATCTTTGAATGCTAATTCCATCGATGCTGTCAAAGATGCGTGATAGATTGTTTCAAAGATTTCTTTGTTTAACTCGGATGCTTTTGCGGAATCAAAGGGATACTTCATCATCATATACGTGTCTGCTAATCCTTGTACACCTATTCCGATCGGTCGATGACGCATGTTTGAAAGCTGAGCTTCCTTCAATGGATAAAAGTTGACGTCGATCACTTTGTTCAAATTTCTAGTGACCATTTTAACGATTTTGTGTAAAGAGGTGTGATTGAACGTTCCGTTTTCTACAAACATCGGTAATGAAATGGATGCAAGATTGCATACCGCTATCTCTTCTGGACTTGTGTATTCCAAGATTTCGGTACACTGACCCGTGAGGATTCCGTTGAAGACTCCCATATTCCTCGATGATTCTTTGAAACAGTATGTACTAGAAAATCGTGTACCCAATTCAATGTTGCTCACAGTGGGCTCTACGAAGGTCCCGTCTGGCAAATGAAACGCTTGAAGCTGATCGCCGATTTTCAAACTGCACGCCGGTGTCGCTAAAGATAAATCACTGGAACATTTAGTGTAAAATTTATGATAATATGTGCATTCAATAAAACGATCTGTATCGAAGTGTACTTTCATTAATTGTGCATGATTACTCGTTTTCTTGATGGTGACTTTTGAAAATCGTTCACCATTCCACACATTTATAGACTTATTTTCATGTTTCTCAATTTCGACCTCGCCTTGATCTGTTAATATTTTCGTATCCGGTGATATACATAGATTGCTGGATTTGATAACGCCCAGATTTTTCTGGTTGGATTTATGATTGACGTGATCTTTGTATAACATGTACGGATTGCCTGTTTCTATTTGCGAATTGCATATTCGGAACCATAGTTTCTGTGCATCGACTTGTTCGTTGTACAATCCCTCCCGTTCGTATCGCAGATATAATTCTTTGTACTCTTCACCATAAACATCGGCGAGTCCCGGTGCTTTGTGTGGACAAAATAGACTCCACTTGGCATTATTCTTGACTCTTTGCATAAACAGATCGGAAATCCACAGTCCATAAAATAAATCTCTACATCGTTCTTCCTCGTCCCCCACGTTCTTTCGGAGATCCAAAAACTTCATGATGTCTGCATGTTCTACGGACAGATAGATCGCGATGGATCCTGGGCGTTTACCGCCTTGGTTTACATATCGAGAGGTCGCATTGAAAACTCGGAGTGCAGGCACGATACCGCTACACACATTTTTATTTTTTCGGATATCCGATCCGGTGGCTCTCAGTTTATGAATGTGAATTCCGATACCACCCGCCCATTTGGAAATCTGTGCACAGTCTCCTAATGTTTCATAAATGCCATGAATCGAATCATCTTTCAGTTCCACAAGATAACAACTGCTCAATTGTGGCCATTTGGTACCTGCATTATATAATGTGGGCGTTGCATGCGTAAATAATTTGGACGATAATGCATTGTACGTCTCAAGAGCTGCTTCGATATCATCAAGATGTATGAACAATGCCACTCGCATCCACATATCTTGTGGTCTTTCTATTATCTTATTGTCATGTTTTAAAAGATACGCCTTTTGTAATGTTTTCATACCAAAATAATCAAATGTATAATCGTATGAATAATCGATGGCTTCACTTATAATGTCTATGTTATGATGGACAAAGTCAATATAACGATCATCTAATATTTCATCTAATATCAACAGATCAGTAATCTTTTGAAAATTACCAGGTGTGCTTTTGTGAAGATTGCTTGTTTCTATCAAAGAAGCCAAGCGTCCGAATTCGGGATGCTTCGTCGCTAATGTGATCGCAATTTCCGCACATAGATTGTCTAGTTGTGATGTTTGTATACCATCATGAATACTATCACATACTTTTTTTGCAACTTCGATTGGATCGATGTCTGATTCTTTGATTTCAAATTCCGTGCACAATTTTCGAAGACGCTCCGTAATCTTGTTAAAGTCAACCGACTGTTTGAAACCATTACGTTTAACTACTTGCATCATTTACATTACATTCGATTTTACCTTTTTAAATGACTTTTATGTATCAGTTGCCTTTGGTGCCAAACAAAACATAATCTCACCCAAGTTCGCGACATTATATTTCAGCATCAATGGATAGTTTTGTTTAAGATATATGTCTAATGTATTACTTAGATTAGTACTCTTCGTAAATAGATTAATATATTTCAAAGAGAATTTTCCACTGATTACCGATCCAGTCTCGCATTTCTTTGAAAAGGCCATACCGTGATTAGTTTCTCCGACGATTGTATCTTGTGATGCGAATTCACCGTTACAAACAAGTTTAAGGTATTCACTGGTTGATGATATTTCGATCGTATCTGATATGTTCATCATATCTCTGCATATTCTTTGAAAATCATTCGATGGCATCGTTATGACGGAATCTAATTCGATCTCAGGAATTTTCATTTCATCTTCGTCTATATCTAACATTTTCAGTTTGAAAACCGTATTACTATTTTTATCGGCATTTTCGATTCGCACACAAAACTCATGTGTATTTTCAGAATCGATATAAAAACATACCGTATCCGTGTTTGTGATCGTTTTCATAAGTTTAAAAAAGGTTGTCATATTCAATCCCACATATATCTTGTTTTTGCAGTAATAATATTCAAATCGGTCTGCATACAATTTCAAATGAATCAAAGCCACGTGCGATCCATCCATTGCCATCACTTTCAAACCTTCTTCCGAAAACATCAGATTAACATCATTCAAAGTTTCTTTCAAAACATCACACAATGTTCTTATGGAACTACTTTGAACGGTTAATAATTCTAATATATTTGGCATTTTTTATCTACATCTAATTTATTTTTAATTGATTTCAGAATAGTTTCTTTGTTCTGTGTAATAACAATTATCATCGTCGATGAATGAAAAGCCACCCGTATTCAAACCAAATTCATAAGCATCGATATTAACATTTTCTTGTAAATATTGAATCGCATTATTACCGACGTACATATTATTGTCAACTACCAATGTGGGAACACTTTTGATATATTGTGGAAATTGAGTCGTATCTATATTGATCTGTTTGATTCCATTAAGATTGTGAGTTTGAATCAGATTTTGACATTTTGAACATCGAGGACTGTAGTATAAAACCTTCATTATTGATTTACAATTCATTTTTATCATCGGTATATTGACGAATGAATTCGGTGTGTTGTGATGCTAAAGTGGTCATTGACTATACGTCTGCGGATAGCGTTTGCACAGAATGTGGTAATGTTATCGACTCTATGATATTTCAAGCCGAAGTGCGTTCGGAAGCCTTTCGAACGGTTCAAACCGATGGAATTGAATATTTCTTGGAATCTTTGATATCAAATCTACCGGATGGAAATATGAGTCTGATGAACGATTGCATGCAGAAGTTTTACAATCTTTCTGAATCTTTACAAAAGAAACAATCTATCATCGCTATCTATCACATCATATCTGGTTATGATTTAAAAATTCTGGCTGAGATTTCCGGATACTCCTATAACAGGTTGTCCAAAAGATTAAAAAGTGTATCATCCACGTTTTCCACAACTTTAAAATCACACGAACGAGAGTTATTGAAAACCGCATACCATTTCGGATTAGATTTCAAAGTGGCAAAACAGGCTTTCCCGTTGACATCTAAAGCATTCGATCATATAAACCGATCTCCACTCACAATCATATGTGGTATTTTTCTTTTCAAATTGCAAATCGACACATCGGAGTATCACAATGTATCTAAATCGACTATTCGAAAAGTAATTATGGAACTTAAAGACTTGGAATAATTAGATAGTGTACAATATGGAACTCGTATCTTTTTGTAATGATACAACATGGAAACTATCCACTTGTATCAGCAAATCAATTACTTTTCAATTAAACCGATTTTTATCAAATACAATGTTACACAAGTTTCCTGGTTGTCAACCTATTTCGATCGAAAAGGTTCATATACAAAATCTTAAAAAAGATCGGTATCTTGTTTGTGAAAAAACGGATGGTATTCGATATATATGTTTGCATGTATCATACATGATAAAAAGCCATATTCAATCTTGTTTGATAGGAATCTGAACATCATGTTATTGAAAACAAATGCTAGTCACGAACTATATAATGGAACATTATTAGACGGAGAGTTAGTTCAACATAACGATATGAGTTATCATTATTATATTTTCGACGTTTTACTTTACACTGGTAAAAATGTGATGCAAGAGACTTTGATAAAACGTTTGGATCTTGCCAAAACGATTTACAATCAAATTCGATATTGTTCGCATTTCAGTATTCACACGAAAGACTTTTTAGAACTTGACAAATTCGACAAAAACAAGGTATATCCCTTCAAGACCGATGGTTTGATTTTCACACCTATAAACGAACCCATCGCTTTTGGCACGAACTATTCATTGTACAAATGGAAAGACGGGTTAGAAAATACAATCGATTTTTATATCGATGAAAGATTTCAAATGTTTTTGCTAAATAAAAGTCAATTGTATCTAACAAAAGAAACGATACATGATGAAGATATTTTAAATACAAAGATAAAGTTTCCATGTATCGTAGAGTGTCGTTGGCATAGTCTATATACTTGGAATATCGTGAAACAGAGAATTGACAAAGACCATCCGAATAGTGTATACACCTTTTCAAAGACTTTGAAAAACATCGAAGAAGACATTAAAATGCATGACCTATTCAATCATTTATAAATTTAAATTTGATAATTATAAGAATGGCTGAAATAGCTCACGATGGGTTGTATACAAATATTGAAATCACTAAAGCAATTTATCATAATGGCAAAGTTATATTAGATCTTTTAGAAACAAAAGGAACCACTTTATATGTCGACCGTATCGTAACGGGTAATGTGACTGGTTATGATATCGGTGGTGTCCGTGAAATATCTGCGAATCCTTTGGTTGCCGTTTCCGATTTACCTACTAGTTCTTTCACATTGCCGTATGAAGATCAAGATGAATTAGTTAAACTCAAAGGCGATCGAAATATTCAAAAAGCGAAGAGTCTTGCGATCGGTGGAGAATTGAATGAATCGAGCGGTGAACATGCAACCACGATCGGTGGATCTTTTAATGAGTCTATTGGTGATATGAGTGTGACGGTTGGTGGTACGGAAAACAAAGCTTACGGTGAACATTCAGTGGCCATGGGTAAAAATGCATTGAGTAATCATTCGTCCTCTTTCGTTTACAATACCAATGAAGACGAATTAGAATCAACGATGGATAAACAATTTATGGTTGGATCCGACAATGGATTATTCTTTAAATTACCCAAATCCAGATATATAAGCACGCATCACATACCGGAAGGCTTCGCATGTTGGTGCTGGGACTCCGAATTGAAAACCGTTATAATGAAAACAAAACAAAATGACATTATGTATAAAACCGTAGTCCCAACAGCTGATGACGAATTAAAGATACATATTGATCCAATTACTGGACTGGCAAATCTTTATAATCCAGATTTGCATTAAAAGAAACCTACATAAAGACATATATATATTTCATTAATAAAAAATGAATTCCATAAGACAGGGTCCTATTAATACACGAGTATTCATTCTACCGAACAAGCCTAGAAAGAGAATGATAATACCCATGCAGATTAAAAAAACAACTGAATATTGTACAAAATGTAATGGAGACAAATGGATCGTTTGTGACGAATGTAAACATGAATTTATATATTGTCGTAAATGTAAATGCCAAGGCATTATAAAATGCCAAAGATGTAATCATTGTTTATAAGCACGGATTGATTTAATAAGACCATTTTCAATTTGTATCATATCTACAACTTTGAGATCGATCGATCTATCATCTGATACTAATTTAATACTCATCTCTGCGGACACAAGGGATTTATCCGTTGATTCGGTTGTGTTTTTTATGTCTACTTCAATTGTTTCAAATGTCGCAAATATGACTTCAAATGCCTTTATGGTATCTTCTTTACCGATTTTATGAATATCCCAATCGTGTAGTTCCGTATCATCTGCAAGTAATTCCTTTATTCCGTTTATGTTTTTGTTTTGAAAATGATTTAAATATTGTAAAGCGGGTTCCATAATGTTATATTAAGTACATTATGAATGATTGTTCAATTGTCGACGCGATATTATTAATTATGTTTATCATTGAAAAACTGTTAGAACTTCTCAATTATTACGCGATAGATTTCTTTGTGATATTTGAATTAACTAACCGTAGACAAATTACACTTTAAGACGTCTTTTGAAAAAGGAAACTCATGGAACCGATTAATATATGTTCATGTTTGTCTAATATTCAAGATGTCGTCAACTTTTCATTATGTTCCAAAGAATATTATGAAAAGATGAAAAAATACATTTATCGTTATAAGTCACAATGGGACTTTATGACGTCAATCGAAACATATTATGTTCATGATATGATAGAGATTATTGAGATGAATATATTGAGAAAGTTATATATACCCTTTAAGCGATATGTAAAACCCGGTGCAAATGTATATCAAGTTTTACAAACGGGTACAAATCGAGTTTTATTAGAGATCTCATGTGTCACATTTATGGGTGTACAGATATTGTGTAATATCTTTCATCAAACTAAACCAGATTTTAGGATACTAATATGAAAATTACCAATCTAAAGAATATTTTAGAATGAAAGTATAAAAGGCAATGATTCGAATGTTATATGCATTCAAACTGTCTTTGTTATGTCTTTTCATTTACATAATATGTTTTGTCATCGAATCCGTTTACATGACGAGTTTACATGTCAGATATCAAAATCAAATACAAGATGAGCATCACGCGATTGGTGAAACCGCTTTGCGAACGAATGCATATTGTGGATTTGTATTGACTCAAATAAATACTATTTACATGCTACATGAACTTTTTTACCACGGTATATTAAATACGATAGAATTTGCAAAATTCATTCGTACTCCATACGCAAGACTTCGCCATTTATATTGGGAAAAGGAAACATTTATCACGGATTTATCGTATTGCCGCGAAAATGTTTACAGTGATTATGTTATGTATAGTTTGATTGATAAATTCTATACCTATTTTTCAAACCATCCTGATGGTACAGATAGACCAGCCGTTCAAGCATTTATCAAACGATATTATTTTCAATTCACACCTGAAGAAACCATCTACATGAACAATATACAATATTTATTCCAAAAAAATCAAATGAATATACTTTCGGAAACGAACCAGCACCAAATAAATACAATCGACAATTTGGATTATTTGAATTACCTGTCGATCGTTACACGTTTATGTTCATCCGTATACCTTGTTTTTATACTCATATCTGTTTTGACTTTTGAAATATATAAACAGAATCGTAATCAATTGCAGAATCAACGAAAGAGCTATCAAAGGATGTTACACGATTTGAAAACACCGATTGCTTGTATTCAATCGATTATCCAAGATGAAACCGGTATCATCAAAACGATGTCGACTATATTGACCAATAGGATTCTTACGATTAATATAACGGAAATCGTACCCAAATATAAGATTGTCAATTTGAAATCTTATTTTGATAATATTTACACGATATACAAACCAATGTTTGATATATTACCGGATACGGAATTTCAATATGACAATGAATTGAATACACAAGATTGTATGTATATCGATGAGGACTGGACGATGAGATGTATCGAAAATTGTTTATCAAATTCCATCAAGTTTACAACATCCGGATACATTCGATTGAAAATATCAAAAACGCAAGAACATTTAATAATCGATATAGACGACACTGGGAAAGGTATACCATATGAAAAACGAGCATTAATCATTAAACATCAGACACAACTGCAAAAAGATTCAGGAGGAATGGGATTAGGACTGTCAACGGTGAATATGTATCTGAGCAAGATTAAAGGAGGTTTTGAGATTATGAACAATTCAGATTTTATTGACGATTCAAAAGGAATTAGAATTCGACTTGTATTGCCATACAAAACACCTGATTATGAAATAGAAATTGACGATATTAATAAAGACACACAAGACACACAAGACACACACGACACACAAGACACACAAGGACCAAAAAAAGTAAAATTGTTATTAGTGGAAGATGATAAATTACAACGAATTATTTTAAAAACAAAGTTGACGAAGAGTAAATTGTTTCAAGTCACCGAAGCGGTCGACGGATCGCATGCTTTGTCAAAATGTAAAGATGATAAATTTGATATTTTGTTAACCGATAAATCAATGCCAGTGATGGATGGTATAACATTTATCAAAGAATTGAAAAAATCAAAGAATAAACCACCATTATGCATAATGTATTCAGCAGACTGTTTAGATGCAGAAACCGAAAAGTTACGAAAGGATTTGGAAATCGATTCTATATGGGACAAGACGGAAGGAATTGATAAGATTATAGAATATATGAATTCTAAATATTTACGAATGCGATAAATTCTAAACACATGTAAATGTAAACTTTTTAGTCACAAATGGTTTGTTTATATTATGTATTCCGAAACTGGTATTTGAAAATGTATCTCTACATAGATTTTCACAAAATTGTATACAATCGTCTAAATTTGGGAGTCTATAATTCAAAATTTCTAAAGCATGTTGAAAAAATGTATCTTCACCCACGGTTTCATTTTCATAGTAACTTGTATCCATGTCATATTTTTTTCGATAATTGATTATATCTTCATTTGTTACATTTATAATACATTCAATCATTTTTGATCGTTTTCTAAAAGAAAATCCACCACATATCGAAAAATGGCATAATGGACTATTGTGTAATGCTGTTACATCTTTATTTCGAAAACCGACATAACAATCTTCACACGATTCGCCATGTATTTTGTAGTATGTGTATACACCACCTATGAATACATTATGCGTATATGCAGAATGATCTAATTTATTCAATATAATAGAATCTGTTTGAAAAAATAAAATGTCTTCTTCTTGGATCGATCTCCAAAATTCAACAGTCTTCAATAAATTGTTGTGAACGTCCGTGTTCAAATTGTCACATTTCAATTGAGTGAACTCGAACGTATTATTTGTCAATTCATGTACGATATAATCATAATGATATCCGAATATATGCAAATTCCAGCCTTCACCGAGGTTATACATTACATTCATAATAATGTATTTTAGTAACGGATGTTTTCTAGGTTCAATAATAAGTGCGACCTTATTATTCTTAGTAGAATGTCTAAATGTAAACGATGATTCCAAGATACTTTCACAAGTAGACTTCAAATATTTTTCAAAAGCTTCCATAATTAATTATAGTCATATATTCTTTTTATATCATTTTAATCTTCTTCATTAAACAAATGTTGTTTTACAAATTCTCTTTTGTACATCGTATGAAGCAAGTACAATGTCTTTTTTACTCGAGTGACGGCCGTGTAAAAAATCCTTTTTAATTCATCGGTGCCGAATTGGAAGTCGTGACACAACGCGACGTTATCGAACTCCATTCCTTTCGATTGGTGTGTATTTGTGATTATCATATCTGGGTTGAGTTTATTGTATCGTTCTTTCGCAAGTTTCCAACAATCTCTTGGATTACTGTTTGAGATATCAAAACGAAGTAACCATTTATATTTATTGTTGGCTTTGAAAAATAGATATGCATCAAGATCGTCATCGAATCTTTTTAACTTTGGGTGTTTCACATTGTGGATTTCTCTCGATGCCAGATGATATAAATCTTCATTAATTTGTATCTCTTCATCGAAATCAATGGATTTGTTTTTCAAAATCCGAAAGGTTTTATTCGTATTGTAAAGAAAATAAAACATCAATCTCAAAGTGCTTGCATTCTTTCTGCAAACTATTGTCGTATGCAATGGTAAATCCGTGTAATTTTCAAATGTCTGGATATTGGTATCATTCGACCCGATGGTATTTAATATCTTATTCGATCCAAGATAAGATCGTAGATATTCATTGATTATTAATCCAAATGTTCCTCCGTATCGGAAAGAAACACTAAGAAACTTTTTCGTATGATTATTTGATTCATATAGGTCTTGTATGATGTCGTTATTGTTTTCATTTCGAAATGCATTAATGTTTTGATAGATGTCTCCGAAAAATACTTTGTAAGCATTTGTTTGTCGCATTACAATATCCGCCATACAGTCGTTACAATCTTGTGCTTCATCGATTAATATGACATCGTAATTTAATGTCGGATGACTAAGTTGATACTCCTTTAGATACGCATCATGCACATACGGAACTCTACCATCTTGCATACATTCAAATATGAAATCAACGTCGGTATCATCGGTAGATGGTCTTCTCGAATAACAATATTGATCGAACCTTTTTTTGATTGCTTCCGTCAATGTAAAGTTTTCGAAATTATTGAATAATACTGGTTTTAATTTATCGACGGTGTCTATATCATTTCGGTAAGCAAGTTTGTGGAACCCCTGTACGGTCACATGGGTGGAATCCTTCAATATGTGTGTAAGATGTTTCACCACCGATGTATTGAAGGCCATACATAAAATTGATTTATCCGTGTGTGTCTTACAAAAGTGTTCCAGAGTCGTTGATTTGCCCGTACCTGCGTATGCCTGGACCACAAGAATATTTCCAGGAACGATTGGACGATCAATAATTTCTTTTTGTTCTAAAGTCAAGTTATGGTCGCAATGAATTTTTGATTGATCTTTTTTCATTAACTTATAAAATTTCTTTTTACAAATTGGCAATTCTAGGTCGGAATCTAAACGGTTTAGTAATGTACACGAATTTAATGATTTTCTGGTGTATATCAAATACATTTTTTGAAAGTCTGGAAATATCTTGGTACACGCATCATTCATTTCCTTATTGATTAGATAAACATTTTTCAAATCGTATATCGATAAATGACATAATATGTTTGATTGAATTTCAAATGGTAATAAATCCAACATTGATTATTACAAACGGGTTATTTCTTTAATTAAGTCATGTACAAATAGTTTAAATCTTACATAAAATAAATGCAAAAGTATGCATCGATTGAACAATTATTGGTATCGTTGTACGTGTTATCAAAGACAAATGCAAATGATAAATTATTTATCAATCATTATGGTCGTGTTGCGATTCATAAAGATAATAAATTAATCGCATTTCGACGATGGGTATACGGTGAGAATAGAATCAAATCATTACATTATATCAATACGATCATAAATGACACTATTGATAAAATATCACAGTTTGATCGTTCAACCGATTCATTAGAAATCAGTTATCGAAATCAATTGTTAGATATGTTAAATCAAACAATCACGGGTATAGAAAATTTGAAAATCACATATGAAGATGATATATATACAGTTTCATATTTAGATTCTATAATATCTAGAATCAAATTATTCAAAGAAAGCAATGGAATTCAGTCATTGGTTGCATGTGATTGAATCCAAGTTAGACTTGACGAATATCCTTTATCAAACAAAGATTTTATGTATTTTCTATAGTTATACATATCAAACATGTCGATGTGATCTCTTTCTAGTGTTATACATACAATCGGCAAATGTATCTCCGTTTGAAACGTTTTTGTAAATAAATTAGTAAAAAAATCAAATATAGTTTTTGATTTTAGTTCTCTATATGGCGTATAGATGACTAAACCTAGCATTTTATCAAATGTCGTATAGGTACTTAATGATCGATAAGGTAGATCATCATCTATACATCCGTCCATATATCGATATCCATTATAGGTTTTGAAAGTCATCAAAATAGGTAAAGCACATGACATACATACCGCGTCTACTATCAACATATTGGGTGTCGTTTGTTTATTGAAATACTCGGTCTGCATCGTATCAATGTTGTAAGCGGTTATGATCAATACGTTCTCATTTTTTACATATAATTCTTGAAATGTGATATCTCTCAAACATCTAATTAGAAATTCTTTGAATGTTTTTTCCATTATCTATCCCGAAATTTTCAAATAACATTGTTATATCAATATCTCTTTTATTGATAATATCATATTTGTACATGAGTTTGATAAGCTCGTCGGGTGTATATCCATAAGCGATCATCGCACACACAAGAGATCCTATTGAACTACCAGCAAAATATTTGAATTTATAATTATATTCTAATAAACATTTGATTGCTCCTAAATGCATCAGACCATGTATCGCACCACCGTTCATCACAATCCCTTCATATGGCATTCATTATTCTATCACGTTTAATTTTAAATAATGTTTTTCGACGGTCTTGCGTTTTTCATAGAGTTCGTCTAAAGATTTCTTGGCTTTTTCTTCATCTTCGAAAACGGAAGTAAAAAAATCTAAGAAATCTTTCTTTTTCAAAGATGTCGTTGTTTTTCTTGTTTTGACTACAAGAGAGCCATGATTATCAACATTACAAACCTGTTTATTTTGTGAGTTCATAAAAGTGATGATGTATTCAGATAACTTTGTTTGTCGTTGTTTCTTTTCTTTTACAATCGTCTGTAATTCTTTGATTTCTGTATCTAGTCCTAACCACTCATTCATAATGACACTAAACTCTTCCATAATAGATATACACTATCATAATTTTAAACTAATTTAAGCATCATTACCATCTAAAGGTCGTCGCCATTTAGAATCGTCATTCATTATGGTCGATTGCAACCATGGACCGACAGGTTCCTGTGGATTTGGAGGCTCGGCACGAAGACTAAGATTGGCATTGCGATTGTTACCAGTGGAGTAAAACTGTCTTTCTAAGGGCAAATCAACGCTTGTGGCATCTATGGGTACATTCAAACCTTCAAAATAGTTTTCACCGGTTTGTTCCGTTTTAGGTAAGAGATCCGAAGAAACGAACATGGGGTCTTGACCACAACCGTTTCCAGATACATCCACGTCTTCAGCGTTCACTAATTTATCATCACCGGTTTGTGATACATCTTGTTGTTTTCTTGTAAAAGGATCGAATGGATCGTACTTTTCAAAACATTTGCAGAAAAATAAGTAAAGAGCCGTACAAAATACGATTGCCATGAGAATTTTTTGATATTCTTTGAACATAATTATATATAATATAACAAAACTTTTTTTTGGGACCATATTAAACTCCTGGTGGTGGATATAAAGATTCTTCATCATCTTCAACTTCTTCGTCTGCAAACATGTATACTCTTAGAGGTTCTTTTTTCTTTTCGTATGTTTTCACTTGTACGGTCTTCCAAGTAACACCCCATCTAGTTTTTGTAAACCACATACCTACTAATTGTAAAATGCATGTCACTTCCGAATCGATTGATACCTCTTGCAGATCTATTTGTTCCCTTTTCGAATTATATGCCATCGTATCCTTAGGGACTCTCAATTTGATCTTTGACGAATCTTTTGTTACTTTTATGGAATTCGTTTGTCCAACATCAAGAAACGCGTCTTCTATATTTTGCCCTTGAAACCATTCTTCTTTTTTTTCTTTAATCATACTTAAAATATTTTCATCCATTTCTTGCATCATGCTACAGAACGGCAATGCATTCGGTAATGTAAAGTCCGCAAAAGATTCTTGCATGGAAGACTTAACCAAAAGCCGAGGAGTTTGAACATAAATCTTTTCCGGTAGTGATTCGGGTGTCTTTTTCTGTGTTATGTATATATAATATCGATCTTCTTCCTTTTTTGGACCCTTAAATACAAATTTGGATGAATCTAATTCATTAATCTGTGAAATCTTGCTAGTCATGTTTATGTATATATCACATGTATTGTTTTTAAATCGATTTAAATAACGCGTAAAAAATATATTGTGTTATATTATAATGCAAAGAAGTCAGTCGATGACAATAAATAAATCAACCGCTCCCGTTCTTACACGAAGTCAATCTTTGAATACAAATCCTTTCATGACTCCTTCTGTTTCTTTTAATAAGAAGAATGGCAATAAGAATGGTAATAAGAATGGCAATGGTAATAAGAATGGCAATGGTAAGAAGAATGGCAATGGTAATAAGAATGTATTTTTCAACGCCAGTAACAAATTCAATAACAAAAAACCTGGTATGAAAGCGGCGACATCTGCGGTCATGACTGCAAAGTCCCTAATTAAAAAGAACAACAACATAAACCCTGCTATAAACTTTCCTAAAACTGGACTGTTTGGTAATAACAAAAAACCTGGTATGAAAGCGACATCATCTGCGGTCATGGCAACCAAATCGATTATCAAACCCAATAAAGAATCTTTTGTTTTCAATACCACAAACAAAAATATGAAAATCAAAAATCAAAACTTCAAAAATCTGTTGAAAATGTTGAAAAACAAGAAATACAATGTTGCTAATAATGCGAATCGGTTAGTATTGGTCCGCAACAAAAACGGTGCTATGATTCCAATACTACCAACTCCACAACCAGGTGGCAACAACCCGGTACCATTTCCAAGTCCAGCGGTACTTCCAAAAAGTAATAATAATTTAAACAGTCAACGCAAACAATTGATCAAAGAAATCAAAGACATGTTGAACAAAAGTAATAACAATTCATTCTGTAACATGATGAATAATAATACAAATACTGGTCTTCAAGGTAAACTCAATAAACTCAAAAAAGTTTGTCAAGAGATAAAAAAAAAGTCTCAATGAACAATTCTGAAATATTAGATATATATAAACAGATTAAAAAATTACATGAAAATAGTTCCGGTATACTTTCATCCGTATTCTCTATTTTTTCAAAAAATAAATCCTTTAATTTTGAAGTCGAAATAATAGATGAATGTTTGAAATTATTGAAAGAAATTTGTGACAAAAATCAAGTGAAACGAAAAAAACAAGAGAATCGAACTCAGAAAGAGATCAATCGTCTTCAAAATCGATTAGGTAAGAAATCGAATAATACCGACCCAAGAATAAGAGAATTACAAAATCAAGTGAAAACAAAAAAACAAGAGAATCGAACTCAGAAAGAGATCAATCGTCTTCAAAATCGATTAGGTAAGAAATCTAATAATACCGACCCAAGAATAAGAGAATTACAAAATCAAGTGAAAACAAAAAAACAAGAGAATCGAACTCAGAAAGAGATCAATCGTCTTCAAAATCGATTAGGTAAGAAATCAAACAACGCCGATCCGAGAATCGGCGAGTTAAAAAATCAATTGGAAGAAAAAAGGATATCCAATCGAAATCGGGAAGAAAAAGAAAAATTTAAACGTCTTCAAAATCGATTAGGTAAGAAATCAAACAACGCCGATCCGAGAATCGGCGAGTTAAAAACTCAATTGGAGGAAAAAAGGATATCCAATCGAAATCTGGAAGAAAAAGAAAAAATCAAACGTCTTCAAAATCGATTAGGTAAGAAATCAAACAACGCCGATCCGAGAATCGGTGAGTTAAAAACTCAATTGGAGGAAAAAAGGATATCCAATCGAAATCTGGAAGAAAAAGAAAAAATCAAACGTCTTCAAAATCCATTGCCAGGTGAAAACCCGTTATCATCAGAACCCAATCCGTTGTCATCTAAAGTAGCATCAAATGACGTGTTTGTGAAAAAATCACATGATTATAAAAAAACCAAAAATGAATTCATAAATAAGATATTTGGCAATTCAAAGTATGAAACACATTCTAAAAAGATAATTGAAAAACCTGTACTCAAACCAATAAAAAAACCGGTTGATTATTCGGCTGTTAAAACTAAATCTGAATTGCAAGACTTTATAAAAAAGAATTCGGATATCTTTCAAATAAAAGGACCAAATGGAAAATCTTTAGAAATGAATAAACAACCTAAAACCATTTCATCCCGAAAAATATGGTCTTTAAAATAAAAAAATGTTGATAGTATATAATGAAAGTTAACGATGTTTTATATATTTTGTTAACCATCATCCCAGCTTATTTCGCATATACGTACAAACGGGATTTGCTGAAAATTGTATATTAGATCGTAAAAAATTTGGAATCGATAAAGTAATCGTTCTTGTATCGCTGCTTGCGTACATATTCTTTGTGATGTTTATGACACAATTCCAAATATCTTTTACGAATACACAGGACGTTTTACAATTGACAATGTACTCTTTCATCGTAACGATCATGTCAATGTATTATAGTAAAATGTTTTATAATTGCGATTCCGATAGCACTGATTATATCTTTTATGGTATCGCGATAATCGCTGGAATATTACCGGTTATAATTACTGCTACAAAAAGTCGTATGTAAATAAAATAAAATTTGATTTATTTGTATAATGTTGACGGTATCTGATTTAGATCGAAAACGAAGAGAAAAGGCAACACGAAACCACGAAATATATAAAGGTTTCTTTTATGAAATTACAGAAAAAATAAAGAGTCGTGATCGAATAGGTTTCAAAAATTTGATTCATAGAGTGCCAACAATGGTTTTTGGATTCCCAATTTATGATGTCACTCACGCTATTTTGTATCTGATTCAAAAGTTACAAAAGGGTGGATTTTTTGTATATCCGTGGAAGGATAATTATTTGTATATAGATTGGTTGGTAAAACAATCTCAACCTTTACAGGTGATAACAACGACCAATGCATCTAAATCGGTGTCTTTTACGGATGACGAAATTGATGACAAAATTCGTCAAATTAGTTCATATTAATTAATAGTATCATTGTATGACGAAAGATTTGAATTTAGGAATTATCGTAGAAGCGAAGGCGGAATATACTAAACAATTGATTAATATCATGAAACCATTTATATATTCTGAATTAATGACTTGTTATAATAACTCCATGGATGTTAGTGAAACACAAAATGATGTACTTATTCAATTTCAAAGAAATTTGAAACAGATTCCGAAATGGAATAGTGATGTTATCGATGAACATACTAATGAAATTGTTGAAGAATGTTCTTTTTTTAATGAATTGATTACAGCGGTCTTCATCAGTAATGTTCGAATTCTAACATCAGTTAAGTTAAGTAAGAATAAAAAGAAAGTAAAGATTGTGATTCCACAGATAACTAAATTTGTGGCGAAGGTGTATACAAATTGTGCAAAAAATGTATACAATGATCCATATTTGTTTAGTATCAATAAATATAGAGACATTACTAATAATATGATCGATGTTTATAATATAATTAGTATATCTGTGGAAGATACTATCCGAGATATGTTACCTATTCAAAACATTTTGGAAACATATTTGGACGACACATTAGAAGAAAAACAAGAAGAACAATCCGACGATGATAATTTGGTACCACCGGAATCCGATGAAGAATCACCAGAAGAAGCCGGTCCGATTGATGAAGACGAAGACAAGGAAAATGATGAAAATCCAGCGGAACCAACCAATGATGGTGAAAACGGAACATTAGCGGATGATTTCTTTTCAGATAATACAAAAAATATTAACATCGAAGGTAAATTATCAAATCAACGCACAGAACAATCTACAGAAGAAAATATTCAACCATCTAACGAAGAACCACAACCATTTGTCCAAGAGTCTGTACAACCACCTGTTCAAGAGTCCGTGCACTCTCAACCGGTCAATCAAACAGGTCATCGACCACCCGTTAGACCCGATCAATCGTTTTTTAACGATGCTGAAGATTGATACCTACATAAAAAGCTACAATTATAACGATTATGTATAAATAAATGTCATATTGTGGCTGACTTTTTCTAAACCATTTTAAACCTAAAACGATGCTAAAAAAGATCGCAAGCAAACGTATTGTTAGTTCAAATTCGTATCGCATTATATAAATTACAAATTATTTTCTCAAAACATTCCATAACATCCCCAAGATTTATCCGTTTTATATGTATCAAAATCCCTACATGTATTTTGGTTACAAATGAAATCCGGATGACTACACGAATATTGAATCTCTTTTTTACACCTAGGATCTATTTTACAATTTGGTGTATCACAATATTTGGGGGAACAGAAATCATTGAGAGTCTTTTTGCAATCTTTGCAACTTGGCAAACTAGCATCGTTCTCTTTTTTGGTTTCGTAATTAATGGGAATCCTATCGATAATCACGATTGTAGCTATAACACCGATTATAAATAGGATGTTTACGAACGATTCGTCCATGCTTATAATAAGATAACAAAGTATTTAAGAAATCAAATAAAAGAATACAATAGAAACAATGACGTTCTTGCAAAAATATTGGAAACTTCAAGAAGAATATGAAAACATGTATGGTTCGAATACGATCGTTCTTATTGAAAAGGGATCGTTCATGGAATGTTATAGTACTGAAGACAAAGGTAATGCGAAATCTGTTAGTAAGATTTTAAACATGATTTTAACGAAAAGTAATAAAAATCTCGAATTGTCGGAAAAGAATCCCTATATGGTTGGATTTCCGACTTATAGAAAGTCGAAAAACATACCTATACTATTGTCACATGATCTATACATCGTATGGGTGGAACAAATAGATACTGGTGGTAAAACATTCGACCGAGCGGTCACCAAAGTGATCAGTCCAGGAACATATGTACCGGATGAAGATTCTGATATCGATTATAACTTCATCTGTTGCATAAACAAAAATTATGGTGTTTGTTTGATGATCGATGTATCTATAGGCTGTGTTTTTGTAAGAGATTATAAATCGTACGAAGACATCACAAGAGTGATCGATATGTATAAACCTCGGGAAGTAATACTTTTACATATCGATTTTAAATCGGATGAACTCATGACGTTCAAAAAAGATGAAAATAAATATTATGATATTGTATATCAAGAAGCAGTAATCGAAAAACTTTACAATGTAAAAGAAAATCCTGTTTTGAATGTTTGTAAAAATAGTATATCAAGTTTTATTTGTCTAATTGATCATTTACATATAAGCAATCCGAAAATTATGAAAATATTAGAATTACCACAATTATTAGAATCTATGGATACTTTATTATTACATAATAATCTAACGAGTCAATTGAATTTAATTTTGAATTCAAACAACAAATCAAAAGGATCTTTATTGAATATAATCGACCATACGAACACACCAATGGGAAAACGATTACTTAGAAGAAGACTTTTGAATCCAATCACAGATCCGGAAAATATCAATATTCGGTATGACGAAATCGAAACCAATATTAAAAATGAAATGTATAAAAAATATAAACAAACGTTTTCAGGTCTTCCAGATTTGGAAAGAATCATACAGAGATTCAAATTAGGAATCATTACGGAATTCGAAATCAAAGCTTTCATACGATCATTTGAAACGATTGAAAACATAAATCAAAACACCGAAACGATAATCAAACAATTCAATGAAAATTTCAAAGTGAACGATGTGGGTGTTGAAATAGTAGACTGCGATCAATTAGATAAAATAAATAAGAATATAGACAAAAATACAAAAGAATTAAATGAGATTTGTATTCGATACGAATTAAAGTTAGAATCTACAGAAAAAGATGGTTATTATTTATCGACTACGGCAAGGAAAGCGGAATCTAAGAAGAAGCACATGAAGGACAGGTACGAGGACGTTCACATATCAAAGTTGACGAGCATGACATCAAGGATAATGGCCCAGAGTATCGATACACTCACACACGACTTAACAAAAAATTCAAAAAATTATGAGAAGCTTCATAAAGAGATCATGGAATCTCGGATTCAACAATTTGTTGAAATAAATTTTGGAACCATAATGGAGATCGTCGAATGGATTTCCGAAAAGGATGTGGTAAGTAGCCATTGTATTACAGCCACTAAGTACAGATACACACGACCTATCATAAAAAAATCGGATAAGTCTTTTGTAGAGGCCAAGAACATCAGACATCCGATAGTTGAACATATGGATGTAACCTATGTTCCGAATGATGTAGAGTTTAATGAGAATAACCCAGGTATGTTATTGTACGGTCTGAACGGTTCAGGTAAATCATGTTACGGTAAGTCTATAGCATTAAATATAATTTTGGCACAGATGGGCTCCTTCGTAGCGAGCGAGACCTTCGAATATAGTCCATACAACAGCATCTTCACAAGAATCAATTGTGATGATAACATGTACAAAGCGATGTCATCTTTCATGGTAGAGATGACCGAATTGAATAGCATTATTCAATTAGCAGACAAGCATTCGATCGTAGTGGGAGACGAGATGTGCAAAGGAACCGAGGATTTGTCTGCAACGAGTTTGGTAGCCGGGGCCATTCATTGGATGTTAGAAAAAAACATTCAATTTATATTTGCAACTCATTTGCACAAGTTAGCGGATATATCATTTATCAAAGACAAGGTGAACATTTGTCATTTGAAGACAGAATACGTTGAGAAAATAGACAAGATCGTCTATAATAGAAAATTAGAAAAAGGATCGGGGGATTCTTTGTATGGAATAGAAATCGCAAAGCAGATTTTAAGATGTCCGGAGATTATATACAAAGCTAACGAAACCAGAATGGAATTACTAGGAGACAATAAGAGTTTTGTAAATAAGAAGAAGTCCAGATACAATTCGAAAGTATATGTAGATGTATGTAAAAATTGCGGGTCTAATAAAAATTTACATACACATCATATAATACACCAATGTGAAAATAGAACTTTCAAACACAATAAAAACAATTTGATGACATTATGCCAAAAATGTCATGAAGATGTTCATACAAATAAACTATTAATAGAATCATATGACGTCGGTGGACAATTTGAACACACTTTTACGAAACTTTGATCTTTTACTGAACTTTAATCTTTTTTGGAACTATTATCAACATTATTTTACGATATGTATCTATATAAGCACCATTATATCCAGAACTCAATGTGTATATATGTTTTTCTAAATTCATCGCCTGGCGTTTATGTTTGATTGTCTTATAAAGATTTTGCATAGTCATGGTCCTCACTTTTGGACTGACTTTACTCTTAGAAGATTTCATTAATATATTATAATATATAATAATATATGATATATTCAAAAAGAAACATTGCAATAGCTATAACTATAACGTTCGTAATCGCTATGATAATTTACTGGATGTTTTTCAGAGGAAACGATTCGTCGTCTTCAACGTCGTCTTCAACGTCGTCTTCATCGTCGTCTTCATCGTCGTCTTCATCGTCGTCTTCAAGTGGTACCGCCGTTACAAGTAGTGACATATACCAACCATCCTTGGAGGTTTCAGGAAGTGGTCAAGCAGCTGGGTCTTCAAGCTATTCATCCGGTGGTCAAGCATCTGGGTCTTCAAGCTATTCATCCGGTGGTCAAGCATCTGGGTCTTCAAGCTATTCATCGGACCAAGCAGCTGGATCAAACGAACAATCCAGACAATCTTCTTCAACCTATTCATCGGACCAAGCAGCTGGATCAAACGAACAATCCAGACAATCTTCTTCAACCTATTCATCGGACCAAGCAGCTGGATCAAACGAACAATCCCGACAATCACAATGTGCCGCGGTACCTACCGATGGAACGCCATATGTCCCATGTGGATTCAAAGGAAAAGAATACCGAAATATGTATGGGCATGAATCATTCCCTGCTTCTCACACCAATCAGTTTAATATCTTGATGAATAAATTGGAAACAGAGGAAGACAAACAAACTTTAAGTAATTCACGCTTTAAAAACGTAGCATTAAGCAATTCACCCTCACATTACTTGAATGGTCAAGTAAATGTCCATGGTCTATATGAGGGTACACTTGAAGATTGTGCAAATTTATGCAGAAACGATTCGGAATGTGGCAGTTTCGCATACGAAGATAGTACATATGGACGACCTAGAAATATATTACACGAAAACATGGGAACATTGTGTTTCCTTTATAACGAAAACGCACCCGAATCGGTGTATAAAGAATGGACGGGTAAAGCAAGTGCTGAAGACATTTTAGGTGACGATGAAAAATACGCACAGTATGGAGGAGGCTGGGACAGAGCATCAGATACTCCATGCGATCCTTCGAATGGTAATTTATATGAATATCTAACAAATGATCCAACAAATGTAGAATGGACAAACAATGAGGGGTCGAATCATTATAGAGCAACTCAAGAAAAATCTATGATGTGTTTTTACGAAAAGATTTAAAGAAAATATTATATATTATGAATAGAAATGCAAAAGATTAAACATACGAAGCAAATAAAACAACCGACTCAAGAACAAATGATGGAATATTTTCTAATGTCCGATTTTTCAAAAATGAATTTCCCGGAGATTCCGACACCCGAGTGGATCACCATTCTCGGATTGGATTTGAAAAAGATGTCGAAGGATAATGTTATACAAAATATGTATTATGATTCCAATGGAATGATTCAAGTTACACTTTCCAACGATGTTGACAATTAAGACATGTTATAAAGTTCGTCATCGGTTCATCGGCACTTCTAGTTTGCATACTATAATATGTCGTTTTGCGATGTTTACACTTGGGACATTTGAACATACCACTCGCTTCAACTGTATCATCTTGTTTTTTATCGGTATTCTGCAATGACGGATTCAAGTCTGACAAATCCAAGTAAGCGATGTTTTTAGATGATTTATTTTTAACAAGCGATTCGATAATGTCCGACGTCACGTTATTTTTTATATCGAAATATTTACTAATGTATATATGTTTGAAAGCTATATTTTGCCAATCTATATCGGTGTTTAATCTATCTGCATGTTCGATTGTGTAGTTGTATATGCTTTTTTCAATATTCAAACTAACGACCTCAGGTACGATTGTTTTGAAATAATTGACAGTATTTTGTCGAAGTGTTTCCATTTAAAATCAATAATGATTATATATTTTAAATGATATATAAAAAGTATTGGAATAAAAATGGGTATTATCAAATATTGAAAAATGAAACATCTTTGATCGTTGAACTAGAGACCAAGTTGCAATCGGATGTGATTATTCATCATAATAAACGTTACATTCATATCGAATCTGGAGAATTCAAAAAAGTCATTGATACAATTGATTTATTCATGGATTATATCAATGATAACGAAACGATGTTGTTAAAGTTGCCATATCGATATAATAAATATGAAGTTTCATTTGAAAACAGCGACCAAACATTAGCAACCTCTCAAGATATTGTTAAAAATAAAGATGTCAAAATTGCAATCGAATTAAAAGGTGGTTATAATAATCAATTATTTTGGAACGTGTTAAGGATAATTTTCATTAAAAAGAATCATGTCGCGATTGCAGAATGAAATTATTTTGCATTCATTGTTGATAAGTCAATCGACCGAAAACATATACGAATATATGAATCCATTTATATGTAATTGTAAATGGTACACAGAAAAACTATCGGATGATTCGTATATTCGTATCAGGTCAACAATGTACCACTATGAATATATGATTTCAGAAAATACAAATAAAACCGAGTTGCTGAATCTATTGAAATCAAAATGCAAATACATGGCATTCGATAAACAGATTCAAAGAATAAAACGATATTTCATTTTATACAATATAAATCATTTTTCAAACGAACATCAAAATATATTGAAAGCGATTATAGAGAAAAATTCGTTTAATGATATTTTTATATTGACAACTACACATTACTCTAGCATATCTACTAAATTGGTATCAATACTGATCCCAAAATTGATTAAAGATACTATCCATAAAAAAACATATGAAATAGACTTTGTGAATAGATTGATAAAAAAATTAAACTTTGATGATATCGAAGGATGTCGAGACGTCATTTATAAATTAATCACAAATAACATTGAATTCAAATACATCGGTATTGCTATTATTGAAAGATTTAAAGACACACACGATCCAAAGAGATCCATACATAAAGTAATCCGATTAGTATCACAAACAGATCATCGTATACGTCAAGGTGAGAGATCTATATATCATATCGAATACTTATTTCATTGTTTAAATACATAAAACACCACATGTGCCAATACTATTTGATCCATAACATCGATCGTATGATATTTTCTTGACACGATCTGAAGTACGGCCATGAAAAATATGTACATGTATACATTTGAAATATTCGAAATGTCTAGTATTTTCTTCTGAACAAATGTTAGAGACGTTAATGTGACAATTGGTAATAGATATTGTAGACTTATCGATGGATCGATATAATATTGCATGCTTTTGTAAAAAGCATAATACGAAAATAAAGATAATACATGTTCGACTAGTTTTAAATCAAGCTTGGACATAAATATGAATAATGGAACGAAAGATAAGAATAAGATATGTAAATCTAGACCGTCATTCTTTGGTAAATATTTTGCAAAATTATCGACTCTTTTATTATCTTTCGAATCTTTCGGTTTCAATAAAGAGTTTCGATATGTTATGTATATGATACATATAAAGATGAAATGATACCATTGAAATGTTAACATTGTTTAAAAACATGAAATAAAATAATTTAAGATTAAACACCTTAATATGAAAAAATGTCTCAAAAGGAGTGTGTAATAGATGATACAGTCGTTTCATTAAATGAATATCAAACTATGATTATTCAATTAGTGAACATGAAAAAAGACATTGATTTGATTATGGGTAAATTAAAACAACTCAATAAGGAACAATTGAAAAAGAAGAAACCGAAAACCGTAAGCGGTTTTGTTAAACCTGTACAAGTCACGAACGACATGTCCAAATTTTTGAAAATCGATCCAGATCAAAAAGTATCTAGATCATATGTCAATAAAATGATTAATCAATACATAAAAACTAATGATCTACAAATCGAAACTTCTAAACAAAATTTCATCATAGATGATACATTAGCAACCATATTTTCTCAAGAAAAAGGTACTCAGATCAATTATTTCAAAATGCAATCGTTTTTGAAACACAATTACGTGAAATGAAAGGAAATCATTTAAGGATAACACTATTATATAATATTAATAATGCCTCAAATGTCCGCTCATGAACTTCTCAAAATTGTAGAAAGCAAATTTGGTACTCAGTTCCGTGATTTCATTGAATCCTCGTGTATCGGTACGGAGTCGAAGAAGAGGGTAAAGACGCCCAAAGATCCCAATCGCGAAAAACGACCCCTGACACCGTATTTCATTTTCGCAAGCGAAAAGCGTGCAGAAGTGAGAAGCAAACACGCCGATCTTAAGATTACCGAGATTTCAAAGATACTTGGTGAAATGTGGAAAGGTCTTTCACAAGAAGATAAGGACAAATATACTTCTAAATCTAAATTGGACGCTCCTAAACCGGTCGCAGTGACCGCTTAAGTTTTTTGAATTTTGATCTTTCCATCTTTCAGATCTTTATAAATCTTTTTCATCTCATCGGATTCTCTTTTCATTTTTGAAATAGATTTGATATACATTTTCAATGTCGGATCTTTGAGCTGCACACACCATGATAAACTTTTCATATCGTTTGCTACAACGATGTAATCCGGATAAGCGTTTCTTTTCACCCGACCACCGCTTTTAAAAGTCCCGTTTGAGAAATATCGCATTCTATCATTGATTTCGATATCTTTCCATTTTTCCGGTTTCATTTCTTTATAATCCTTTAATTTATCATCTATTTTCTTTTTTGTAAAAGATGCTTGTAAAGACTCTTGATCATATTTCGGCGTCATGGTAATTTTCTTTGTCGTCATTATACTATAAGTATAATTTAATATCTTAAATTGAAATTGATAAAAGTGTTAAGATCTTTTGATTCTTCGAGTGTATTCAAATCGTTATCGTATTCATTCAATAGAAACGGGACGCCTATTTTCTCAGACCGATCATTGAATAATTTATAAACCTCCGTGACATTTGTTTTTGAATTATAAACTTTAACGATATAGTGATCATCTTTTACTTGCAATGTATCGATGATATGATAATCTGGTTTATCATTCAAAAATGAATTGTATACTTTAGACATTTTCAAGACAATAGGTTCATTCTTTTTTGTTACGAACCATTCACGATGTCTTCGAAATAACAAATATGTCAATAAAATCAATAATAAAATCATAATTTACTATAATGGATAAAATAAAAGAACAAATGATAGACTCATGTATGACCGAGATGTGTAAAAAAGAGAACAAAGATAGACTTACAAAAGAAGTATTAGATCCTTTGATAACACATATCATCAACAAATTCAAATTTGTGTTGTATGTTATCTTATTTATCATCGTGTTAACTTATATGAAAACGACATACATTCTGTATAAAATTAAAAAGATGTAGTCAATAATTTTTTGTACGTATATTCGGATTTCAACCATTTGTATGCATATTCCGTTCGACATTTTATAATCTCCGGATGATTCAATAAATACGTAATGGTTTTCGATATGTCGTCTGAAAATATTACATACGGTTTGAATATGTTGTCCGTGTAAGAATCACCACTGTACTCAGAAACTACTAAACATTTGTTTGCGATCAGATACACAAGGCGGACAACTTCAAGACAAGAACACACTGGTTCTTCCATATGGATATTCAATGCTATTTTTGATCTAGATAACAAATCCGTTTTAGCTTTTAAAAAGACTCCGTTGGAAAAATAAAGTTTATACGAACACAGGTCATCTTTTAACTTGTTCAATATGGGTATCCGTCTTTGCAATGTACAACCTAACCATAAAACGTCGATGTCTTTGTGATCAGACAAATCAACTGTTTCTATACACGGCGAATACCCGATTGGTTTGTATTCAACGTTTGATATTCCAAATCGTTGCAACACCTTGATATTAACATACGAATATTCCCATACGCTTACTGCATTTTTCATGAGATCGAAGTACACCTTCAATGCTTTATGATATTTATTATCCGTTTTCGCATGTATTTGTTCAAATTGATAAACAATGTACTTTTTAGCAGGAAAGTGGTCAATGGATTCGCAACCGAATAATATATAAGTAATTTTATCATCGTATACTTTAGCTTTTAAATTTTCCAGAGAGTCTGTAATGATATCAAAGCATTCTAGTGTCTCTTTTAGCGGATATGCAATTTCGTGAAACCATTTATATTTTTCGGAAGGCAGAATGATAGAATACATTATTACGCTATTGAATTTTATTTCTTAACTCGTTGACGTTTCTTGTAACAACATAGTTGACCTCTCGGATTTTTGTATTTATATTTAAATTCCGACGGACAGTTCTCATCATCATCTGGTATCCTATTTATTGGACAACCATTTTTTGTTTTTCGTTTTTTCACGGTCACCGTTTTGGCTTTATACTGTTTTGTAAGATTTAACTTTTTTGATTTCTTTTTTGGTTTTTGCACAAACGGAACATTATTAATATTTGCTTTGGGTACCGATATATTTTTCTTTTTGGGTTTCTTTTCCGTCTTAACAAGCGGGCTATTATTTTGATTGTTTTGATTATTTTGATAATTTTGATTGAAATCCTTATCATACTTCAAACAATCAATAGTGTTCTTCTTGATTTCGTTTGCTGGTTTGAAAATATTACAATCGATCGAGATATTTTTCAATAACGATTCAAATAGATCTATGTTTTGTTGTTTTATAAATGCCATTCTATATATATTGAAATCGATCGATATTGTCTTTGGTATTTGATTTAATATAGAGTTATTCATTTTAACGTTATACATTTTTGGAATGGATGATCCACTTACATCGGGATATGCGATATAATTGTATACATTCACATGTCTTCTGGTCTTGGACATGTCTTTATGACTACAAAATCGAATCGCTCTACCGATGATTTGTTCAGTCCTGCTACGATTCCAATAGGGATCCAATAGATGAACTTCTGAAACTCTTAACAATGTAACTCCTTCTTTCATCGCCGGTGAACCTAATATCGCCTTTATCATGTGACCGTTTCGATTGTCTCGACTATTGAAAATATTCAATATTCTAGTGTTTTCTTCGGATTGACCACTTTGGAATCTCGCGAAACGAAGACCCTTCTTCAGAGGACATAAATCTTTCGTCACTTCTTGATATCCTTTTTGCAAAAGTAATAGTGAAAAATCGTCGATCCCACATGCAGATACGAAATTGGAGTATACAAACACGGGCCCGACGGAATTATCGATTATTCTTGCGGCATTATAAAACTTGGTGGAACATTTTTCAAAATCGATTTTAGAGTTTTTTGCTAACCTTTTCCCTTTAACACCAACCTTTCCATTCGGGTATACTAAGTTGCTAGCCTGTCTCGGACTTATTAAAAATGCTTGACTCATATTATTGTTGAGTACATCCGCATTACCCACGGTCATGTTGTAACCTTTCAACTGATGCCCAGACATGGGACAAGCCACAATACGATTCGTTCTGGATGGATACGCATTTGGACTGATACCTCGAAAATGTGAAATCTTGTTTTTTAACACAGATATCACACGGTCTTCGTTGATTATTTTCTTGGTTGTGAAATTGAAGAACGCTTTATCAAACTCTTTTCCAACGGGAAGTTGATTATCCATATCATTCAAAAGATTGCTTATAAGACCGAGTTCGCTTGCTTTATCAAACATTGGAGTTCCCGATAATAACAATAAATTTATGTTATTGGGTCGTTTAGTTACTAATTCTTTATGGAACACCGAATACATATCGCCGATTTCAGAAATTATATTTTGAACTTCATCGATTATCATCAATCTATTGTTTATTTTTAAGGTATTCTTTTTAGATCTTGATACAAATTGTTGATATGACATGATGTCATAATATTTGTTAATCTCTTGTCTGGCTTTCAATTGATACGCTTCCTTTACTTCTTTTGAACATGGATTCGGTATATCGTGATTGTTCATAACCGACTTTCCATATTTTCCACAATCGCCTAAAAGTTCTTTATATATATTCGGTAACAAACTGGCAGAGGCGATGAATATGATTTTTTTGGTAGGACTTTTGAAATTTTCAGCGATACTGATAGCCGAACAAGTTTTGCCAGATCCTAACCCATGGAATAGTAATAACCGTTTATTTTTTACTCCGCTGTGAAAATACGTTTTTAAAAACCTTTGGTGTATTTGTAGATCAAATTTTGAAACATTGCATATAGTTTGCATATCTCGATTGTCCTTTTCCTTGATTTCAAATCGATTCATTTATTGCTATACTATAACAAACAAATGATTACAAAAAAAGAAAAGAATGGATTTCAAACAAAAGTATGGGGATCTCCCGCATGGTTGTTCTTGCACTGTGTCGCTTTTAATTATTCTCCTGAAAAATATAAAGAGTATAAAAGATTCTTTATATCGTTAGGAGACATCCTTCCATGTAAGACTTGTAGAGACAATTATAAAAAGATTATAACATTCGGGAAATATAAAATCAGAAATAGTATATTCAAAAGTCGCAATACTTTTAGCAAATGGTTGTTCTTGGTTCATAATAAGATACAACGCGATATCAATATAAAAAATGATAAAGATATACCGATGTATACGGATGCAGATTTTGGTAAAGTAAAAAACATGTACGAAAGTTTTAGAGCAAAATGTAAGAAGAATCAATACGGGTGCACAGAACCATATGAAAAGGGTGGAAAGAAAAGAACTATGATCAAAATCCACACTTTCCGATTAAATATATGCAAACAAAAACATGGAATTACATTACAATCTTAAGATATGTTTTTGGATACATGGTAGACAACTTGTAAGACACCGGGGACCTTTTACATAATTTCCATGTCATGCTTTTTTTATCAAAACAAAACACACGTAAGTGTTTCGGATAATCTATATTACATGATTCAATATTCTTTAGATATTCTTTTGATAGATCGATCGCGGACATTTGTTCTCTCATGAAATCAAATATCGCTTACCGTACGTATTAGAATACTCTTTAACATCACGACCCATAAACACGTTTTCTATCTCAGACCAAACGGTATCGTCATCGGATATTTTAACATCGGATACTAAAAGTAATACAAATTGTTTCCACGAATGTAAAACGCATGCGATGCAATTTACATTAATGTCGACTTTAACGACCGACAAGGCATAGGGGTTGTCTTTTATGAATTTTCGTAATTTTACAGCATCGATATCCGTTGAAAAGTCCATGTCTATAAGTATATAGATGTATCTTTAGGTGACTTATAGCAAACTTAATTCTTCAAGATTTTGAATCATGCGTTCTCGGGATTCCGACAATATACCTACGTCGATTGCTACAGCCAGTGTTGAATTATCAACGCGGTTCAATATGTCCTGATATTGTTTCAAACGATCGTTATGTATAATTGGGCGTCTGCAAACAGGACACGTATTATTTCGTTTCATCCACCTACATATACATTGTTTATGAAAACTATGATTACAATTCAAAAAGTAATTAGTAGATATATGATTAAGACAAATAGAACATGTTTGTTGATTATCATTCGGAACGTGTAGATGACAATACATAACATCATTTCTTAACAACTTTCCAGGATTTTTGCAAGCTCGATGTTTCTTTGTCATCATTTGACAGGTCTGTTTTGTTTGCTGTAATGTATCCTCTTTTAAAGGAGGAATAATTTATATTATAATATTTCTTTTTTATCATCTTAACTTTTTGGTTTTCCCACATTTGTTCAAGGTCGATATTCAACATATATGAAATTTGAAAAAGATAGCTGAAGACGTCTCCTAATTCAGCTTCTAATTTTACTTTTTTCTTATCCCTGAATTGATTTTTCTGTCTTCTTATAGCACTTGCTAGTTCCCCGACTTCTTCCGTGAAGTACATCCATACCTGCTCGATAGATGGTCCGAGCCATCCTTTTTGTTCACAGAGTTGAATCGTCTCCATCTTATATGTATTCAAATCTTTGTATTGATTATTATCTTGAGAATGCATAAGACTTACATTATCTAATGATTTTATTCTTTAGGTTAAATGTTAAAAGAATAAGAATCGGAACGATTTTGAAATGTTAGTCGATGTATGTGGTTTGTTATTCCCAGGCTTTCTTTTTATAATCATTTTTTTATTAGTCTTTTTTAATTTTCTAATAAATTCGTTGAACTTTGCAAGCCCTTCTTTCTTTCCGTACTTCTTTATATAATATTCTTTCTTGGCGGTGAATCGTTGTGCAGTCATTATATAATATATCAATCAAAATTTATTTTCCGTGTATTTTCTCATATTCTTTTATCATTTTTTTATACGAATCTTGTGGCGGTAACCATAAGTCAAACTCCGGACCGTGGTCTACGAAACGCAATAAGTATTCATCTGAACCGTCTTCTTTTTTTCTTCTCGCTATAATCTTTTGTACTTCGTATTCTTTGTTTTCGTTATACGAAACTTTCATTTGATCTATAAGATCTTTTGCATTATCAAAATACCAACCGTTTACTTCTTTTGAATCGTACAAATCAATGTTAAATTCTATATAATAGGAATCATTCGGATTGTCCACCTTATTGATTTCAAACAGCCTATCATCCTGTCTAGATTTAGCAAAGATCACTTCATATTGATTAGAATCAAACATGTAATGAATCAAAGGTTTCGGATTTGATAACAGAATGTTTGAATCTAATATTTCAATCAACTGTTGTTGATTTAACTGAAAGTCTTTTTTATTCGAACGTTTCTTTTGCACAATATCAATGGTATCTTTACACATTTTATTCTGTAAATCTACAAAACGATACTCAGGTCTGTCAACCACCTTTGTATCTTTGACGATCGTGAACATATTCTTGTGAAACACCTCGGTCCATTGAGAATTTACGAATCTTTCAATTTTATATTGTGAGTCTTGAGATACAATGGTAAATTTGTTATCGTTTACATTCTTGATTTTGTAGACATCTGGATAATATTTTGATTTACTTAGTTTCAATTTCCCGACAAGTTTATAAAATCGAACGACGTCGATCGGTTTTTTACCGATGTCGATCGGGTTTTCAATCAATTCCGTGTACTCATTTTTGACTCGTCGCAGAAGAATGGGTATGATCGAGGAGTCGTTTTTCAAAAAACTAAATACTTTCACATTCTTGTTTAAAAAATCTTGTTTCACTTTTAGTTTTTCTTCTTTTTTATCCGCTGTGTATTTCAAAATATTTTGAATCTTTTCGGTTCTCTCTTTATAAAAGACTTCCGAAGAGTTTGAATACAATTGCACATCACATGCATTGACTTCGTCAACCTGTTCGACTACCGTCTCATTCTTTCTCGTGGGTATCTCTCGACCTTTGTGAATCTGCATGGGTGTATATCCAGTCACACTATGTTTCGTGTTATTGATTGAAAAAACGATACGATCGAGTATATCAAAAAATTTATACGATTTGAAATAAGTAAAGTAATATTTGATAATGTCTTTGATATGTTTGTTTTTATTTTCAACAAAACCTTGAGTATGTGGAGAGTACGCATCGCCGAAACGTTGTTGAACATGAAACATATCACATACGTCTTTGACATGACCTTTCGCGAATTCAATCGCGTTATCTGAATGCAAAATCATCGGAATGTCACCAGAAAGAAATAACTTCATTAATATTTTTGAGATTATCAATCCTTGTTTAGTTTCTAAAGGATATGCATATACAAATTTGCTAAAAATATCTATGATAACGAGGATGTAACGATACGTCATACGAATGACATGACCGTTTTCATCCGTATAAATGTATTCATTATCTTGAATCGATCTTTCAGTCATGTCTGTGATATCCATCTGCCAGAATTGAAAGGGAAACAACGGTCTGAAAGACTTTACCATTTGAACTTCGGGAACCGTTCGATGTTGTTGAATATCGTCACGAGATTTCAAATATGCATCGATGTCTCGACGTGAAATACCGATATAAAATGATCTAACGATTTTATCAAATAACGCTCGTTTACTTAACGCGATATCTTTGGGATCTTTGAAAAAAGCATCCAGTATGTCGTATTTATCACGGACGACCTCGAATTGCAAAGGTAATTGTTGAGTATACAATACAATGGGTTGTTTGGTTTTCTTATCGATCAACCAATACGGAATATCATTTGCAAGAATGACGATCTTATTATTTTTTATTTCATAATGTTTCATTCGTTGTTTAAATGTATGTGTGACACTTTTGCCTTTGCTTGCGATTCTATGTGGAATTTGATATGTCTTTAAATAATGCAAAGCATCGTCATATAATTCCGGTGTCCATCTATGAGCAAATATCACATTCCAATTGATAATCATTATATGTCATCTTAATAATTGTATATATGAAAATAATAATAATTAAATATTGAATATTTTTTGATCAAGTTTGTATACAGTTGGCTTGTTGGTTTTTATATCGTAAACAATATCGTCACCTATGTGACACAAATTACCATTTATGATACAAAATCGTACATTGACTTTTGTGCATTCGAAATAATTGTAATACGCTGGTCTATCTTCTTTTGGAGAATCCACTACACATGGTTTAAAAAAGATTATATTGTCAATTATATCGTACACAGAATATTTCTCATCCTTCATGGGAAGATCGTGATAAATAGTTGCTGCATTCTGTCTGTGAAGAGGCACTTGAAAGTCGCAATCATCGGGCATGAGACATTCGCTTGAGCAGATTTCGCCTAATGTAAACATATTATATGGTTGTTTACTACACCTCTAAATTGTCTTTAAGTTACCTTATGTGTACTCTTGCAAAACCTTTTTCAACAAGACATCTTTGTTTTTCAAAAATAATCGGTAGTTTGATTCAAAAGTCGTCCGAAACAGATCATTCTCTTTATTACATCGTACACACTTTCTCATATATGTTTTCAAAACATTTTCTAATTGTCTGAATAGAAATAATGATATTTCTTCAAAGGTTATCGATATATACAAATTTTCTTCATTTTTGTACATATAAATGTTTTGTTTGAATTTGATCACCGGATTGAATTCATCAAACAGAATATATACAATCAAAGATTCATGAGGTCCATTGATAAAGTGAATAATCTTTTCATAATCTAATGAATTGATTTTAGTTTGAATGACGTCAATCAATTTAGAATCAATTCTTCGTAGTTGTGATTTGCCAACAAGACAATCAATAGTCTTCATTAGTTTACCGATTGAATCATGTTCCATCTATTCATATATCATATGAATAAATCTTTATGTAAGTTAAACTTACTTATTTTGTTTACGTTCTAATACGAATGCTTCTTTCTCCTCACGGTTATTCATGATATAATCGGCAGCGAAGTCCGCTTTTTCGTCATTGTTGTCGCAATTCTTGAATTTCGCTTCAGTCAGTACATGCGAGATCCCAGAACATAGTGTGTCTTTATTAATCGACGCTTTAGAAACTTTTTTCTTACGTTTGAAAACACAATTACTAGGTCCGTGATTATACGTATCGACATCAGACGATTCCATGGCATTCAATATGATCTCTGACAAATCATTGTTTTCAGTCTTGAGTTCTTTGAGTTGTCGACGCAGTTCCTTCATAGCCTCATCGTTTTCACTGTACTTCTTGAATGTTTGATGCAACGACTCCATTGATATTAATCATTAATCATATCTTTAAATCGGTATTATCATATTTTTGGTAAAGATGACGCTTCTTTCAATTTAATTATCTCCGAAGGATTATATATCATGATATGCATGTTCTTTATAGAGTCCAACACGATCTTACTAAGGTCCTTTTTATTATCATCAACGAATTCTAAAATTAGCATATTCTGATTATTTACAATATAATATTCACAATGATGTGTATACATATTCAATAACGGTTTATCAAATACGTATATGCATATATTTTTCAATTTTTTGAATGATATACAAACAATCTCCTTATTTATATTTATATTCATCTTAACATCATAAATATTTTTCAAACAAGTCACTTTATGAATATTGAGTTTTCTGCTAGAATTGAACATTTGATTACATATATCACAATTTGATACATTACACTTTATCTTTCTTTTGGTCAAATGATAATCAAGACACTGTTCAGATGCGAATGTTTTACCACATCGAGGACATTTTGACATTGAATCTTAGAATTAGTTATTATCGTATATTCTTAAATACTCATAAATAATTATTTACATACAAAAGATCATATCGGAATGTTTATGTAAAACATTCACATGATTTTCGATAGTTCGTATATCGATATCAGAATCGGGTAATTTATCTTTAGCAATTTTATTGATTCGTTTGATCTGATTATTGTCAATTTCAATGACACCGATCGGAAGATTATTGTAAACATTCAATAAATAATCTATATCGATATTATCTTTCGATTGTATTATTTTGCTACATTTCATTTCGTGCATTTGTAATTGAAATTTCGTATTACATATTTCATTACATGCGAAACATTTCCATGTGCAACATTTATATTTCTTGTTGAGATGATACATTAAGGCTTGTTCGGAAGACATGCATTTACCACATCTTGGACACACCGGCATTATTTTTATTATTTGTTTTCTGTTATACCTTATAATAATTTTGACAACAATAAAAATAATAAAAATAAGAAAAATAATGAAATCAATTTAAGACATATATACATAGGCTAATATAGAATGAAACGATCTTCAGATGCAAAATTTAAAAAAATCGCGACTGTTGAAGTTGAAGAGGATACCACAGAACCAATCGTGGAAGTCCAATTCAATCGTATTTATTATTATGGTGAAATTCAAAGAAACGGTATCTGTCAGTTGTGTAGAGAATTGAAACAGTTGGAATCCAAGATGATCAAATTGAAATACGATTATCAGTTAGGTAAATGTCCGAATATATACATATATATACAAAGTGAAGGTGGAGACGCATTCGCAGGTCTTAATGCGATGGATACAATCAAAGCGTGTAAAGTACCGGTGGTCACGGTGGTGGACGGGTATTGTGCAAGTGCAGCCACATTTTTACTATTGGCCGGTAAAGAGAGACACATGCGATCACATGCAGGCATTTTGATACATCAATTGCGAACCGAATTCTGGGGAAAGTTCGCCGAACTCAAGGATGAAATGAAAAATTCCGAAAAGATGATGAACATATTCAAGAAGATTTATATCGAACACAGTAACATTCCTACAAAGACTTTGAACAATTTACTAGAAAAAGAATTGTGTCTCACGGCTGAGGAGTCTTTAGAATATGGTCTTGTGGACAAGATTTTGTAAACGTCGGTCAAGATTTTGTAAACGTCGGTCAAGATTTTGTAAACGTCGGTCAAGATTTTGTAAACGTCGGTCAAGATTTTATTGAATAGTATTATATAATGAAAATCGAAACATTACATAACTTAAATCATAATAAATCTAAATTAAAAGCGAATATAAAAAAGAACAATAGCAAATATATAATTCGTTTCACACCGAGTATCGTCAAAGTGAAAGAAACTACAAACGACATAATATATCTATTAAGTTTCCGAGTATGGAAAAGATTGAATTGGTTAAAAATTCCAAAGTTCCCAGGGAATCGCGGTCATCCGTGGTATAATTTTTGGAAACATTCACAATATGATGGCACCGCTTTCGCATTATTGAAAATATCCAAGAAATCTTTCAAAGTGAATGTTTTGAAAGTTACAATCCCACCGATCAATAATGGACTTGTTGATATGCGAATGATTCAAAATCCAAGAGATAAAAGTAAAATCACAATCGTTTATAATCTGTTTGGAAAATTAAACCCAAAATTATTTCCGAGGGAATTCAAAGAACTGAATAAAACTTGTTTTCATTATCTAAACAATAAAGACAAAGTACATAAGTGGCCTGAAAAGAAATTATTAAAGAAACTGGGTCTCAAAGATCAAAATCTGATAAACAAATATGCAAACGAAGAAGGTTGCGATCTGATCTTGGTATCGGATATGAAGATGAACTACAAAACATTGATGCCTGAATATTCAAACATACGAATAGTTTGTCCGAAACTTCATTTCAAAATCGAAAAGAATCACATTCCGTTTTTCAAAAACAAGCAAATGCATGTGATGTACATGCTCGCCCCATTGACATTCTTTACACCCAAATGTGAAAAGTATCTACCAAAAAATAGCACTCTATTTTCAAAGATTGTCGATTATTACGACAACCGAAAAGTTAGTGTTTTCAAAAGGTTTCTACAAATATCATGCAGTACACCGTTAGTCCCGTACGGAAGCAAAGAGTTAATCAGTCTTGGTCATTTCAAATTTATAATGGATGCTACAGATTCGTTTCCGAAAGGATCTCCATTAGATCTACTTATCAAAAAACTAAAAGATATCTACAAAATCAAAACATTCAAAAGTACATACAATGGAAATAAATTGAAACCAGGTGTTCATTATTATTATATTTATGGTATGTTCATGTTTACTTTGGACAAAAAGACACTTGAGTTAAAAAGATGTAGCAACTTTTTCATTTTATTCGACGGTAAACCGAATCTTATGGTGTTCCCCGCTGGGATTGAACAATACAAAAATGATTTTATTGTAAGTTATCATGAAAGCGACGCAGAAGTCAAATTGCTGCATTTGTCACAATCCGACACAAGAAACTTGCTAAAACATACAAACAAAACAAAGGCAAATAAAATAGGCTTTGAATTAATCGAAGCGAATTAGAAATTTTAGATCACTTTAGATAACTTTTGGACAAATTCTTTTGCGGTTTTCTTAACAAGCTCAAAATCTTTATTTGATAAATTACTAGTCCTGCCTTCTTGTAATTGAATTATTGTAAGTTTATGTTCACCCGAATCTGGTAAATAATGAAAGTAAAAAGTACCGTGTTTGATTTTACTCGTATCTGGATACACGGAAACATGAAAACGAACAAATCGATGCTTCTGTTTTGGATCTTTTCGAACCTTTTTATTCAGTGTAACATGTATTTTTTTCGTATTTGGTACCCCTGCGTTAGTTAAAGATTGCACATGTTCACCCAATTTATTTTTCAAAACCAAATGGGTTTTGTTTTTTGTATCATTAACTGTATATTTAGCACCCACGTGTTCATGCTTTTGCATACCGGTTTTTGAGAAACCCTTAGTTGAATTTGCTATGGATTTTTCCATTCCCACACTTGTATTATTGGTACCCATACCTGCATTTTTCAATTGCGAAGCATAGATTCTTCGACCTTGTTTGTTACCTTTTGAATACGGAAGCATATTATAGTGTTTTTTCTGTAAAAGTCTCAATATTGAATGTTTTTCATTATTAATTTTAATGCTGTTTTTTAATTCTTTATTTTTTTGAAATGTAGCTTTTGACTTTGAAAAATTGTGTGTTGAGAGGTTATTCAAAGGATCTTTAAAAGCAATATTAGCAACAGCCTTCGAATGGTTTGTATTAACATATTCTTTATTTATATCAGAAATCATATTCTCAAGTACATTATTGACTAGTAATTCATTCAGACGTTCGTTTCGTAATTTAGTTGCATTTTGTTTGATAATACGTAGATTTTTAGTTGGATTACTTGCTTGTAGTTGTTTCATTACATTTTTTTTATATTCTCTCAGATATTCTAGTCGTTCAGAACGGAACGCTTTGGATGTTGTGTTTTTGGCCATGTATAATATTGAAAATATTAAATATAAAAATACCAAGTACATTTCGGATGTTTTATATAAACGAACATGTTCGGATTATCTATTACTTTGTAACTAAAAACGTTTGTCGCCGATTTTACAAAATATAAATCTTCCATGATATTAACATTTTTGAATTTGAAATATTTCCAAATGTTTTTATCAAACATCATCGATGTCAATATGTGTCCATGAAATTGCCATAATTCATTTTGTTTCTTTTGAGACGCGTGATATAGATTTCTTTCTGGCAACTGATAATATAACGTATCTTTGAATAATAGTATACAATCTTTTTCAAAGAAATCATATTGATGTTGTAATCGGTTTGGATGATAATAATCATCGTCGTCCCAAAACGCGATGATGTCACCGGTTGCATGTTTGATTGCCAAGTTTCGTTTCATACCGATCGATAACTTATTTTTTGCTGGAATATGAATGTACTTGATTGAAACGTGTTTATCCATATTGAATCTGATAGGTGAATCGTCTATGATAACAAGTTCTTTATTTTGATATGTCTGATTCAAAAACATTTTGATTGATTCTTTCAAAAATGAATAACGATCATATGTAGGACAGATGCAAGATATTTTAGATGTCATGTTTTTAAATTATGTAATCAAAATTATTATCAATTAGTTTAGTAATCAATGCATTCGTCTTCTTCAAAGCAAAACAATTTTGATGATATTTCAAATGTTCGTATATATCGTCCCAATAATCATCATTGACCTTCAAAAGTTTTGATTTCCCAATTTTATAAACGTCAAATCCATTATTCGATAAATAGTCTACAATGTCTTTCATAGGATTTTTGATTCCAGGGCCTCTGTGATCATCTAGACAATCGCTACATTCAAATATCATATATTCCGTCTTGTGAATATATTCACCCATACCTTTTATAACATTTGTATCATTACCTTCCGTATCTATTTTCATAAACTTAACAATTACATCGTCCTGAATTTTTTTTTTCAAAATATTATCGAGTCTTTTTGTATCGACGTTACATATATGTTTACCACCTGCTCTCAACCCGGCAACTTGATTTCCGGTTTTGTTATCTGAAGAGTGAAAATGCATGAAAGGTTCGAGTTTTTCTTGATTCGATAATGCACATTCGTATAATTGCACACGAGGTTCCAATTGAATTTTACATTTTAACGCATCGATATTCACGGGATTGGGTTCAAAACATAATATATGACCTGTATGCATGTCACGAATATGATGAATATAATCACCAACACAAGCACCGATATCAATACAAATCACGTTTTGGTCCCTAAATTGCTCTTTTAATAATGGTTTTAATTTTGATAATAAAACTTCATGTGGTCGTTCTGATTTGAATTCTTGTTTATTTTTTCTATAAAACTTTGCACATTGTTTTGAATTCATATTTTACTCATTGTAAATAATACTTTCTTTCTAACGTAAAATATTTTAAAGAATTATTTACTAAACATATTTAATAATGGTTGCAATTGGAATCGATCTCGGAACTACATATTCAGCGGTTGGTGTTTGGCAAAACGATCGAGTTGAAATTATAGCAAACGATCAGGGAAACAGGACAACACCGTCTCACGTGGCTTTCACGGACACAGAACGACTCATCGGAGACTCCGCAAAGAATCAAATCGCTATGAATCCATCAAACACGGTGTTTGATGCGAAACGACTTCTGGGTCGAAAGTTTTCAGATTCCAAAGTACAATCGGACATGAAACATCTATCTTACAAAGTCTTTGCAAAAGAGAATGATAAATGTGGAATCGAAGTCGAGTGCATGGGTGAAACAAAACAATTCGCCCCGGAAGAGATCTCCTCGATGGTCTTGACAAAGATGAAAGACACCGCTGAATCCTTTTTGGGACAGACCGTAAAGGACGCGGTAATCACAGTACCCGCCTATTTCAACGATGCCCAACGACAAGCCACCAAGGACGCGGGATCTATAGCTGGTTTGAACGTTCTCAGAATCATTAACGAACCCACTGCGGCCGCCATCGCGTATGGTCTCGATAAGGTCGGTACCAACCAATCGGAAAAGAATGTATTGATCTTCGATTGCGGTGGCGGTACACATGATTTGTCCATTTTGTCGATTGATGATGGTGTTTTCGAAGTCAAAGCGACCGCCGGTGATACTCACTTGGGAGGTGAAGACATCGACACAAAGCTGGTTGAATTCTTTTGTATGGATTTCAAAAGGAAACATAAAAAAAGATCCGATGGGTAACAAGAGATCAATCCGTAGACTTCGAACCGCTTGTGAAAAAGCGAAACGAACATTGTCATCGAGTGCATCTGCGAGTATTGAAATAGATTCTTTCTTTGAAGGTATTGATTACTACTCATCCATCTCCAGAGCACGATTCGAGGAAATCAATGCGGACTTTTTCAAACGAGCCATGGATCCGGTCGATCGAGTGCTCAAAGATTCAAAGTTGGGTAAGTCTGACATACATGATATCGTTCTCGTAGGTGGTTCTACAAGAATTCCAAAGATTCAAAAGATGTTATCCGAATACTTTAATGGAAAAGAACTATGTAAAAGTATTAATCCGGATGAGTGTGTCGCGTACGGTGCGGCTGTCCAAGCTGCAATCTTAGCTGGTGATCACGGTAAAGATTCAAAATTGAATGATCTACTTTTGTTGGATGTTACACCGTTGAGCCTTGGACTTGAAACCGCAGGTGGTGTCATGACAAACTTGGTGGAGCGAAATACAACAGTTCCTGTAAAACGAACACAAACCTTTAGCACGTATTCGGATAACCAACCGGGAGTTACCATACAAGTGTTCGAAGGAGAAAGAAAGTTTACCAAGGACAACAACAAACTTGGCGAGTTTACATTGGATGGAATCCCACCGGCACCCAGAGGAGTCCCACAGATTGAAGTATCATTTGATATCGATGCGAATGGTATTTTGAATGTATCGGCGGTTGAAAAGGGAACGGGCAAGGCCAATAAGATCGAAATAAAGAATGACAAAGGTCGTCTGTCAAAAGATGACATCGAAGAGATGTTGAAAACGGCCGAACAATTCAAACAGGAAGATCAACAAAACATGGAAAGAATCGAAGCGAAGAATGCATTGGAAAATAAATTGTACCAAGCAAAGCAACTATCCGAAAAGTCGCCCGAGCTCGAAGCAAAAGTAAAAGAATGCGATGATTTCTTATTGACCGCCGAAACCGCCACCAAAGATGAATATGAATCTAGATTAAAAGAACTAGAAGAACTATTGAGTCAATCTGTACCACAACAACAACCTGAACAAGCTGCGACACCTGATCCAACGGTTGAAGAAGTCGATTGATGACATTTCACAAATTGAATAAGTTAATATACATTTAATCGTATGTTTAAATACGAACATACATTGCCAGAATGCTATAAAAAGCTTACAATAATAGCATTCGAAAAAGGAATTAACACATACTATTATGACGAACAGAAAACAATATTTATCAAAACATTTTTTAATGACAATTTATACAATATGATTAAAAGAGAAGTAAACGCATTACAATTATTAAACAATAAACGATTTGATTGGTGTCCTGTATTGTTACATTACGACTTTGAAAACAAATATGTGATTATCAATTTTATATCTACGCATACTTTATGTAAAGATAACATACCATGTGATTACGAATACCAACTAAACAAAATACTAAATGATCTTAAAAGTATTAAACTTCAACATTGTGATATAAAATTAACAGATATATTGGTAAATGACAACAAATTATACTTGTGTGATTTTGCATGGTCTGTATTAAAGAATGATCCGTCACATGGAATATCAATGGTACCCAAAAGAGGAAAACCAAGACCACATTTACCAGACGATACAACAATAAAAAGAATAAAAGAGTGGCTTCATTTGTAACATTATACATCTCTAAAGTATCCAACCAGTTTATCAAGTGGTCCTACATATTCATAATTGTTTTTTTTCATGAAATCGTCCAATATATATTTCAAATTTACGATTGTATGATCTGTAATACCATTATCGTTTAATACCTTACAATATTCTTGTTTAACATAATTCTTATGTATTACAATATGATATAATAGAAATCCCATATATAGATCATTTATTGGTACTTTCATATTTCTACACTGATTTATGTTATTCAAAATATCTTTCTGAAAATTCTTGGACATAAAATTATCACCAATGAAACGAACATCTATCAATATTTTGTAATCGTTAATGGTTATTGTATTCTTAACACAATAACCACCGTTTGATACTGGTTCATGACGTTTACGAGGTTTCTCTTCGGCGTCTAACGTATTCATAAATAGGAAATAATCGTTCGTAAGAAAGTCGATATCATCTTGCTTTTTTGAAATGTCGATATTCAAGAGATTCTCAAATCCATGTGTAACTACATATTGTAGTTCGTTAGTGTCGTTCAAAATGTCAAACACCTCTTTCAAATCTCTGAATTTTCGTTGTACATAACAAGTATCAAATAATCCTAATACTTTTAAATTGTGTTTCGTTTCTTGAATATTATCGGTTGCGTGAATACTGTACCCACCCGAAATATTTCGTAGTTCATTTTTTAATTCAAACATATTGATATTGACTGTACGATACAAATCTCGATGTTTTTCTACTTTTTCATATACATTTTGATTATCGTGAATTATATATATGTTGAATTTGTGTTTCATACGGTAATCATTAACGTGACCATTGTAAAATTCTGATAACTTTTTCGTTTGAATACTTTTATCAACTTTAAACTTGAGGATTGTTTTATTTACTTTCATTCCATGTTTTTCAACATATTCATGAATTTTAGATGAATCAAAATAACATTTCCAATCTATCAGTAAATGTTGTTCAAGTACCATTTATAAATTACATAATATTATAAATTAGAATGTCGCAAAAAACTATCACAATTAGTACATATGTCATACAAAACGTTTCTGAAGAAACGAAGAATACGCAGAAATTAATCAAAGATTTATATTCAAAATTCAAAACGGATGACAATTTGAACAATCTTGAATATGCATCCGAAAAATTGAATGGGTACGCATATATTCCAAATACCTTTCATCTATCCAATGGTCGATATGCAAGATACATAGATACCACTGATGCATTCAATATGACATTGAGAGTTGGTGGACACGTCATCAATGACAATGGATACACGGTAACTTTGAAAAATGATCACCGCATTTTCAAAGTTTCAAAAAGAGGCAAACCGTTTTTTATGTTGATGACACAAAACGACGCCATACGGTCATTTGTTAATAAAAATAAATAATTAACTATATGAAATTGATTTATCAAAAAATTTCTTCATGGGAAACCGAATTTATAACCACCGATATCTTTAATGGAACCGAGATCATTTTCAAATCTTGTGAAGATCTGATCGATAAAAGTACGTATTCGGATGACTTAATAGACAATTGTGTTTTCGCATCCAATCGAAATTCATGTGACGACATAAGAAACATCGTTGAATACCTCAAACCTGTAATCATCGTGCACATGTCCGATGAATTCGGATCTAGAACGGAATATCAAAACTTGGCAAAATATACACCATTACTATTACGTCAACACAATATCAGAGATTATCCAACTTTTGAAAATATACACTACTTACCCTTGGGATATCATACTGGATTCCAACATAAATCGACAATCAAACCGGCATCTGAAAGAAAGTATGCCTTTTCATTTGTGGGCGACATCAAGAATAAAGACGGACAAAAAATGATCGATAAGATGTCCGTTTTGAATCCAAATTATGTTCATCTATCCTCTTGGAATTCTAATAAATTGAATCCGTTCGATATAAAAGATGTGTATTTGGATTCAATGTTCGTTCCATCAAGAAGAGGTTACATTAGACTCGACTGCTTTCGAATATATGAAGCGTTGGAATGTGGTGCGATTCCGATCATCGTCGGGTCTCGTGAAGAAATCAGTGACACTTTCAAATTCAAGGTATTCCCACCATGGTTATTTTGCGATTCTTGGAAAGATGCCAGAAGACAATGTGAAAAGTTGATACAAGAATCAAAGGTAGATCGATTACAAAAAGAGAATTACGAATGGTGGACTCAAACGAAAGAATATTATAGAAAGTTAGTGCGTTATGTAAATCACATAAAATAATTGGAACATAATATAACACACTAATATGTGCACTATTTACTTTGACTCGACAGAATCATTAACCGAACTGTGTCAATTAGGTGGTAAATATTATACAGATAAAAGTCCATTAAATGAACAGGGAAATCTTCATCGAAAAGGGTATACATCAATATACTCTTTGCTTTTTGCTTCATATAAACACAAACAATTTAATTTTTGCGAAATTGGTATTGCAGATTCAGCGAGTGTGCAAATGTGGAGACAATATTTTGAATTTGCGAAGATATATATGTTGGAGTATGATAAAAACAATATCAAAAAGTGTGATAATTTATATCTGAAAGATGTATCATGTCAACATACCGATGTAAAAGACATCAATACATTGAATGGTACATTTAAAAACTTGAATGAAAAGTTCGATGTCATTATAGATGATAGCACACATACATACGATGATATCAATAATATAATTCAAGTGGCTTTCGATTATCTAAATGACGGAGGTATTTTAATAATCGAAGATATAAAGAGACGCAAAGAAATACGTAAATTTAAAGTGGATACTTCGAAATGGACACATCACTCTTTTTTAATTTGCCATCATGACAAAAGAAAATGTCGCGACGACAACGATAAAATTCTTGTATTGTATAAATAATCAATTCAACAATTTGTCCCACTTGGATAAAATCTTAGAATAGTCCACGTCAGTTTCACACGCTTGGTCGTAACTTATTTCCATATCAATGATCGGTCGGTATATGTGTGTTAGAATACTAGCATCCGATAATAAATAGTTGACAATTGGTTTATTGCCCAATAAAGCTGCTGTCAGACTAAAGGATGAATACTTTGTACCTTGTATAATCTTTTTACATTTCGATAAACAAAATAGATCTTTTGTCTCTTTGAAACCGGTGTATTCGTTATCATTGCTTTCAATCGACCCAACAATCGAACCACCATGTTGTACAACGAATCTTTCAAACTTTTGTTTCCACGCGGTGTCCTCACTACAGACAAATATAGGACTATCGATATGTTTGATGATGTCTTCTTTCAATTTATTCATCAGATCATTGAGTTCATCTTTATTATTTTTTGAAGAAACGTGTTTCATTTCTGGACACCTGCTCATAATCTTGTCACTCTTTCTCAGATGAATACCGATAGCATCATAAATCTTAATTGGAATGCATTCTTTGATTATATCAGATTCTTTGATATTTGATAACACATTTTCATATGCTTTCTTGACGCGAACAAGATCCGTATTAAAAGCTTTTGAAAAATTAATGGGAGACAACGTGATCGCCGTAGATCCTAATAAAGTTTCACTGGACTGTTCATTCGTTTTATCAACGACATCTAAGTTTCCAAAATCAAACAATCGATAGTCGTATATGGCATTACCCCAAGCAAAGTTTTGATTATTCTGATTCAACACCACTTGCACTTCAACACCCGATAACTCGGAATACACAAATATACCTAATAGATCAAGAAGTTTGTCGCCTATTCCGTTACGAAGACATATGATTTTTGTCATGGTTAGTATATGATACCAATCTTTATTTCATATTGGTGGGGACGTGATAAGATTTGTCGAAACACTCGATTTTTATATGATAACAAAAAACGACAAAAGAATTTTACATTGACTTATAATCAACTTGCAGAGAGGCTTGAAAAGAATCTAAAAGATTTACAATTAGAATGTCATATCGAAGAACATCCAGAATTTGATAACGAAGATATGTATCAAATCGGTATCAATCACAAACCTTTTTTCATTTTGCATATGATTCGAAAATTCAAACGACCGGTTGTTTACATGGATATCGATATGATTGTTTATCAAAAACCGTTATTGTTTGATACCGATTATTTTGATTTGATGGCTTTCAATTGGAATGCAGATCCTAGAGTAGGAACCGAGATTGATTTTGGAACATTCGAAACGAACGGCGAGGTCTTTTATTTCAATAACACAATCGCATCTGTAAGTCTACTATTGCTGTGGTGTTGGTATTCAAGAAAGCATCCTAATAAAGCGGACGATCGCATATTATCGACCGTGTTTCATAAATACAATTTTTTAAAACAATATAAAATAAAATGTTATTGGTTACCCATGGAATATTTACACATACCACAATATTATATAATCGAGAACCCGATCATTCAACATCCACATAAATTGACAAATGAACATGAAGCTTGGAAATTAGGAGCGAATAGAAATAGATCTATGAAATATTATGATAATATTATAAATAAAGATATAAAACATCATAACATTGTAACAGAGAATTCACATCTGTATTTCAATGACGAACAACAAAACCATTTGAAACCTAGAAATCAAAGCTTCGAATGTTATACTCAATCAAAGGATGCAGATAATATGATATGTCATAATATCAACGAAATATTGAATTTGAATAAATAATAATGGGTCACGTTTCAATAATTTCCAACATGTCGATTTCATTAATCACTTTATCAATTGCACTTTTCATAACCTTCTCGCTTAACTCAGTCGGATCCCATGATCCCCATGTATCGTGATATTCGTTCATTTTTACAAATATCGGATCTTTTGATTCAGATCTGCAAAATTCTTCATTGATGTCATCGTCTTCATTGTCTTCATCGTCTTCATTGTCTTCATCGTCTTCATCGTCTTCATTGTCTTCATCGTCTTCATCGTCTTCATTGTCTTCGACCCAGTCTTCATTATTCATTTTTTCATATTCGATCTCATTTTGCACAAATGATTCTTCAAGATCTTCTTCATTATTGAATTCATGAGCATAATATTGTAAAGCATAGATCATATCGGTCGAAGACAGATTGTCTCGTCCAGTCGATTTCGAATACTTAGCGGCTAGCACCACGGCCTTTTGAATCAGAGTCAATAGTATAGATCCAACCTTCTTTTCAAGTTCACTTGTGTCATCTTTATCAACTAGATTGTTATTTCCAGATTTGCAAATTAGTTTTTCCATGTTATAGTTTACTTATCTTATCAAAAGTCTTTAAGTTGATAAAATCAAACGACATTTAACACAGGATCTTCTTAATTGTAAAAATAAGTCATACCTTTTGAAACACGAATGCGATATTCAAAAAACTTGTTTCTTTAATATTATAATAAGATATATCGTATGCGTGTGGGTTAAATAGATCTTCAAACGGAGTCATTGAAATCAATTTCAGATTATGGTTTAAACACTCTTCGATTAGTACTTTTTCAAATACTAGATATTCCGCACTTATTGAATGTTCTTTAAAGTATAGCGTACCATGCATATAGACATGTATAAGATCGCCAATGTAATTCAATATATTATACATTTTTTTAATATGAATAATTCCATTAGATTCTTTACGTTTCAAAAATTCGGAAATTTTATCACCTGACATCGCGGTCCCTATGAAGTATCCATTTTCTCCTAAAAGACTACTCACTTGACTCAAAAAATTACTCAATGTCGATTGATTTTTGAAAAAATAATGAATAGCAAATTGACAACTTACAACATTATATTCCGTTGTTAAACCGTTATCAATCAAAAAATGTTGAATATCAGTACCATTATATGGAAAAAATGTGTAATTTCTTTTTTTTATTGATTGTGTGGAATTTTCAAATCGATTTATTGCCTCTCGTATATACGTTTCATCAACATCTATACCGATTACATTTTGAATTCCCGCATTGTGCCATTTCAATATGTCACCGCCTCTACCAACACCGATATCGAGCAATTTGGTTTTTGTATTACAAACAGAATGTATAATATTTTTCTTAACATTATTGTGAAAGTTTCTCATTTGTTTAATTTGTGCAAACGACATGTTGTTATTAATACACTAGTATCTTTAATTGTTTAATTATCATTATAACATTTCAAACCCATTGCTATTAGAGGATGACGATGGTAGTCTTATCGGGGAACCTCGTGAACGACTGCGGGATCTGCTTGCCACACGACGCGATGGCCCCGCTTGTGAACGATTACGCGATCTGCTTGCCACACGACGCGATGGCCCCGCTTGTGAACGATTACGCGATCTGCTTGCCACACGACGCGATGGCCCCGCTTGTGAACGATTACGCGATCTGCTTGCCACACGACGCGATGGTCCCGCTTGTGAACGATTCGGCGACCTGCTCAACGCACGTATTGAACTACTACGAGAACTACTGGGTGAAGAATTACTATTGACCGTCACATGTTTTACACCTTTGAGTCTATTTATTCTAGCTTTTTCACGATTAACAGCCGATTGCAATATAAACTGAGTAACCGGATCATAATTTTCAGCTGTATATTGAGGAGCAAGACTATTATTCATATTAATAGAACTATTACTAGAACTACGAGAAACCCTACCACCATCATTAAACAGAAAATGTAAAGGTTGTGACATCATCGTCAACGTTTTGAATTTATTTTTAATATTATTACGGATCCTATTATTTGGGTTTGCATTTCGATTTAAATGCGGGTACAAATGCATTGTAAGGTAGCGTTGTAAAGAATCTAAATTAGCAAGATCCCTTCCTATTATCATTCGATTTCTATTTTGTAAGTCAGTTCTATTAATAGATTGGATAATATCAGAAACACGGCCATTTTCTATACTTGCTTTTAATCGTTTTAAATGAGCGATTGTTAGATTGTGCATATATAATATTATTATTATTTTAATTCGGATAAATCTTTGATCCATAGATCTTTCTTTGATTTGCTTTCCAATGTTTTGATCTCTTCTTTGATCTTTCTGACTCTTTTTTGAAAATCTTGTACATTTTCTAAAGTAAACTGCGTCAAACGGATGCTTAGTAATCGATTGTGTATGTCTTCATTGAATTTGTGTTCATTCAATGATTTCTTAATAGTCGCATTTGGAATCCTAAAAACTTTGATGATATCATCTATAACTAATTTAATAAAACGCATATCTTCTGACATTTGGTTCATCTCGGTCGTCATCTTTGTCAAAAGATATTCCTTTCTCTTTTTGTAAAACTCTATTCGTACTTTTGCAAATAATTCAATAACTGCTTCGGGTGTATCATATTTTTGTATCTTTCCCTTTTCATCGAAACAATGCATATTATTTGTAGACAAAGTGGTCGTCAAATGTAAAAATTGACATATATCTGCAACTGGTTCTATTAACACCACATTGAACATAATGTCTGTATCTCCACTATGATTTTCATACGACTTTATCTTATTTTTGACCGCCAAGTCATCTAGAAATTCTTTATAATCGGATGTCCACTTTCCAATTGGAAGTTCGGTGATCTCTACCTCTGTATCCGATTTCATTCGGTAGACTCCCTGTGTCAAATATTGATGTTCCTTTTGACTATTTTGAGATATCATTCCTTTGAATCCTTTATACCAAGGTATCATTTTCTTTAATGGTTCATTCTTCATATAGCGATTTAGATTATCAATAATGTCTTCCGGATTATAACAAGGTATCGAAGTGCTATATCCAGTACCGATTCCTTCAACTCCATTAACCAATACCATCGGTAGAATAGGTACATAGTATTCGGGTTCAATCACAGAACCATCGTCTTCTAAATATTTCAGTAACGCACTGTCCCGCGAATCGAATATGCGATCGGTCATGGTGGTCATTTTGGTAAAGATGTACCTCGGACTCGCCGCATCCTTTCCTCCTAATAGTCTTGTTCCAAATTGTCCGATAGGTTCCAATAAGTTGATATTATTTGACCCAACAAAGTTCTGAGCCATGTTGACGATAGTCCCCATAAGACTTTGTTCCCCGTGATGATAACTTGTTTCTGTACTGATGTACCCTGAAACTTGTGATACTTTCACTTCGGTATTCGCTCTCTTTTTGAAACCATACAATACTTTTCTTTGACTCGGTTTCAATCCATCAATCACATTTGGAATGGATCTTACGTTGTCCGCAATCGAGAACCATATAAGATCTTTGTTGATAAAGTCTGAATAAGAAACCTTATTTCGATTGTCCAATGTTTCCTTTCTTTCAGAGCCATCTTGAATCCATTCTTTCCTAGAATTGCTCAGAGTCTTTTTGAAAGCCAATTCGATATGCTTATCGGTATTTGTATCCGATTGATAGTCTATTTTATTTTTCTGTAATTCTTGAAAATACTCTTTAGCTTCTTGAGCAGTCGAAGTGCCTAGACCTTTGTAATATTTGATTTTCCATTGATTGTTTGTATTTCTTTGAAACCATTCATTGTATTCTTGTATCGTGTAGAAAGGAACGACACGTGTTCCTTTCCTAGCCTTTATAATCGGTGTTCGCATAGCTGTCAAGAAATTGTTATCATGTATCAACGATCCCCAAAAAGTGTGTATGAAATTGATAAACAATCCTTTGATGTGAGATCCATCCACGTCGGCGTCTGTTAAGATCATCACTTTGCCATATCGAAGATCTTCAATTGATTTTGAATAATCTTTATCTTGTTGCAAACCTACGATCTGTTTGATGTAGTTTATTTCTTCGTTTCCTAGTAATTGTTTGATGGACGCATCACGCACATTTAACAACTTACCCTTGAGTGGAAAGACTCCATAATAGTCTCTTCCCACTACGCTAAGTCCACTAATGGCAAAGGTCTTTGCAGAGTCACCTTCTGTCAATATCAGGGTGCAATGTTTGGATTGTGAAGTGCCTGCTTTATTTGCATCTTCCAATTTAGGAATCCCTTTGATAGTCGATTTCTTTTTTCCATCCGTCTTATTCAGTTCCCGATTTTCTTTGTGTTTTGCTAAAGCGACGATGTCATCTACAATTCCTAATTTCATAATCTTTTTGACAAAGTCATCCGTGATCTCAATCCTAGATCCAAAATCTTTGAATCTTGATGTACATTCTTCTTTTGTTTGTGATGAGAATGATGGATTGACCAATGTAGACTTTACAAATACAAACAGATGGTCTTTGATATATCCGGGTTTGATTTTCAAATCTTTGTGTTTATTGGTTAAGTTTTCGGTAATCTTTTTCACAATCTGTGATACGATCGCTTCAACATGCGATCCACCCAAGTTTGTTGCAATCCCGTTAACAAATGAAACCTGTTTATAAGAATCACTTGTCGCGACCCCAATATTCCATCTCGGGTGTTCCGAATCTACAACCTTCTTTTTATCGGTATACAATTCGGTATATTTTTCAAAGGATTTTATATTGAGTCGGTTGTCATTCAGAAATACTTTTATAGATTCTTTTGTACAAACACAGGTATCATATACACGTTTTGTAAATAGAGAAATCATATCATCTGATAATTTTTCAATTCCAAACCGTTTGAAATCCGGATAGAAAGTGATCTGCACGGATCCTTTAGATTTCGTATACTTTGTTATACTCGCTTTCGATTTTTCAGTCATATTATCGGTCCATGATTGTTGATATCGTTTTTTACTTGTAGCACTACCGATATCAATTTCAAACCGAGTACTAAACACGTTTGCCAACTTGGCACCGTATCCGTTACGACCACCGGTAGTCCTTGCTTCCGTATCATCGTAATTTGAACTTGTCAGTAGCTCACCGAATATCATTTCTGGGATATATACATCATTTTGAATCTCAACCGGAATACCGACACCGTTATTGTATACCGAAATATGAGTTGGTGAAATGCTAATCTTTATGGTATCCACAGGTATCTGTGAATAGACTTGACATTGATCAATCGCGTTCACCAATATTTCATCAAATATCTTATAAAGTCCCGGGATCCACGAAATATATTTTTGAATTAATTTATCATTTTGAAAGATCCATTGTTGACTTATGTCTTCTTTCAAAGATCCAACATATGTATCTGGACGAGCCAAGATGTGTTCAAGATGAGAAAACTTTTGATATTTTTGAGCCATCGTTATTTGATATGTTAACTGGATGTCGTCTTTAAGTTGACTTTGGACTTGATTCGAAAAAAGATTCATGATCATCAACGTCTGCCCATTTACCCGGTATGATTACAGGTCGATTATCAATATTCTTCTTTATGGTCGGCGTATTCACCGTATTCACCGTATTCACCGTATTAATCGGTATTTTTGGTTTCCATTCGTTTGTTCGTTCCATCAACGGACTATTCGATATCGGACTGGTCGATATATATGAAAACATATTTACGGATCCACCATGCATCCATTTGCAATTACCGCCTCTATTGCATTTACCGACTGCCCAGTATCTACATATCATCGGATCTTGCATTCTATGATATCTAATACATACAATAGTCTTATATGGTTTTAATATTATTAACTTTATTATTTTATTCTATATTGTATAAATGAATATGAATGATATACTTAAAAAGGCATTTGCGATGCAAAACGAACTTTTAAAGAAAAAGAAAGGTAGCAAATCTTCTTCGAGCTCTTCTAATTCATCGAGCGACAAAAGCAACAAAAGCGACAAAACACCCCCTAAAACAGCTAAAAAGACACCCGATCCGACCAAATACAAAGGCACCCAAAATAATGTAGTGTTCGGAGAAGAGCAACCCAATTATTACGCCGCCGCTAATGAAATTCATTATGAACAGGCCGCGAATCGATTCGAATACATCAAAACGATGGCGAAAGCGATTACGTTACAGTACACCGAAGATCGCGAGCAACATGTAGATACCATTGCCGGTACATACAAAGATTTGGTTAATGCCAGAAAACAATTGGGATACACCGGCGGTCTAAAAGGAAAAAGTCTGAAAGGTATTGTGTGTGCTATTTACAACATCATTCTCATGGGGCGTCGAGAAGGTCGCGTCGATATTAAAAAATTAGTGAAGGTTGCAAACAAAGTTAAGTTGGGTGTCAAAAGCACCGGTACTCGTCCGGTCACCGAAAAGATGATCAACAACTACACTATATTCGTGTTGGATACATTGTCTGGTAGTGCGACCTCTGAAAGCATGGAACAAAATAATGAAAACTTTTTGAGAACCGATATCAAACGACTTGCTATCAAAATGGGATACCGAGGAAGACAAGAAGGTTTGTATGATATCATTAAGAAAGCGAAAACTATCAATGATGATACATATTCGAAACACACGCCTCATGTGATAGCGGCAGGTATCGTCGCATTGCAGGCGTTCAACGATGGAAAAGAAGGGAAAGATTTTGAAAAAATTCGAAAAATATTGCAAGTTTCTCGAATATCTCTCGCTAAGATCATAACAAAACTACGACCCGGATTCAAACCAGTATTTGTTACTTCAGTGAAACGCAGTGGATCAAAAAGTAAAAATTAATAATTATTATTATTATATATATATATGCGTTCAGGAAAGATACAATTAGTTGAAAATCCTTTATTCGAAATGATGGACAAAGAAAACAAAAAATCAAAGAAATCGAACAAGGAATCCAACAAATCAAACAAATCAAACAAGGAATCCAACAAAGGGTCAAACGAAATGTACACCGTAAATAATAAAACATTTCCAGAGTCGCTTGTTCGTAAATGCTATTCGAAACACATATCTTTATTGGACCATAAATTGAATCCCAAAGACATTCAAACTTTGAAAAAAGATTGTGAGTCTAATAAAAATGTGAACGACGTAAGCAAAAATTATCAAATACCGCCTTTGAAAGAGAGAGCATCCGCGATCAAAGAACTGTACAAAGTTTCGGCGAACGATGCGATCGAACTTGCGAAAGATCCTTGGTATTCGCCTTTATTGAAAAATGGAAAGATCGTATACTTACAAACATCACCGAGAGCAGGACAATCAAACACGTTTCCGAAAAATCACAATGTTTATAAACTAATCCCTAAATACTTTCCAGCACCTAACAAAGCAAAAACTATTACGAAAAAGTCATCCAAAAAGATAAATAAAGTAAAAGCAAAGCAAGCTTTATCCAATCAAATGTTGATCAAATCGACTCATTATAGCAAAAATAATGACAAGATCACATGGAGGAAGACGATCGAAGATTGGCAAAAAGGTCTCGTAGTTCGTTACAGAAGATCGATGGGTAGACGATTTAATAATTTTGTATGGGAAACTTACCCCATCGTGAAAAATAAAGACAGGCCATTCAAATGCATGTATCGTTTCACAAACAAACCGGTGAAAAAAGACCGCAAGTCGACGCAATTCATTTTTAATGCTATCAAAAGTACCGGCAAACCGACTGGTGTAATCACGGTGAAGAGATATAATTCAATATACGTCGTACCCATTTAGGAAAAAGGGAAAGATTTCACAACTATCAAGTCTTTTATCGACAACGCAAGTTTGAATCTACAAAAACAATTTTGGAAACAAGTCGCAATCGAGGTCCGTAAAATGTTTGGATACAATCAAAAAATATTTATGTCTAGCAATGCTTATATGCACGTCGTACTACACAATGAACCGGTTCATTACAATACTAAACTATATGAAAACTTGGACGATAATTGGTACATGAAATTAATCGGATTGAAATAAAGAAAGTAGTCATATATAAATATGCTCGGTAATCTTTTCAATTGTTTTATTAATTGCTACGCTATAACATCGCTTTTCTTGATCGTTAAGAATCATCCATGAATCATTTTCTTTTAATATATTATTTGTCAACTCTATTATATCCAAATTCTTTATAGTGCTGTACAAATCTTTTAAATGATGTTCATACAATGTCACTTTCTCTTTGTATGAATATAATTCAATCTCTTTTTGAATACGCAAATCTCGTAAATCATGAAGTATTCTATTATATCTTTTCAATGTTTCTTGATACAATTTTTGGAATGTATCATTATCATCTTCTTTAGACTCATTATGTAACAATATAGATAAATCTTTTTTTGTTTTCATAAGAGCGTCTTCTAATTGTTTATTTTCTTTCGACAACGAATTATTTGAAGAGTTCAATTCTTCCGTCAACTTTTTATATTGTTGAAGTGTATCGTTATTTGAATGCATCGATGTATTATTACACGATGTAAAATAGTTTCCCATTGTATACACTAATAATTTAAAAAAATAAAGACATGTCTTTATAATGTTTTACAAAGTTAATCCATTGGGTTTGAAAACGTTCAATTCAAAGGTTAATCTTTTGAAACCGCGTGTACACATAAAACAAACCAAACGATTATTAAAACAAAAGATTGTTTCGGTTAATAATGCTTGCAACTTTAAAAAAAATGCGATGTTATCTTGTATATTTTTTTGTAGTTTGTATCAATACACGATTGTTAGAAATTATAAAGAGATTATGATTATATCGGCGTGTGGTGTCGAAGCCATACCGTTTATGAAAACGTGGGTCAACTTTCCGGTGTCCATGTTTTTTTTATACACGTATCAAAATCTAAGTCATGTTCTTTCGGACAAAAAATTATATCAAGTGTTTTACATCGGTATCAGTTCTTTATACGCTTTATTAGGCATCGTATTATATCCCAATCGAATTCATATTTCACAATATTTCGGTCTAGATTTCATAAGTACCGTAATTGTTTGTATGTTTTACACATTGTCAACCATCTGGGGTTCGGTGATCGTAACACTATTATTTTGGTCGTTGGCCAATCGATTCACCACAACCTCGGAAGCCAAAAGAATATACCCCGTTCTCGGATTTCTAGCAAACGCGTCCGTCATATTATCTGGCTGTGTTATCAAATATGTATCCGATTTGGCATATTCCTGGAACCAAAACGTTATCATCTTGATGTCATCGTGTGTATTTTTCAACATTGTGAATGTAGTTTTACATGCTCAGATTGAAAATAATTATACACCTATTCAAAAACACTCTGAAAAAATCTCTAAACGAAACAGAAGTGTTACATCTGCCATAAAGAATTTGATTAAGAATCCTTACATTCGTAACCTGACCATTATTATAACATGCTACGGTCTATGTATGAATCTTTTCGAAGTCACCTGGAAAGCACATTTGAAGAGACTATTCATAGATAATGTAGAATTTTCAAAATTCATGGGCACCGTATCGATGATCAAAGGCATAACGACTATGTCGTTTATGTTAATCAGTAGCACGATCCTTCCAAGATTGAAATGGTTTTACGCGGCTCTGGTAACTCCGGTCATCATGTTGATAATGTGTATTGCATTTTTCTATAATACTTTCACAGGAACTATGGGGACAATAGCACTCATCGGAGCGGTCACTAGTATCTTTAGCAAATCAAGTAAATATGCGTTATTCGATCCATGTAAAGAGATCGTGTACATTCCGTTGTCAGCGGAAGAACAGAAAGAGGGGAAGTCGACCGTGGATATTATAGCAAACCCTTTAGGGAAATCCGGTGGATCTTTTATTCAACAAATCTTAATATTGGTCAATGGGAGTATTATAGACTCAGGAATGTTCATATTCGGATTATTAATGATTGCTATGATCATATGGATTCGTTCGATATTCGATATAAAATAGCACATCAAGGAATGACAATGTACGAGATTTTCAATTAAAGATTACTCTATCATCTATGAAATAATGACCACTTTATATAAAGATAAGCAGTTTTGGAAAATCTATGTCAAGGATAACATCATCGTTCGAGAATATGGTCAAATAAATGGTAAACGGATTATGAATACAAAACAAGTTTTCGGAAAAAATAAAGGTAAATCGAATGAGACAACCGATTATACACAGGCATTGAAAGAATGTGATTCATTGATTCGCAAACAAAGAGAGAAAGGATATTATGACAAAGATCATCATGACAAGGGCTTGCAGCCGATTGTAATCAAACCCATGTTAGCGAACGAATATGAAAAATTCAAACACAAGGTACAATACCCTTGCTATGTTCAGCCAAAAATCGACGGTATCAGACTCATCGTCCATAATGGTAAGATGTATTCGAGAACCGGTAAAGAAATGAAAAATATACAAATCGATGGATTGGATCCGAATCTGATTTATGATGGTGAGATGTATAACCCCGATATATCATTTGAAATCATATGTTCTTGTTTCAAAACGAACCCTAGTATTCTTAAATATCATATATTTGATATCATCGATTGTACAAAAACGTTTGAAAACAGACACAAATTATTGAAAGATTCGAATACAAGTTACAATTACATCGTCGAAACATATCCTTGTCATTCGGAACAAGATATAATCAAATATCACAATCAGTTTGTAGATTGCGGTTATGAAGGTATCATGATTCGAAATTTGAATAGCATGTATCAAAAAGACAAAAGAAGTTTTGATTTGTTGAAATGGAAATACTTTTGTACAATGGAATTTCAGATCGTCGATATCATCGAGGCTGATAATGATAAAGACACTGCGATGTTCGTTTTTGAAAACTTCACCGCTAGACCCCGAGGCACGAATGAATATCGCAAGAAACTTCTTATTGACAAAGACATACTTATCGGAAAAGAAGCGACGATCCAATATCAAAATATGACATCCAATAACGTTCCACGATTTCCAGTCGTGTTGGTCGTTAGAGATTACGAATAACCATTTTAAAAAAATAAAAAGAGTGATAATTTATGTATGAATATAATAAAGATGGTAATATAGTTATCCATGGAAAATCATATTATGAAAAACAAAAGGCGGTTGTACCCAAATTAGATCTATCGTATCAAGAAGCCAAAAATCGTAAATTAGAGAACGAGGACGCCGTGAAAGCTACGGATAAACAAAAAGAATTTTCAAAAAAGGTTAGACAGTATAGACAGAATCAAAGTCTCACCCAAAAACAATTGTCTCATATGTGTCAAGTGAAACCGGATGTCATTCAAAAAATAGAAATAAACGCACTTATTCCGGAAAACAAGCTCGTACAGACATTACGTCGTGTCTTGAAAATGTAATGAAAGCACGGAAAATATAAAGTAAAATTTTATTTGGTTTCTGTAATGGTTAATCAAAATCCACCAAACGGAGAAGAATTTGTAAGAAATGTGTCAAGTCAAAATATAAAAACCGCTAGTTTTGCACCTAACGCCATTGCGACTCGTCAAGCGGGTGCTATGAGTGTCTCTCAAGATTATTTTAAAGATACATCATCTAAAAGTAGGTTTGTCGTCAAAGGGGAGAAAGATATACATGGAAATCCTATATATGGAAATGTAGCATACAAGAGTCTTTATGCAAGTGGTCAAATTAAACTACAAAAGCTGACAGTGAAAATTACTGCAAGTAAATTTGAAGCGTGGCCCGCATTTGAATTCGATTCCGGAACGCAAACGGTTACTACATTTGACACCGGTACATTTGGATTTACGACAGGATTTGACGTTGAAATCGAGATTACCGACAAACTTTCGTCGATTGTATTGGTATACGCATTCTTTGTCAAGTCTGCCGATGTACAAACGTTTGACATTAATACATTTTTAACGAACAACACTTCTGCAACCGCACAAACCTTCAAAGGTGATTTAAATGGAATGACTTACACGGATACGTCATCAAATGTATACATATTTGAAAGATTAGATCCAAGTACGACAATGATCGAAACGGATGATTTATATAAGATTCCTCAAAGCGGTACTGCTCGTAGATTGAATCAATATATTCAAAGTGACGGTATCGCGAATTCATTCGAAGGTGGACACGAATATCAATTGATGGTTTATGTTCAAGATTATGGTAAATCGTTAGCGAAGTCCGGTGGATACGGTTATCAAATGGGATTCCAATTAGCCGCTCGATCGGAAACAGTGCAAACGGAGTACACATTACACAATCAAGCGGTAGACATAGCTATTGATCCATCTAGACATTTTGTAGATGGAATCTTCCAAGGTTTGATATCAGAAGTGCATAGATCAACTATAGAAGTAGTTAAGTACCGATTATAGCCCCCCCACCAAATAACTAAATAATAAATACAAGAAATAATTACGTAATAAATAGTGAATAAATTACGTGATTAAATGTGAGTACGATAAAAAATAAAAATAAAATCTACAATAAAAAATACATAAAAAATCTACAATAAAAAGATAAAGATAAAATTGAAAGTAAATAAAAAGTAAATTAATTAATGTTTCAATAAGATATATGTAAATTGTTCTTAAATCATTCATCCAAATTCCCACCACAAGATTCCTTCAATTGTTTTCCAACCCATTTTCCCAATTTTCATGCTACCTTTACCTTTATGGTCTTGTAACCAATAATAAGCATTTAAGAAACATAAACTTGGTAATGAGTACTTGTTCTTTTTAACTTGGGTTCTTAAACTAATTCCTTTTTCTTTATTTTCTTTTTCCATTTTTTTAATAATGTTCCAAACATCAATGCAAGCATCTTTTAATTCATCACCTTCATATTTTTCATAATATCTTGTTTTGTCACTTATATTACGAAACATAAAAATAAAATCTTCATTCATTATCGGAGTTGGGTCATAAATAGAACCATCCTTACGTTCAATCCAACAATGTAAGTCTAATGTATTCATCTTGCTTTGTTTACACTATTGAGTTACACTCTTTAAGTGGATTTTATTTTTTTGAGGTTTTTTGTCCCCCTGAAAAAAACCGAAGAAATTTATTACTAAATATACGGTATACGTATCAATTCCAATACAAAACGTAAAGTGTTATTTGCAAATTGTTCACCGGAAATGTCCGTTATTCTTAACTCAACTTCGTCATCAGCTTCAATATAATTTACACTTGAATTTAATGTAAATCTTTTTGCTTTTGTGGTATTGACCGTTATCGTTGAACATCTCAAAAGATATTCCGTACCAATCTTTGGTTGAATTGAAGTATCGGCGTGTGTTATCTTGAACTTGATATCGTCTGTACCATCAGTAGCTATAGTAGCAAAATCCAAGTAAATAATGAAACTATCATCAGGAAATTGAATGGTTCGTATATTTTCATTTCCGGGTGCTGAAAGCGTAGTTACTCTTGAAATTTCTTCATAATTCAATTCTTTATTTACTTTCAAAATATTTATATCCGCGAAAGGAGTTTGAACAACATCAGCTTTTATTAAATTAGCACCTCGGATATCACCTAACATATTAATTCTAAAAAATTCATTTGATGGTATATCAGGTCGTTTTCGAAACTGCAAAGCATACACTGAATCAACTGCTGCTTCATCAACCAGTGATGTATTCAAATCTATAAATGTTGAATTAGCAGATTTTGGCCCTTGTAATTCTAAATTTGTCTTGGAACCTAATTGTGCATTAATTATAATGTTATTGCATTCTATATCACTACATCCTATTATATCACCTTTCATATTGATACTAAAAAATTTAGGTACAGCTGAATCAGGTTTCGTTTGAAAATTTATAAAATATATCGTTGAAACACTCGATAAATCCACACCTGAGGTATTTAAACTTATGAAACTATTACCTGATGTTTTATTTCCAAATAAATCAAGATTTGTGGTATTATCTGGTGCGACCAGTTCTGTTTTTCCATTGATTTTTGCATCACCGTTTACTATCAAACCGAAAGTTGTATTTACTTGCAGTTCACTGCCTGTAACGATTATAACACTATTATCAGTTCCATCCTTCAATTCAATTTGTGCCTTTCCATTATTTAAAATATTTTTCAAATATCGAAAATTTATAATTGAAGTATTCAAAACGTCTCTGCCGTATAAATTGTTTACGTATACGTCACCAACGGTCCTTTCTATATCATTACCACCGGGTAGGTTTTGCCACTTAGTAGACCCCCCACTTGGAGCATTTCCATTTACCGTATTACATTGTATATTTTTACAAACAATATCATTTCCAAAAGAAGACATCTGATATATATATATTAAATCACAATTTAAAATCAGGTTTAATCCAAACCAATAATCCTGAACCCGGAGTTGTTATAACTTTACTTTCCATACACACACCGATAATTCCAACATTATTTGTAGTAATTTGTGAAGCATTAACTGAACCTCCCGGTGCACAACCTAACATTTGACCTTTAACATAACTTCCATCAATAGCTTTGCAAGTTGTGAAACCTTTTGTACAAACGAAACATGAATTTCCGGTTGTTGCATTTTGAACACAAACTCCAATAGGCATACAATTTTGATTAGATTGACTTGCCGAAGCTGCATACATTTTTATACCATTTACATCTGAAAAATCATCAGAAAATTGAACAATATCTCCAGCATTTATTGTAGCTCCGGTATTATTTTTAAAAGTAAATACATCACCTGTATGAGGAACCGGACTTGTGGGTAATGTTGCCGTATATGCATTTGTCAAACCTGTCAAAGGAATTCCTACGGTCGTCAATGATGATGTTGGCGTTGTATATGCCCAGTCTATGCTACTTACAAGTCGTATAGCACTACAATCCAAATCACCGGTTAAATTAATGTTATTTCCAGAATTACCGACAGCCAAAACTTGACTTAATGAACCAATACTTCCAGAATTTATTGCACCAGATTTTATTTCACCGGAAACTGAATCATAATACAATTGTAAATTTTCTAATGTCACATCAGAACTTGGTCTTATAGGTTTTACCGTAAATGAACTTGGATTTACAGAATTTAATTCAACACCGGTTGCATTTATACAAATAGTATTGTTGACAGACGAAGTTCCTCCGGTATTCTTATTAGCATATGAACCTAATGACACTGAATTTAGACCACTAAAAACTTCGCCTGCAAATCTTCCTACAGAAACAGATTCCACACCGGCGTTACTTTGTCCGGAATCATCTCCTAAATTTACCGAATAATTCCCAGCTTGGTCATATCCACTACCTGAACCTAAAGCCAAAACATCAATTCCACAACCGAATGAACCAGCATTTCTGCCTATTAATATTGCACGTTGTGCATTTATATATCCGTCATCACTTGTTGTTTCACCAATACGAATTTTAGCATCTTGAGTACCGCCTCTAATCCTAATTAAAGCACCATCAATTTCATCTTGATTTATCGTAAATTTTCCAGTTCCGGTAAAAGAAATATCATTCGTTGTAGTTGTACTTCCTTGGTCGGTAACAGATTGTAAATTTTGGTTAGCCCCGGAAGGCAAGTTTTGAAGCAAAGAACCGTCACCAATAAATTTTCCAGAATTCAAAGTAATATCACCGGTGTTTAAAATTAGAGGTCCATCATTTAAAAGTACACCTGCTCCAAGTGGTTCTACATTCAATGTGGTTTGCATAAAGGACCATTCATTGATACCGTTGTCTCCTATTTTCAATCTTGTTTGAGGAACAGGGTCTAAAGATTTAATTTCAAAAGAACTATCAAGTTCATCCAAACCTATAGAGAATTTTGATTTACTTGCAGGATTGTTTAAAATGAAATCATAAAAATTGATATTATTAACCAAATTTAAATCACCATCAGTTTGTAATTTCATGAATTCTCTTTGATTATTTACATCAGAATTATCAATAAAATCAATATCATTTTGATATAAAAAATCTGAAGCCATATGAATTGTTTGACAAGGGTTTGAATTATCACCTATTTGATTTACATTTATTTGATTAATTGTTAAAGGGTCAGGAACATTTGTAGATGGAGTTTGTTTACCATTAAATGTACTTGCAACTACATTATTTCCAAATGAAGACATTATATATCATAACACAAGTTTTAAATTTACGGTTGAGCAAGTTTCATATATACAGTTCCAAATTTATCAGCTGGATTCGTTTTGAATACATATAATCCATTTACTTGTGTAATAGTTTCAACCGGAGGAACATTAGTTGTTGCTACAATAGGTAAACCTTCAAATCTAACTTTCATTTTATTTTCTTTTGCAGCCATATTCAAATTTACAATTCCGGGGTCACCGCTTTGACTTCCATCAATATTCATATTTATATCAGCTCCAATTATTTGAAAGGTTGTTTTTGTTGTTTTATCTTTAGCACCAATAAACACACCGTTATTAACTTTGATATTCTTATCTAAAACAAAATCATTTCCGAATGAAGACATTATATACTATATTCTATAATTTAATTTTATTTCACAAAGAATGTCGGAGCCAAAGGTGCCAGTTTATTGTTTAATGGATGAATATTGGGAAATGAAAACATAGCATTTTGTTTTGTAATTTTATTACCGTGTCCTAATGTATACGATTTGAAACCTGACATAGGGTCCACATTAGAAACTCTTGCCGGTGGTCGCAAATCTTGTATTGTTTTACATGGAACAATCATCATCGAAGAACTTCGAAAGCCTGAAGTTAACATCATATTTGGTAATTTAACATCGACTTTTCCTAATGATTTATTTCCTAAGTTTGAAGCAAAAATTTGTCCCGCTTGTTCAGCCATAATTATATATAATTACAATTAAATTAGTTTTTATACAACCACTTCAATCATTCTTCCCATACCTATACGAATGATACTTGTACATTGTGCAATAATAAATGTTTCGTTATTCGTCAAAGGTGTTTGAAGTGGGTCTGCGGTCGATGATTTTTGAGTTTGAAGAAAGAATGAAGAATTCAAACCCCGGGTATCTATTCCACTACAATTACGAGGTCCCATACCTGGCATAGGCATATTTAATCGAAGCATAGCAGTCCAATAAGAATTGTACCAATTTTCTAAAGAATTAACTTTACAACCTGAATCGTCGGAATAATTATCAGCTTTACCAATAGTGACCAAGTTAAAAGCATCGAGAGCGGTGGCACGATAATTTGGATAATAAATTGAGTTGACATTATATTGCCAAGATTGAATGTCTCCGGAATAAAATCTAAAATAACTTGGAACGAAAGTAGCACCTATTTTGTTATCAATTTTATGCAACCCTTCATTAACAGAACTATAATTTGAAGGCCTTTGAACAGCGTATAACATATCCAAAGATTGTGCCGACAAAGAGAATCGATTCGATTTAGTCATTTCCGTTTGAGTATCTTGAAAGGTAAAATAATTAGTGAAAGGCATCTCAATATATGAATCTTCTTTTAGTTTTCTTTCGACAGCACTATCGTAAACACCATTTGAAAAAGTAATTGTTTCAATTGTAAAATGCAAATCAGTCAATTTCCATGTCGCTTTTGCAGCAAGTTCGGCAGCCGCGGTTCCATTAAATCCATTTCCGGCCCCTAATGATTTTTGATATGCACCCAACACCTCCGGTCCATGCATGAAAAAACGAATTTGAATACTTGGTAGTAACGCAGTATCTAGGTAGTCAGGTGAAGATTCCCCTATAAATTGTAGGAAATTATTCAAAATATATGGTCTTTCTTCTTGATAATAACTATCGGTATTAACATTTATTTCTTGATTTTTCAAAACTCTTTGATAAGATACTTCTTTATTCAACGTTGTTTTAAGATTGTCCAAAACCGCTGATACCGTTGAATATTGACTCATGCCACTCGAAATAGCTATTCCACCGCTGTAAATTTCTACACGAGAAATCAATTTTTCGATTCCATTTGGCAAAGTTGTGATAACTAAATCAGGTTGGGTTGCGGCGTCCGTACAAGCTATGGCAGGATTGTTAGCACGACCTTTACAATGCATACTTAAACTTTTCAGATTACACAAAACATTAACTGGAAGATTCAAAGTTATAACACCGTAAGGATTTACTTCGGTCAAGTTTGTCGTTTCAAGACGAAAATATTGAGTACTATATCCACTTAGTTTTTGAAGTCCAAATGCAAGACTATACGGTAAAGACATTTTTTCTATAATATATATAATATAATTTTAATTCACATATTCTTTTAATTTCAAAGATAATGCATAATTTATGGACTGTTCAATTCCATTTTGGGAAACGGCGGTAGGAAGTAATCTTGCTTTTTTGTCCGTAAGTGTGATACGAAGAAATGTAAATTGTGATGCTTGAATGTCTATTGCAAAGTTTTCATCGTAATCTAAATAAGTAATAAATTGTTTAGTTAAATCTGAAGGTAGCAAAATTTTCCCTAAAATATCACCGGAAATAATAACATTTTCTTTTGAATTATTGGAAAGGTTAGTGCTTTCTAAATTGTTTGTTGGCAACGATGAAATTCTAAGATAAATAGCGTCATTTGTTTGCAAATTACCGGGAAATTTGGAAATAAATACTTCATTTACGGTTTCGATGTCAAACAAATCTTTAATCTGTGAAAAATCTGCTAAACCGGCAACTGATTTATTTGTTTGTCCGCCTAAGACTTGGTCTACATCATTGTATTTACCGGGAGAATTAAAAATATTATTTAATGCATTACCTAAATTACTCCCTGGCACTGCTTGAAAATCACCGGTTATTGAAAATGCAACAAATTTAATATCGGGAGCAAGTTTGCTAAGTGTAATCGTAAAACGTCCTGAAATTGCATTGTAAGTAACATCAACGCTATCAGCAGGCCTTGCAAACCCAAAGTTGGCGACAAGGACATCTAAGATAATTGTTTCTAAAATCGATTTTAAATCATTTAAATCTGTATAATTTCCATCAGGTATTCTACATTCATACAAATCATCAGAATTTATTTTAGCAATATAGAAAATTCCATTATATTCATTAATGGTATACCAAGTCTTTGCAGCCGAAAAACTGTTTACAATTATCTTCAATTTGTTTGTATTTTTATAGTTTGTTAATTGTGTTGGTATATTGATATTGATAATTCTGGAATCACCAAACGATGAAAGGTCTTCACTTGATAAATAAAGTGTACGTTCAGATATTACACTCATGACTATCTCTATTTATAATATCAATATAGTTTTTATTCATTTCAATATCTTCCTTTGAATCTCTATTCAATGGTAAAGGTAATTCAATGTTTCCATTATACATATCGTCATATAGTTTTGGTCTTTTGATATAATCATCAACAATCAATTCAATATGAAATGTGGATAAATCAGGGTACAAAATCTGAGCATTTTTTATTAAGTGTTCACGTTCCATAATTTACCAAAAGATTATTATTTTCATCTTTAATCATATTTTCATTGATGGATGTATACTTATTTGATTGTGATTTATCTATACTTCTATCAAATGATGTCATTCTTTGAGGACCTTTGTTTGATATATAATCAGCCAATAATCTTGCTTCTAAGGGTGCGTCGTCATGCAAGTAATTTTTGTCGATATCGAAATTTACTCCTAATAGTCCTAATGGATTCAAATCTTCTGAAATTCGATTGTTAAATTCATCACTTCCAACATTTTTTGATGAAAGATTTCTTGCGTCATTCAAAGCATTTCCGAACATCAACACATCGAGTCCGGTCCCTATAGTATTAAATGTAGATTTCAATAAATTGACCTTATTAACTTTGTTATTCTTTGGCATTTGAAAGAATTGTTTGAGATTATGCGGCGAAGTGATATATTGATACGGTGCTTTGAATAAATCATAAGGGTTCTTGTTTTCGAAGTAATGAAACAACTTTCTATTTGAATTTGATGGTATTTTCAAAGCTCCCGCAGTTGCCCAATCAGTTACAACTCGATGAATATTTTGTGGTGAATTACCATTGACCTTTGGGGTGAATACATGTGAGAGAAATGGATTGAACGTCGTCGATTTAATATTGAATTTCTCACCGACATGAATGGATTTCGCACCGCCCAAAGATGTCCCTAACAATTCAATGTCATGATTAGGATACTTTTTCAATGTGTCTAAATATACCTTTTCAGCTCTTAAAAATGAATCTCGTGTTTCATGTTTACCGTTAATCACCGAAAATATGTCCGCTTTATCTTCATTTAGGTAGGATGGATTTGACGACGCACCGTGATATGCAATATGTATTTGATTATTTCCATTATTGAGTACTACGGCGTCATAATTTGAAAGCTCCGGGTCGATATTGAATCGATTGTTGAGAATATCTTTATTCAATTGTCTTTGAGCGGTCACATAGGTGTTATGCTCATAACCGCCCGGAAATAACAAATCAGATTGATAATTTCTTGAACCGAGATAAGAAGATATTCCGACATGATATGCTTTTTCCCTAAGACTATTGGAAAACGATTGTTGAATTTGTGACGGTTGTAAGTCACCTAATTGTTTGAACAAGCTATTCATTTGAACTCTATATCGTTTCTTTTCACTTTCATTTGACTCATATCTTTTATTCAAATCTGAAACTGAATTAGGAGTATCCATGTTATTAGGAAAACTGAATATCTTACTTGATGAATTTAACACTTTATTGTTGCAGAAATTATTCAATGGTGAGCACAAAGACCCTTGCATACTAATATAATAACATAGACTATATAAATGACTTGTAAGTATTCAATATCTCAATACACTAAAGATAAAGCAAACAAATTAAATGTATATGTCAAGATATCAACAAATAAAGATAAGAAGATTGATGTTTTTGATAAGAAAACTGATAGAAAATTAGCGATTGTCGGTGCGTGCGGTATGATGGATTATCCATCTTATATTAAGTCAAAAGGTATTAAATATGCTAACCAAAGGAGAAAATTATTCAAGTTAAGACACAATAAATTCAGAAATAAGATAGGTACAAATAGTTATTATGCTGATAAGTTGTTATGGTGATACCAAGTAATTATATCATAGTATTTATTGTTGTTATTAAGCAATTTTACTTCAGCAATTTTACAAGGAGGACACGCAATGAAAGCAGGAGTTAAAACAGGGATGCAGCAGCTAAAAAATAAAATAGGGATGCAGCAGTTAAAAAATAAAACAGGGATGCAGCAGTTAAAAAATATTTCTGTTGCTGCTAACAATGGCAGGCTTCAAAACCTAAACTTTGTTTTGCTCACTGTCTAGCTGACTGCAGAGTAGTTTGTTGTTTTGTTCGGCCAATTTTAACTCTCTTTCGAGTATCTCGTTCTTACCTTTCAAACGGCCTAACTCCTGTTCAGTCTGTGAGTGCGATGACGACTTGTCTTCCAACTTTTGAAGTCTGTGCAAAATATCCGTGACTGTAGAACTTTTTGGTAACATATCTATGGCCCGATTTTGCAGCTTCAAACTTTTCTCAAAAGAAGTAAGTTTGTCTTGACCGTTGTTAATATTTGAGACAGTCTGAGTGACAGAAGCCTGCAACGTGTCAATAGTGCGATCTGTTTTCGCCATTTTAGCTGCGATTTTCTCAAAGCTTGTTTTGACATCGCTTTGGGTTGCAGCCATTTTGGCATCGGTTTTTATCAAAGCTTTCTTAAGATCTTTCACTGACTCTACAGTCTCTTTAACCTCTGTCTTTACCGCAGCGATGTTGGTATTCATCGCACCGATCTTGGTATCAACATGGGCCTCTAAGTTGCTTGTCTTTAGCATACCTTTTTTCAGTTCTTTTACTGACCCTACAGTCTCTGAAACCCAGCTTTCACCGAATTCGTCCCATTCCATACAGCCAGCTGTGTATCCTTTAATGGCAGTCCACATGGTGTCACCAGATACACAATCCCTTTCCAATTTTGAGACTCGTCGTTCCAGCACTTCCGGCGAGTCCGCCAACTTCCTCTTTGGTGGCACTGCGAAACAAACTCAAACCCCCAAAGTTTCTTCAGCCTCTTTGAGACACTTATCGACTTCGGCATCGGTTTCGTCCTCAGAATAACTGAAACCGGCAGTGTCATCGGACAGGGTTGCACGACGTGGGGGGTTTTCTGTTGGTTGACTTGACGTTTCAGCAGGCGACAACGCTTGATTCGTCGAAACTGTCGAGGTCACAGGCGACCCAAAAAGTGAGCGGGTTTGTGAGCTAGCAATGGCCGCTGAACCAATTTGTATCTGTTGTGCAAACTGCAGTTGTAGGAGTTCAAACTGTCGCTGAGTTTCTTGTTCGTTGTTCGCAGCTTCTGTAATTGCGTTCCCCAAACGAGATACACTTGACTGCTGTGAACGTTGTTTTTTCTGACTTTGAATTTTTGTGAAATTGGTAAAGTGACTCTGGCAAAAACCAATCGCAATCTCTCTCTGCTGGTGTGGGTTGTCCCTGTTCTCAACAAGATCAAGTAAATATGAGTGCACTTGATCAAGCGAACTGTACTTGTAAAGTTGCATAAAATGGGTTTGTTTTCCGCGAGTGCAAGCCCCATTCAGACTCTCCTTCCCACACATATACTTGATGAACGGTAAATTCCCGTTCGAAGAAAAGAAAAGCTCTTCGTTGATTGCGGGACATGGCACGCCGTTATTCTTTTTGCAAATACTAGCAGGCTTAGATGGCGGGACTCCGGACGCCACGTCGTAGGGTATAGTCACATTAGTTTTAACAGGTATGTCAATGACATAGGAAATTGGCGTTTCCATACTTACTTCTTGAATACAGCAGGTCTTCTGAAATTTCGCTTGAAGTCTGGACGTCTACTAAACTTCTTCTTCACGTCGCCTCCTTGTATCCTAAACGTGTCCTGAGTGACTCCTGGATGACACCCGTATGACTCCTGAGTGACTCCTGGATGACACCCGTATGACTCCTGTGTGACTCCTGGATGACCCCCGCTTGACCCTTAATGTCACCCGACACCGTTCATATTTAATATATAGAGATAAACATACGTCTATTTAGGAGTCATCCAGGAGTCATCCAGGAGTCATCCAGGAGTCATGCAGAAGTCATATGGGTGTCATCCAGGAGTTGTTTAGCGGTTGTGCAGGGGTTACCCGGGGGTCGTGTAGAAAGCATGTAGGAGACTAAATCCTACACAGAAATGAATAAATTAAATTTCAGTAATTAAGCGACACTGGGTTACACATTTTCGCGCACCAACGGTAACTCATATGAATATGTTGTTAAGAGAAGGGGGTGTCCTTCAGACTGCGACACTGGTTACATACGGTAATTTAGGGTTTAATTAAATTCAATTAAGAGAAGGGTGAACACAGTGCAAAGCGAACAAGCTAAACGGCAATCTTAATTGCCTTGCAATGTTGAGGCAATTTACAATAAGAAAACATATATGTACTATTACATTGCTATTACATTGCAAGTGTTTTGCTATTATTGTTCTACCTACTTCCTTCTCGCTAACTTTGCCGCATGCCGCTCTTCCTTGGTTGCCTTGTTTCGCATGCTTGTAGCCATTACAGGGGCGTCTTTAGCAGGCGGATCTTCGGGGTTATTAGGAGGTAATATAACCAAGTCCGGATAGCGAGTCTTTTTGAAGTCAAAGTAAAAGACACAAGGCTCGCAAAGCGTCATTGCGGGGTCCGTGAAACCGGTTAGTTTAAACCGCCGCAATGGTTTCTCGTCCGATTCGTTTTCGCAATGACACTCGCAGCATACTAAAGTTCTGCACTCCCAGCATAGCCAAAGTGTAGGGCGGAAACCGGTGCGATGAGACTCAATCGCGTGTTCGCAATGAGTATGTTCAACGGCGATTCGTGCACACGCTTCTTTGTCTAACATTATTTCGTTTGAGTCCTCAACCTCTTCAAGAGTAACAGTCTCTTCACGTGCAATTGCTTGTTGCTTGTTGCGAGGCATAGTTTTTTTTTTTGAAGGTTTGGGGTTTCGGTTCGGGTTAAGGGTTTTGTTGAGGTTTATTTTTCGTTAAATAAAAAAGGTAAAGCTTTAGCACTGAAAATTATTGGGGAAAAAATACTGTTATTCTGTAACGGACTGTTAATACGCACTGAAATTTACTTTGAATTTTCGATGTTTTCTTTTGCTATTTCAAAGTATTTCTTATCAATTTCAATACCTATATAGTTTCTTTTGAGATTTTTACATGCCAAAGCTGAATTTCCAATACCCATACAACAATCTAATACATTATCGTAAGGATTTGAGTAAGATTTAATTATCCATTCAAATAAATCGTACGGTTTACTACAAGGATGTTTACTTTTGTAGTTTCCATTTGAAAATTTAATAACACTTCTTGGATACCTTTTTCCATCGTTACAAATTGTTGGTGTTCTATCGGTATAATGAGTGTATAATTCAGTCCGAGGACCTTGACCTTGTCGTATATAAGGTTTATGACCTTCAAGCATTATTGGATTAAATGTTGGTAAATGTTTATAAAATACATATATCATTTCATGACTTCTCAAAGGCATTTGATTTGCATGATAAAAGCCTAATGACATTGTTTTTTCATATACGATATCATACCGAAACATCTTCTTATTACTTTCAATAATGGTATGTCCAAATTTAGTGGTAGTAGTAAAAATGTAGGCTGAATGTCTTTTACCTATTTTCTTTAATTCAATCCATAATTTATCTAAATCGAAAGGAATTTTATCCCAAGAACAATTTGTCTGATTATATGGTAAATCACAAATGAAAAGGTCTATTGAATTTCTTGGTATGTTAGGGAAAATGTTGAAACAATCATCGTTATGCAAACTTATCATTACTTTAGTTTCTTTTTTTTTAAAAATGAATAAAATAAACATATATGAAAATATTAGAACTTTTTTGCGGAACAAAATCATTTTCAAAAGCATTAATTAAAATTTACCCAAGTTGTGAGATTATAACATTAGACATTCTTGAAAAATATAATCCAACCATACGATGTGATATTCTTCAATGGAACTATAAAAACACATATGTCCCAAAAACATTTGATATAATATGGGCAAGTCCACCGTGCACGGAGTATTCCAAAGCACACCGACGCAAACCAAGAAATTTGGTGTTAGCGGACACTATTGTGAAACGCACACTTGAAATTATTGATTTTTTTCAACCGACATATTGGTATATTGAAAACCCGGCTGACGGTGGATTGTTGCAACATAGAGAATTTATGAAACCTTTAGAAATATACAAACACACATGTTGTTATTGTAAATATGGATTTCAATATAGAAAAATGACAAACATATGGACAAACAAAAAACATCTAAATCTAGAAGTATGCAACAAATATACTCCATGTGATATTAAACAACAATATGGCAAACACATGTATACCGCTCAACGCACACAATCATCAAATTCCAAAGACAATATAGGAATAAGTAATGCATATGTTATTCCACAGTTGTTAATAATAGATTTAATCAAAGATTTGAATTAGTTTCTTTTAAAAAAATAATAAACAAACTATACATATATCTTTAATGAAGATTGTAAAAGTGAAAGATATGAACATTGATGTGCCAAATGGAAGTGCTTTCAATATCAAAACCGGACCGAACATGTTAAAAGCTCATCAAAATTCAATTTTCATAGGCAAAAGAGGAAGCGGGAAATCAGTTGCGGTGACTAACTATCTTAAAATGTTGAAAAAAGAAGGGTCATTACATCGAATATTTGTAATAAGTCCTACATTTAATTCAAACAAAAAATTAATGAAATCATTAGATATCGACTCCGAAGATGTGTACGAACCCGACGATGGTGCAAATGTTATCAATGATATTATTCAAAAAGCCGAAGAAGAAAGAGATACATATTTGAAATATCATGAAGACTTGAAAAAATGGAATTTGTTGATGGAAAAATTAAATAATAGAAATATCTTTATCGATGATATCGACCCAGAATTATTGTTAGAATTTTTGACATCAGACGGTTTCGAAAAACCCGTCCATAAATATAATGGTGAACGACCTATATTGGCTGTTTTTGTCGATGATTGTCAATCAACGAATTTGTTTCGAACTCCTAAATTTCTGAATTTTATCACAAGACATCGACATATAGCTGATTTTGAAACCGGTGGGGCGTTAGGCGTATCATGCTTTATTTGCATTCAGAATTTCAAATCTCAGTTTGGAGGCTGTCCAAGAGCGGTGAAGAATAATGCAACTTCTTTAGGAGTATTTAAAATGAAAGACAAGAAAGAATTACAAGAAATATTTGAATCATGTTCCGGAGAAATCGATGAAAAGACTTTCTATGAAGTATATGCACATGCTATCAATGAACCACATTCATTTCTATTAATCGATTTACATAAGAAAGACAATCATCCATCGATGTTTCGAAAACGATTTGATGAATTCATAATTCCTGAAAAAATAAATCATAACTTATGAAGAAAACATCTTGTGAACGGTGTATAGCTATTTCAAAAAGTAGTGGAAATCAATGTAGAAACATGACTTGTAAATATAGTCCTTATTGTTATGTTCATAGAGTAGTAGATATAAAGGAAAGTAGTATTCCAAATTCAGGTCTTGGAGTATATGCCAAAGAAGACTTGAAAAAAGATAAGTTAGTTGGTCGATACACCGTCGGCACGCAACGATTGACAATGAATGAATTACCTCCATTGAATCGAAGAACACATATTTGGAAAAAGAATAATAATCTGTTTTATGATGCATCGAAAACAAATTCAGTTGCCGGTAAGTTCAATGATTGTACCCCTCAAAGTGCCAAAAGAATCAAATGCAAAAATTATGCTAAAATAAATTCCGTAGGAAATGTTCGATTAACATCAAATGTAAAAAAGAATCAAGAGATATTTGTTTCTTATGGGAAAGACTATTGGAAAGATAAATGATACAAATATTCTTTTAAAATTCTGGAAATAATGATTTGAATGTTTTATGAAAATGAGGGTCTAAATTCAAAACGTCATGATAAGTCGGAGGGACCGCGTTTGGCTTTTCTTCGGTTTTTAAAACTTTGTCTTTCTTTTTTGTTTTTTTAATAATTACTTGAGGTTGATGTTCATCGTCACTAGAACTACTTTCGGTATCAGATTCCACAACAATTATAGGCTTCTTTTTTGATTTTCTAACATATTTTTGGTCAATGATTTTCGATTCTGATTTATTTTCTATTTTTTCAGTATTTTCAGGTTCTTTTATCGATGATTTAATTTTATTTTGTGCAGCCTCTAATTCTTTCTTATTTTCTATTTCCTTTGCAAGTTTGATATCCTTTTTCGCTTCAGAATTTCTTTTTCTTGTTTCCATAGCTTTCAGTCTAGCAACTTTTAATCGTTCTAAGGTTGTCTCATCAGTGATTTTTTCACCCTTTTTAAAACCCATATTAGAATACACAAGAAAATAATTTTCTAATCATTACTAATGTTTTCTATTGATGTATATTAGATAAAATATATATGTTAAAGATATATATACAATGTTTGAAATTAATACTTGTGATGTTTTTCAATTTGGTACAATCATTGTAGCTTTAATTCACGCTATAGGATATAATATGAGACGGTCAAGGTGTAAACAATTAGATTGTCTTTGTATCAAATGTGAAAGAGATATAATGAATTCAAAAGAACTGAGTATTGATAAAAATGTGTTAGAATCCGCTTAAAGATTATAAGTTCTATATTATAACAATGAGTGAAATTAATACACATTCTCCTAAGTATACGAAGGTTACTTCCAAGAATGGTAAAGTATACTATAAAAAACCCTTAGACATGAATAGAAGGGATAAAGGAAAATACTATCAAGCCAACAAACCATTGTTACAAAAGAATCTAACCTTAGACCGAATTTTAATAAATAAAAATGTCGGCATTTCTACGATGGAAAAGCATGGTATTGATAAAGTAAAAATTGTTGAAATATTCTCCAATAAAATTAAAGAAAATCCTGAAGACTTTGAAAAATACATGGAAATTCAAAACAAATTTTTGGAAAGGTTAAATGTAACAAAATCCACCTAAAGAATTCGTTACTATTCCGTAATAAGAAATATATTGTATAATAATAATGCCACCTAAAAAGTCAAATGACAAAGATGGTAAAAATGATAAAGATGATAAAGGCAAAGCTCCATTGACTAAATCAAAGAGAACCAATCTTAGAAAAGTTAAAAACCATAGGGTTGGAATTTTAGGGGCATCAAGTTCAAGACAATTGACAAAGGAACAATGGATTAAATTAAATCAAATTGAAAATAAAAAAGTAAATAAGGAATTTACCAAAGAAAATAAAACACAAAAAATACAATCTGAAATTAAAGATTTTGAAACAAAAAATGAAAAAATACAAGACCTTGATTTGTTTACTCGACAAGAATATGAAGAACAATTTACGGATAAAGATGTTACAAAAGATTTTGTTGATAAAGGTGGAAATTCCGGAGTAAGCATGAAAATCAAATTTAATAGATTTATTAGTAAACCTTTGAAATATTGGATGAATTTAATTAATAAAAAAATAGACCAAGCTTCGGAAGATGTAAAACACTTTCAATTTGGTGTAAATTTCCAAGATGGTTCTTCAGAATTTTTGAGTGCAAAAAATGAAATGGAATTTTATAAAAAATTAGAAGGAATGATTCAGTCTGGAGATGATAGAGGGGCTGTGAATTTTATTACGATTTCTTTATTAAATTTCAAAAAAATTAATGGAAAAGGCCAACCATTGTCGGTGCCAAAATCTGTGGAAGAATTGAAGCAAAAGAAAAGTTGCATTACAATTAAGGATGAACAATGTTTTGCAAAATCTTGCATTATTATGAATTACAAAGATAAAAAAGACAATGAAGAAATAACTTACAAAATTTACAATCATATTTGCAACAATCATAGAAATCGTTTAACAAGAGAAGCAATAATTTTAATGAAAGAATTAGAATTTAATGCTGAACACGGTATAGGTTTTGATGACATTCATGTCTTTGAAGAAAAATTCAACAAAAATATTACAATTCATGGAATGACTGATGTGGGTTGTACAATAATGTATCCGCCAAGTAAAGAAGGTTTGCCCGACAGACCGGAATGGAATTTTGTTTATTATCATTTAAATTCAAGTATTGGACACTACGAACCAATAACGAAAATTGAAGCTTTTTATGGAATAGCTGACCGGCCAAGATGTTTTAAATGTAAAAGTAAATTGTGTGATTTTTCTAAAAAAGGAATAAAACCATTTATTGATTGGAAGAAAGCCATACATTGTGAAGATTTTAATATAAAATTCCCAAATCAGAAATGTTATGATTTACACAAAAAAGGGACAGCTTGTCAACATTTCCATAGGTGCAAAGGTGAGTGTAAAAAGATTTACGATATAAGAAAAGAACAAGAACACATTTGTGGACATGAATTTTGTCCAAATTGTAAACTATATTGTGACATGAGAGAGCATCAATGTTACATTACACCAAAGAAACCAAAAGATGTTGTGGATGAAAGTAAAATAGGATTTTTTGATTTCGAAGCATACAATGAAACAAAGCACGAAGTGAATCTGAGTGTGACACAATATTCTAATGGAGAGGAATTTATTCACAACAATATTGGAGAAGCTTGCAAATTTTTATTTTCAAACAAACATAAAGGGTTTACTTTTATAGCACATAATGGTAGTAAGTATGATTATGTACTTATCATAGAATACATAATGACAACAATGGATGAAATTCCTGAAACGGTACAAAATGGTGGTAAAATAATGTATCTAAAATATCAAAACGTGACATTAATGGACAGCTACCTACATTTAACAAATCCATTAAGTAAATTCTCAGAAATATTTGATTTGAAAGGCGAAAAGAAGGGCTATTTTCCACACAAATTCAATACTCATGAAAATCAAAATTATGTAGGCGAAATTCCCGATATATCATTTTATGGTTATAATCAAATGAAAGAGGATAGCCGAAATAAATTTTTGGAGTGGCATGAACAAATGACAACCGATAAATATATATTTAATATGCAAAAAGAAATATTAGATTATTGTCAAAGTGATGTAAGAATATTACGATTAGGATGGATGAAATATAGAGAATTAATTTTGGATTTAACAAATAAAGAAATTGACCCAACAGCCTATTTAACTATTGCTTCTTTAACACAAACAATCCATAGATATTTACATATGCCCGAAAATTCCATAGCTATTCTAAATAGTGTCATTAAAGGGAAACAACAATCGAGAGTAGGTGACATTTGGTTGGAATATGTAAAACATACAAATAAAATTGATAATTTAATCAAAGAATATAAAATTCCTCATTTCCATTTTAAAAACAATGAAAGGCACAAATATGTCGATGGTTATGACCCTGAAACAAATACTATATATGAATTTCTTGGAGATTATTGGCATGGAAATCCAAAAACAAATGGTAAGAATATGTTTAGAAAGAATTATGCAACAAATAAAACATTTTATCAACTGTATGAAGAGACTAAAAAAAGATTGGAAAAAATTCAAAGTCTTGGATACAACATAGAAATTATGTGGGAAAGTGATTTTAAAGAATTACAAAAAAATGACCAAAATGTTATCGATTTCGTAAATAGTTATAACACACCTATAGTGTTCAGAGATGCATTATTTGGTGGGAGAACAGACCCTAAAAGATTGTATTATAAATGTAAAAAAGGAGAAACCATTAGGTATGTAGATTTCACAAGCTTGTATCCTTATGTCTTGAAATATTGTAAATTTCCATTAGGTCATCCTACAAAAATATATCAAGAAATTGATTTGAAAGGAGTCACTGATATTGAACAATTCTTTGGAGTTATAAAATGCACCATAATTCCACCAAATGATTTGGAAATGGCAGTATTACCATTGAGGACCTTGGGACAGTCTAAAATGGAGAAATTGACATTTCCTTTGACAAAAATGACTGGAACGTGGTGCACCGAAGAAGTAAAATTAGCTTTAAAAAAAAGATATACAATTGAAAAAATACATCAGATTGTCCACTGGGAAAATACATCTTATACTATTTTTGAAAGTTTTATTAATACTTTTTTAAAAATAAAACAAGAGGCAAACGATTATCCTGAGTGGGTACAAAGCGAAAAAGACAAGGATGTGTATATTAAAAAATATTTTGAAAAGGAAGGTATATTATTAGAAAAAGATAAAATAAATAAAAATGAAGGATTGAGAACCATTGCAAAATTATTTCTAAACAATCTGTGGGGAAGATATTGTTTAAAATCAGATAAAAGACAAAACAAATTCATGAATAGTGCTGAGGTGTATGATATTCTATCAGATTCAAGAAATGACAATGTTCTCATTCAGCCAATAAAAAACAAAAATGGTGATGTTAAATACCAAGTTGGTTTTAATTTATTAAGTGAATATTCTGAAACAAACTGTACCGTCAACGAAATTATTGGAGTATTTACAACGGCACACGCCAGAATAAAATTGTACAATTTAATGGACGATGTAGGATTCGACAAAGTTTTATATCACGATACCGACTCAGTGGTATACATTGAAGATGCACCAAATAAACACGTACTCAACATTATGGACGATGTAGGATTTGGTAAAGTTCTATCTCATGATATTGACTCGGTGATATACATCGAAAATGAAACAAATGGACAAGTATACAAAGAACAACTTGGTGATTACTTAGGAGAATTAACGGACGAGCTATACAATGATAAGAAAAAGAAATATAAAACATGCATCGAATTTGTAGCAACGGCACCTAAATCATATTCATTAAAATTTGTTGATGGAACAACGAAGACTAAGGTAAAAGGATTTCCATTAAATTATGAAAATTCTCAAAGTATCAATCATGAAGAAATTAAAGATATCATTTTATACAATCACGGAAAAATTGTGGAATTAAAATACGACGTTCTTAGAAAACCAAGAAAAATTGATGAAAACAAACATTATGCAGCTCTTGGTATAGAAACAAGAAGCGAAACGAAATCATTTTCATTAAATTATGATAAAGGATATATTCAGTGGAAAACATTTAATATTCTACCCTGGGGACATAAAGATATTCCATTATAATAATGAGTAAGTCAATCACTGAAAAACAAATACAAGACTTTTATTTAGACCCCGAATTTGGATTAAGTGCTGTATCACCATTCACGGCCAAATTAAAATCTCTTGGCTATAAAGTCACACAAAAACAAGTCAAGGAAGCCATAGAAAAAACTGAAGTCAATCAAACCTTTTCTCAAAAAAAGAAAATCAATAGAAAAGAGTTATTTCCTATTTACGGTAAAGACCCTAACAAGAATTATGTTCAATCTGATTTAGCATTTATTCCTGAATTCAAAAAACAAAATAGAGGTTACTCCGTTATATTGACGGCTATTAATATCAATACACGAAAGGCCTATGCATATCCATTAAAATCAAAAACTGTTAAAGATAAAAATAACAAAAACATTGATTCTGCTGAAGGAATAATTCCTGCTTTTAAAAAGTTAATAAAAGATTCAAAAATGAATGTATTGACTACGGACAATGGTGTAGAATTTACAAATAAATCTATAAAAAAATTATTAAAGGACAACAATATTGAGCATTATTTAAATGAAACCGAAGACCATACTACTATGGGTATGGTAGAAAGATTTAATAGAACATTAAAATTGAAATTCAAAAAGATAGAAGAAAGTAAAGACACCGTAAACTGGATTGATTATTTGGATTCTGTTGTCAAAAATTATAATAGTACACAAAATTCTGCAAATATTGATAAATCAACTCCTGATAATATGAACCTAACAAAGACCATCAGAAATATTTTATTGAAAAGGAATAAATTGACTAAGCTTCTTGAAAAAATAGATATAAAACCGGGTGATAAAGTTAGGATTAAAATTAAAACTAAAACGTTTGATAAAGAATCTCAACGATGGTCGACAAAAATATATAAAGTAAAATCTATGAAAGGATTGAGTTATATCATCGAAGACGGTAAACAAACTTTGGCACGTCGATATAAACCACGCGAATTATTGGAAATTAAAGGTAGCACGTCTAATAAAAAATCTGACGAACCCACAGTTTCTGAATTAGTTTCTAAACAAAATAAAAAAGAAAGAACTCTTAGGAAAGAAGGTGTCTCATCTTCTAATCGAATATCTAAAAGGACAAGAAGTCAAAATAAAAATAATAAAGATAATGAAACGGAAATTGATTTACGATGATTTTTATCGATTGTATTATATATATTGTTATGGTAAGAGCTAATCAAACACATGCTCAACGAAGGCTGAATAATAATGTTTATTGTGGATATAAAGACCCTGCACCTTTAGGTCGTCCGCTTGGAAATAAAATTCAATGTAAAGCTCGTCATCAATTAAGGCGGTATGGAAGAATTTTAAGACCACCTCATCCTGCGGATAGACAACAAAATAGACGAAACAATTAATATATATGTAATATTATAAAATATATGCGAAAGATATTGACTGATGATATTGTCAAACAATATTGTCTAAACGAATTAGGCTTTAGAAATGCTGCATCTAATAAATCAATATTTCAAGGATATTCTAAATTAGCTTCTAAGAATTATGCTATGACCGCTCCTTCTCAAAATAGTGTTGAATTCTATACTTCTATTTCTCAAAGTCCTTTGATAAATTCAGTTGATTTGATTCAAAATTTGAAAAGAAGTGATGTCAATGTTTTTGTTCCGGGAAAATATACAAGAGCGGACAATTTACAAAGGTTTGCAGATTTAAGTGAATCTGATGTAGAAACTCCAAGAAGTTATGTATCACCTGATTCAGAACATGATGACGATGTTAAATATTTAGAAAGTTTGTCACCAACTCCAATAAATCAAGAAGAATCTGGACCATCAAAAAGAATGACAGTAAATCCTTTGGTAAGACAAGCATTATTTAATTCAGCTCATAAAGGTTCACCTAGCCCTAGCCCTGCACGTTTAGATGATGATGGTGACGATGATGATATTAGTGGTGTGGAAATTATAGAAGAAGAAGCAAGTCCACAAATGTATACAAGAGGACAACGTGCAAGTAGAGCTAATCAACCATAAAAATATATATATTAATATATACACATTTATGACTCGTGCTGAATGGAACGAAACATTAAAAAAATGTGCCAAAGAATATCATTCAAAAAAAGGCACGAAACCTCGTAAAAAATATTCCAAAAAGAAAAAGTTAATTAAATCTGCAAATATACAATCACCACAAGTGACATCACGACCTATTGCAAATTTACCAACAAATAATAACAATCGAGGACCTGCAAGATTTCCTTTTAATTTAATTGTGTAAATTTCTTCGGTTTTTCAGGGGGACAAAAAACCTCGAAAAAATAAAATCCACTTAAAGAGTGTAACTAAGTAGTGTAAACAAAGCAAGATGAATACTATTGACAACAAACATTGTTGCATTTGTCTTGAGTCTTTTGAACACAAATCTTATGATACATTCAACTTTATTTGTCAAGTTTGCAACGAAGGTACAATATGTGATGAATGTTCGGATGAAATGAAAAATCAAACGTGTTGTGGAGTTGTAGAATGTCCAATATGTCGTTCAGAAAATTGGAAATTTCAATTTAGCTCAGATGTGATGGAGTTTTACTTGTGTGACCAAGTAAATTTGGATGGTGGTTCTGAATGTGAGAGAAACTCGGCTTTGAATTTTATGAGAAAAGTATATCATGGTGAAGAAATATATAACTATATTGATGTAAATATAAGAAGGAGCTATAAAGATGAATGGAAATTTGTAATCGAACTTAGAAACTTTGATGACTCTTTCTATTCAGAAATTAAGTTGTCATTTGAAGATACAAAATTGAAACAAATAAAAGAAGAAAAACTCTTACAAAAAAGAATTAAATGTATGCAAAAAGAATTTTTTAAAAATATGGACGAAAATTGTATTCATACTCCTGCTTTAAATATAGCAAGAAAAAATAGAATTGGTGAAGATTGTTACAATTATTTAACGGTCAAAATATGTGATGATGGTAATATAACAATTTGCAATGTAGATAATTATATTCAAATGACAATGTTTAGTCAAGAAATGAACAATGAATATTGTAAAGAAATTTTAGAGTTAATGGAACGTAGGTATTCAATTACAAGGTATCAAATGATTTAAGAACAATTAACGTATAACTTATTGAAAACTTAATCAATATTTACTTTTCATTTACTTATAAGTTTTAATCTTTATCTTTTATATTTTGTTTTTATTTTACATTTATTATTATTATTTTTATTGTAGATTTTTTATTTATTTTTTATTGTATACACATTTAATCACGTAATTTATTCACTATTTATTACGTAATTATTTCTTGTATTTATTATTTAGTTATTTGGTGGGGGGGCTATAATCGGTACTTAACTACTTATAGATCCTACAAAATTTGTGATAAATGATTCAAAGAATCTTACATTTATATTCAAGTCGAGTAAAGCAGATCCCGATTTAAAAATCAAGATAAGTGATGCAAAATTTATAGATTCTGTTAATTCAACGGAGTTGCACACTATCACTGCCACTAATTATTCTTTAAATGAAGATAAAGATACGGTGACCTTTGAGAGTGTGACAACGTCCCATTTCTCTGATAATTCTTTCGAAGGTGAAATCGAAGCCGAGTTGCACATCGAATCAGCTGATGGTCGTCAAGGCAATATCTTATCATCAAATATCATGATCATCGATAATGCTCTACCTACCCACATCGATTTCACAAACTTTTCAAACATTCAATCTCCTTTAAATCCAAATCAATTTCAATTTGAATTCGATTTCAAACACAATACCAATGCTCCACACGAAGCCACGTTTACATTACACGATTCTTCTGGTTCTACAAGCATTTCAAACATTATTTCTCCATTGGCGAATAATGATCACGGATCGATCACTTTTGAAAACACCATACAATTCAAAGAATACGATATAAAATGTAAGATAATAGATGATAATAATCCAACCGCATCGGAATTAACAACTGCGATTCACACGTATAGAACGATCGATTTCACGAACCCGGTCGTCGAAATAGATAGCATACTTACAGATACATCGAAAGAGAAAACAATAGAGATCCAAGGTAACGTATTCGATGCTCATTCTGGAATCAAAGATATTCAATTTGTTTTGTTAGAACACACAGATACGGATATTGATCTTCTCAATGGTGACAGAGACGTAAACAGAAATAAGATTATGAATAAATCAATGATTACTCGACAAGCGACCGGTGGACAGTCAAACGTTGAATTCGATATCGTGTTCGAATTGTATACCAAAGGCAGCGATCTGTTGCGAATCGATCCAAGAAAACAATACAACTTATTTATTTTGACACAAGATAATGAAACCAGACGTTTGAATTTTGATATCGGAAATGTTATACTTCCGCAACAATTGATCACACCTCCTACGATTTCTAGCACGACCGAACTAGTATTGAATGACACAACAAATACATATGAATTGTCTAAAGGGGACATTCGAGACGAATCGAACTTTAGTTATTACGCAGCCATCTTCGAACACAACGATAGCATCGCAAAAGAATCAAACTCTAACATTGAATTATTCATACTTAATAATAAAAATGATTCGAATATCATCTTTGAATCGAATGTCGATGGGTTCATAGCTTTCACGTCGTCAACTCCAAAAGGTGTCAAAAACGCTTTTCATGAATTAGATATAACTCAGACTTTCATGTTTGAAGTAAGCAGAGACTATCTTTATTTCGTTTTAGCGGTCGATGAATGGGACGCTACGTCGAATTTATTCACAGCTACGAATACAAATAGAGTGACGGAGATAACTAACGAGGACGGTGATACTATGATGGATGGTGATATATTCACTATTACATTTACAACTAGCAAATCGATAACAAATATTCAAGAAGATTTATCGTTTGAATTGGTGATAGGTGAAACTGATACAAAGTTAAACAGATCAATATCAATATCTGATCAAGGTGCATATTTCGTATTGCATACTTCAGATGATTCTATAATTGTAGATACTGATAAATCTGGAATTGTTGCTACAAACGCAGATAATACAAATTTCAAGTACAAAATAAGAATGAAAACTGAAGCAGAATATACTTCCGCGTATGGCGGCGGTGGCGATGTTCCACCAAATAGGAGCACCGACAAGTTATTGAATCGCATATTAATCGGTTTAAATGCATATGACGCCACAACAGGAGGTACAAGCGGTAGTCAAACGGTTGTATACGATACCGATCCACCGTCTAATCTTAACTTTACGACAATTTTGAACAATACGACCTTATCTAAGAAAATACGCATTTTGGATATATCATACCATGATGATACCGGTACAAACGACCAGAGTAAAGCTACATTCCGATTAAGTAATATAGACTTCGGCGGGCATTATTCTGAAATTGAGAATATATCAGAAACTAGTAAAGATCGTATTACAAATCAAAGTATCTTATTTGAAAACCTTAATGAATACGAATTTTATCTATTAGAAGCACAAATTGAAGATCCATTTGGAAGGAAAACGCCATATCAGTCACGAGTAATACGAACCCTCGATGAAACACCACCAACTATTAGTATCACATCGATGACTGCTATCGAAAACGAATCAAACATACAATTTTCTATAGACATCGAAGACATTCATTCCGGTGTAGGTAATGTATCATATTATGTATCAAACGTTGACGTCTCCGAATCTTTCGTTATCGGAGAATTTAATACCAAATCTATCGGTTGGATCAAAATAAAAGATGATACTTCAAATATAAATAATTTTACGGATATCATTGAAACACATCAATATTTCGATAACGGTGAATTCAAAAATATCGTACCAAACAAAACATATCAAGTATGGATTCATGCAACCGATCAGGAGACCATAGAAAGAGGATTGATGGATTTAAACACACACATCGAACATATCGATATCACGATCACCGGACAACAACCGCAATTCATGCCATCGGCTAGCTCTGTCAAATTCATCCAACATCCGACCACCGGTATCAGCTTCCAACTCGAAGGATCCATTTATGATGAATCGAATGTGGAGATTTTCGCGGCCGTGTTCCAAGATGGTATCGTGGACAGCAGCAACATCGAATCGATTGTCACCTTCATGGAAACCAACAAAGACGACAGCAATATTCTTCATCAAGCGAATATCGAAACATTCCATGGATTTGACATCGCAAACATCGATACATCCCATACGGAATTCGCATTCATGGATCTCAAAGATGCTTCTAAAAAACAACCGTTCAACGTCGATTCCACTTTCGGTTTTGTCATTCATCTCAAAGATGTTCACGGAAACGTCAACACGACTTCCCAACCGAGCATTGACATCAACACCGTTCGACACGTTCGATTCACCACCGACTACCATGTCAAAAAGGACACTGTATTCCAAATCGAAATCATTCCTGATAAAGAGGAACAATACCTATCTGGTGTCGACTTCGATATGTTCATCAATAATCAACAGATCACCCAGTTCACCAAAGAGAGACACGCGATTCTCAGCAATAAGGTTGAGTTCGATATATCCATTCAAGATAAAAACATCGACCATCAAGGAAATGTTGAAATCCAAGCCAAGTTATTACAAACACCGTTTATTGCCAACGTGTCGGAGTTCTTTTACGACCATGTACCACCGGCTATCACGGATCTGCAAGTGCAAGAGAATGTGTCCAGTTCCGGAATCTTGGATGTCCAATTCAAACTCTTTGATCACACGGATATACCATCTGATGTCTTCATTTTGATAGAACCTCCGGATATCAGTCCGATCTTGTTTGGAACCGATATGATCCGTGGTGACACCATACACGCTAAACTGGTCACCGGTTTGGAAGAGTTCAAATTGTACACCGTGTCCGCCAACGTGACCGATCTGACGGACCAAGCCAACGTCACTGTGCACATTCCCATCAGGACCGTGGATTTCACCGCTCCCACGATTCACATCGAAAACAAAACTGCGATCGGTGGCGAAGCCAACGTGCAATTCATTCTCACGGTGGAGGATTTCGGATCTAATATTTGCAATATTTGCTATTTGGTCGCGGAAGACGCCAACATTCATCGAATGGATCCGGAGTTCATGTACAAACACGCCAGAGATCAACGCATCGAAATCAAACAACATCTATTTACGGAGTTCATCACGGCCCATGAGTACCTGTCAGGAAACGATGAATACGAATCCATCCGACCGGATGTCGACTTCCGAATCGTCGCCTTCGCGGTCGATCACGAGTTCCGAAGCATCCACGGAAGAAACAGCAACGTATCCTCTAGCGAATCCTTCCGATTGGTCGGTACCGAACCGGTTATCGCTGGTGCCAGAGGAGGTTTAGTGGCGGAGTTGTCTCAAACTTGCAGATTCAAACAAAAGACACCCGAGAATACCTTCGAGGTCACCGGTGAGATCTTCGACGAGTCCAATGTGTCCTTCTACGGTGCCGTGGTGGTCAAAGACAAGTTCATCGATATGTCTGACACCGATATGGTACAGTTCTTGAAGACACACAGAGACAATGGAAACATCATTTATCAAGCCAACATCGATGTTAGTGACTCACCTGACATTTCCACCAAGTTGACCATCAACGAACTCGCAAGGGCTTTGTTGAGCAACGTCGATCCAAATAATAATGAAGTGTTCTCATCTAGCAGTGCGTACGAGTTCTTCATATACATCGTGGACGACTTCGGAAGGGAATCCAATACCGGTTTCGTTGCCCTCAGCACTCAAGCGGTGACACCTGGCAGTCTACAATATCTAGGCCCCACATTGTTGGACAGACTACAGGTATTCAATTTGAAATTCAATACAACGTCACCAGTTGACAATGTGGAGGACTTCACTTTCAAAATAGAAAGAGACAACACATTGCCTACGATAACACAGCAGCTCATTACGGAGGACAAATACACGGTCTCCATCGTTGGAAATGCCGATACGGAAAGTTTCGAAGAAGGCAAGCAAGGGAATACAGAATTCTTTATCCAAGCGGATCTCAATTCCCACGATACCCAAGGAACACTCACTTTCTCGGTGAAATACAAAGAGACCGAATTTGTGAAACACACCGCCTTCCCGGGTAGCCCACCACTCTACGACACACAGGCACCATTCGATATTGAATTGTCCGCCACTCCGAACGTCAGCAGTCACTTTATCGATGCTAATGTGTTCTTCAATGACCACACGGATATCAATTGTACCGTCCGATACGAATTGTTCAATAGCAAGACCGGTCTCGAAACACAAGTGGAAATCCAAGATGATATTGTTAGACAGACTGCGAGCACGAATATCTTCACCGGTCTTCAAGAGTTCACCGAGTACACTTTGGTCGCTAATGTTCGCGATGCGTTCGATCGCCCTGGCGATAACGAATCCGTTGTGGCAAATGTATTGACTTTGGATACCTCACCTCCGATTGTGACAATCGACATCGGACCTACCATCCTCGCGGGAGAATCGAACATTCAATTCTTTATCACCGCTCAAGACACTTTGTCGGGTCTCGGAAACGTTCGTTATCTCGTGCACAACAGTCAAAGCGAGATCACCGACAGAGACATCATCATCACTCTTGGTAAACAAGCCGATATGTCTATCATGTCCGGAAACGCCAACGGGGTCTTCGAAGCGTTGTTCACCGAAACCAAATTCAAGGAACCCGCTGATGATTTCAAAGAATCAAACATCGATCGATCCACCACTTATTTCGTCACGGTCATGGCAACGGATTTGGAATTCCGTAAGGTGCCTCATCCGAATGACAACATTATGTCATCCGCTGAGATAACTCTATCGGGTACCGATCCATTATTCGTACATACGGGCACACAGGTTTCTTGCAGATTCGTACAAGCGGACACAGGAGACAAACTACAGATCACCGGTAACATCTTCGATGAATCGGAATTAGAATTGTACGCGGCCGTGTTCACGGACAATGTCCAATTTAATCAAAACGAATCGGACATCATTGATTTCTTGAAATCAAACAAAGATCGCGGTAACGTCATTTATCAATCCAACATCGATGCTAGAAATTCTTACGAATTGCACGATCTAGACACGATCGAGACGCACTTCGCGTTCGATCAACTGTCGCCTGATAGAAGTCTTTTGGATGATTTCAGAGCTCAAAAGAATCATTACTTCTTCTTTATCTATCTAGAAGACAAATTCGGTCTCGCTTCGAACATCACCGGCCAAGTGGAGACGAACGCGATCATTTTGAATACGGCAACCGATTTCGTTCCCGTGAAATCTCCAATGAACGGTGTGGATCGATTATCTGATTTCAAATTCACTTTCAATACGTTCCGTGCGGTGACCGATATCACATTGTTTGATATCTCGTTTGACATTTTGAAAGACACCGGTGAATTCATTTCTCTCGATGGTTCTAAATTCGGAATCAAAGAAATCACACAATCAAACGAGGACACATCGCATACGGTGACCGCCAATATCAATACGGATGACATCAACGAACAAGGTTTGATTCACGTGGAAGTGTTGTATACCAAATCACATAACGTATTCGATCTTGAAAAATATCAATCGGGTACGGTGTTCTATGATACAAGATCACCAAGCATTCAAAACATCACAGCCAACGAGGATTTCGATGACTATGTGATCAACGCGAATGTCACCTTCACGGATCATACGGAGATCCCATCGCAAGTGGTTATGACGATTCAAAAGGATTCCGACAACACTTTCAAACACACTGTAGAGTTCAATGATGTAATCAAAAATGAGAACACACAGGTTCAATTCACAAACAATATGGAAGAGTTCGAATTGTACAACGTCATCGCGAATGTCACCGATCCGTTCGGACGTGTGGACACATTGGTCTACGGAAACATCCGCACAATTGACAACAACAACCCGACTATAGATCTACAAATCTTGAATGATGGTGGTATGGAATCGAACATCACATTCAATCTCCGCGTCTCGGACTCCAAATCCAGACTTCAAACCGTTCGATACTTGGTACACTCTAACATCAATCATAATATTGAAGAGCTTGCGAACATCATAGAGAACCACGGCAACCTGGCCTACAGTGATACCAGTCATCTCGATATCCACACGAGATCGGCGACCGACGGTTTGGCGGTGTTCGATCATCAATTCCGTGAGACCCACTTCATCAACGATGACGACCTTGCAAACATTACGAGAGATCTCATTATTCCACATCCGGAAGGTGGATTCAAATACGCCGTTCACGTCTTCGCCCAAGACAGAGAGACCCGACGGGTCAATTCGAACATCCACGGGCATATTACAGACGAGATCGTGGGTAGAGATCCAATGCAAGGTCCTCTCGGTTTATTGGACGCGGTTGGTGAAGAGGTCGGTGCGATCCGATTCGAACAGCACGAAGCGGGTGATGGTTTCGTGATCAAGGGTTCCATGGTGGACGATTCAGAATTAGAACTGTTCGCGGCGGTCTTCCGAAGTGCAAACATCAATACGGAAACGGAAGAAGGAAATGTTATAAGCTTCATGCAAGAACATAGAATATTATCGGACGTGTTACATCAGTCCAACATCGACGCCAGAAATCCGTTTGATTTACAATTCGGATTGGAATCCAATGTTACACAAAACGCTTTCAATGATTTCGATGACCCGACTGATAAGTCCAACTTCCAAACGATATCGGAAGAGGAATTGAATGCCAAAGTGGAGCCCTTCATGTTCGCGGTGTACTTGGAAGACATCTATGGACGATCCACATACTTCGCGGGTAACATCGATTTGAACACCGTGACGGACATTTCAAACGTCGATGGTGGTATGGTGTTGTCCAATGGGTTCCAACTGTTCACCAGCAGATCACGCGATCCGTTCGATGCCTTCCACACGATACAAATCAAGTTCACCATGAAGAAACCAGACTCCGCAGATTTCCAATTGTCGATGGATTCTTTGACGATCAACGTCTCCGAACCTGGACCTGGTGGTGCCACACTTTTGTCCGCGATCGATACAAATAATTCTTATCTAAGAAACATAATCGACAATGAGTATCTACTCGAAGCCAATCTGGACAACAACGCGGTATCTATAGTCGAACAGATGCAAGTGCAACTCGGATACAAGACGCTCGCGAAAGCCACCTATAAGAATCCCGAAAATGGAAACGATTACGTAGATGCCCATTACGACATTCAAGGACCACATATCACACGCATAGAGACACACAGCATGGATCCAACACGACCGGATGCCAACTTGTCGACCGCTAACATCGCATTCGATGACGATACACAAGTGTTGAATAAACTTGAAATATTGTCTATTGAAATTCATGATGGTACACCACATCCGATTATAGTGAACGATACGCATGTGGATGTTCGCAGAGGACTATACGATTTCGACTTCACTGGCATCTTTGAAAGAAGACCGTACGAGATCACCGCACAGGTCAGTGATCCATTCGGATACAGCAACATTTCAGTGGCCAACATAGAGTTTGCTGATATCACGCCACCGTTGATTCGATCGTTTGCGGCGTCCAAGGATTCCGATGTGGAAGTCAAGTTTGACTCCGCGGATGTTTATGAAACGGGTTCCAAATTCATCACGAAGTTCGCGGTGTTCGATACGGAGTTCGTGAACACTCACGGAAATGCAGACTTTAACACATTCTTTAATCAAAGTCGACAAATAGACAATAAATTGAACACCAGTGATGAATCAAATAGAAATGCGGTTGTCTCTAGCACGACCGTGTCGATGAATTCTCCATTTAATATTCAACACTATCACGATTCGTTCTCTCAAAACTTCACCAAGAAGATGATCGCTAATAATACCTACACCGCCGTTTTGCATGTGATCGAGACGGACAACCCGAACGGCAACCTGTTCTCGATAGAGTATAGGTCTGTGCAACTTGCGACTGCGGAACAAAACAATCCATTCATCACCAACGGATCGAACATCATGGTCACGCCATTGGAGGACAAATTTGTCATCAGCACCTCTTTGATCGATAACTCCGGATTGGTCGATTGGAAGATCGCCGTATTTGAAGAACCGCAAGACGTCACCAGCACTTCCTTCTTGTATTTCATGGAAGCATTAGAATCGGACTTCGGATACAACACCGCCAATGTGAATAACATGTTCACCAATAACAGTTACACGAGCATCCGAAGTCATATTACACAATTTGCAAACATAGAAACGGTCGAGCACGTGTTCATCGTCACGAAAGATGGAAGCAGCTTGGTGTTCTCCAATGTTACATCGAGCGAATTGCATTTGAACAAAGGAACTACCTACATCTTCGAATCTCCGGACGACGACACGGTGGTCGTTAAGGACGTCGGTGATACAATATTATCCAGCACGACAATTGAGTACTTCATCGATGGATTGCCCGCCAATGTGGAATCATACACATCTGGAAAAGGAAATAATAGGTCGTTGTACTTCACCCCGGATACATCCTTGAATGGAATCTTGTTGACCATAGACACTATCGAAGGTGTGTCACCGACCTTCATCGATCTCTTAGACGCCAACTTGAGCACCTATGGATTGGACGGATTGAAGGCTAATGTTGAATACTACTTCTACGTGTACGCCAAAGATAGATCGTTGGCACAGAATACGACTCTTGTGGAGCTACCCAAGGATCCCAAGAGAGTAACCTTACAACCGGAGTATCCACAGTTCATCGATTATTCGGGAATAGAGTTCTTGAATAGCAACGCCGACGGTCCTTCGTTGATATTGGACGAGACGTATGAAGCGATCTCTATAGAAGGATACTACCCATTGTTTACCACCGAACACTTCGCGTATGCCTATTCCGCAAATGTTATAGGGTCATCATCCGATGGACTCCGAACATTGACCTTCCAATATCTATCGGGTGCCAGTTATGTGTCCAAACAGTTCTACATGCCCGATTTGCAATCAACGGACAGTACCGAACAAACCAGAGATTATTTCACGGGCACCTATTTCCCGACCGCCGTGAACGGGTATTATCCGTTATATGCTAGGGAGGAAGATGCCAAAGCGGATAGTCCATCTGGAGGATCGCACGAACACACATTCAACGGATTCACATATCACATGCCGAATGGAGTGACGATGTATCATGGAAATTATCATATCAGTGGTCCCGATGAAGCTCGTGGATTTTAAAAAAAAAATCAAAAGTTTTCAAAAAAGATAAATCAAAAGTTTTCAAAAAAAATCAAAAGTTTTCAAAAAAGTAAATCAAAAAATCAATTGCGTCACTTTTTGATTTTTTTGTGTCTAATTGTATAATAGAACAAACACAATGGCTGCTAACAGACGCATTCAAGTGACTGCGAAACTTAGAGAAGAAAATCAGGGGAACGTTTACGCAATCGCATTAGAAAAACAATTGGATTCAACTGTATTTACTAATGCGACTAGAAAGAATCATTTAGAAACCTTTATGTTGGACAAAGGAAACGATCCGACCAGTGGTGTTTTGAGAATGGATGTTCATGGAACTTCTGTCAATTCGATCCATGAACTTCAAGGAAACATCAACAAATATTACGACTTCACCATTACCGATTTAGACGCAGCTCTAAGCAGTCCAACCGCTTATGATATAGGACCTGGAAACGTGCACTACGTGTACATGGTGGCACACGATGTCACTCATAGCTTGTTGACCACGGTGTTCGCGGGTAAGGGACAAATTCCACCCGATACCATCACCGCCGCACCGTCCACCGGATTCGATTTCACATGTGTTTCTGATATTTCAAGTACCACGATGAATGATTTTGGAAATGTAACTCAGATCGGTGACGGAACCGGTGATTACGGTGCGACGAATGGACAAATTAAATTGGACCGTGTAAAAGTGGAAACGACTTCATATAGTGCTGCATCTGCGGCGTACGGTTACGCTTTCAGTTATACGGACGATCAAGCGACCTCCTCGGACATCGAGACCAAACTAACGACCGATGCTCATTTTGTATCGAGTGTGACACAAGCGAGTGGTGTACAACAAGATGGTGTTTACAACGGATCTGTCTATTACGACAGTCCGCATGAATTTCAAAATGTCACCATAAAGGGTGTTATCGACGTTGAAGGAAATCTGTACGATCACTACAGAGTTCAAAGTGCGAACATCGTATCGTTCGCTGCCGAAGAAACAACACCAACTGGTACATTCGATCCTGATAAACTACAAACGTCTACGGATCTTCCTGGAGGTGGTGACCCCGTGGATATGAAAAATATCAGAAACCTTCATAACGACCCATTAGGAAACTACGGTGTGTTACCAGGAACATCACATGGGGAATACGGTTTGCAATATGATAGTGAAAACAGCGTCGTCAAGGTGAACGCTGCCAGTGCGTACAACAGTACGAACAATTATGATTTTGCGGTAGGGGTGTATGATTCATTGTTGACGGATACCGATATCAAGACGCACATGGAGGGACAATTAGACGGCACCGCGGCGATCAACGAATATTATTACGGTCGATACTTGAATCCCAAGAAGACCGTTAGGATGATTGGAAGTGTAACTGAAGGGATTAAGAATGATAACACGCACAGTTTTAGTCAGTATCGGACAGATAGTACATCAAGTGCGACTGTAAGTAGTGCTACTTTAAGAGCTCATTATTTCAAATTGGGAGAATCAGATCCTATGCACGATTATAGTGGTAATAATAGAGATCTTACTTTTATAAATAGAAGTGACCATGGCATTAGTCCTATTGAAGGATTTCCATACACTGCTGGTCTTGGCTCTGGTGGAACTTATGGTACAATCACTGAAGGTGTATTCGTATTTCCAACCAGTTCGATATCAGATGGACAATATAAAGCCAATATAGATGGTGAAGAATTATTTGGAGCCACTGGAAGCTTTAGTTGGTCGATAGAATGTATGATGATCAAAGGAACGCTTGAGGGACAACATGGGTATTATTACATGATGAATTGTTCCTTTATCGGTGGATCGGCAAGTGGCACTGCAATGGGAGTGACTCCATATGGTTCTTCCAATAATTACATTTATATTCAATGTAGAAATGGTAGCAACTCTCGTGTTATAGCAGGTACAAATGACACCATCGTTAGCAATCAATGGTTCCATCTTGTCGTTACATTCGATCATACTGGAATGAATCAGAATGATAGAACGAAGATTTATGTAAATGGTAACGATACTACCGGTTCCGACGGTACTGATTATGATCAAAACTGGCCATTTGGGTTTGAATTTAGTATAGGGTCTCAAGGGACCTCTGATTTAGACACACACGCAGGAGTAGGAGGCACTGGGCCAAATTCGTGCATTCGCACACCGGATAGCAGCTCTGGCAGGGACGGTATGTACAATCTAAGGATCTATAATGGCACACTTTCTCAAGAAGATGTTACAAAGTTATACAACGAAGAAGCACTCATAAACGCTACGTTGTTTTCCGACATCGTCCCCTCGGTATCCTACAAAGTCATCCTAAGTATCAAAGACTTAACGGATCTCACTTTCAAACATTACATCGAACAAGTCTCCGGTAGCCTAGCGGCGGTTATCGATATCGAGATCGGTGGTCTTACGGTTATCGACAACGTAGGTTTGAAGGATAAACCCAAAGGTGCCTCCGCTACATTCGATGTGACCAACAACTCCGGAACGAGCGAAACTCTCCAAGGTCAAACGGTGATCTCCACGGCGTTGTCATCGGATGGGTACGATTATGCGTTGTCCGGTGCCAACAAACTTCCGTACGATGCCAGTATTTCATGTGACGGAAATTCGTATCAACTGAACACGCCCTCGGCCGGTTTGGGAACGGATGAGAAAACGATTGCGGACAGCTCGACGGAAACGTTCAATTGCCAAAACATTCCGGTGGTGGATTGCAAAAACAATGCGTACCCTCCGTATACGGTGAACGCGGCGAACGCGTATCATTTTGTTGCGAAGCATGGAGAGTTGAAGGCGAATATACAGGGACCTATGGAGATAGGGGAAGGTGGGCTTGATGGTATATATGGACTTATAGGTTATTATTTTGCAAATGAAAGTGACATATTAGCTGATTCAAGTGGTTATCGTAACAATTTGTCTAAAATTGGAAACCCGACGTCATCGACTTTAACGGGAAAATTAGCTGCAAACGGTTTTCAGAATAATACTAACTATTATGAAGTCAGATTTACAGCCGCGGACTTTGTTGTAAATGGTGCGACTAATAGACCTGATATTAGTTTTAGTTTTTGGATGAATATAGGAACTCGGTTATTGTCGGAATTTAGCGATTCTGGCCACTTTCAATTTGGTGAAGACGCTGCTCAAAATATATATTTTACAGAGTTTAATAGTAGTAGCTTTCAAGTGAAATCAGTTGGAACCGGTAATCGGTCATTTTACCATAATACCAATGTATCGTCGATTCAAGTAAACGATGAAAGATGGGTACATTACGCAGTGGTATATCATGGAACAACGGCTGACGCGGCACCGATAATGTATATAAACAACGTAAAAGATGATTCTGCATCCAGTGCCGTAACACAACCATCACTATCCAATGAATTTGTTTTGAAAATTGGTACTTGTGAATATACGACCGAAGTAAATAGTGCAACAAATATAGCAGAATTCATGATCTTTAATAGATTATTGACGGACAATGATGTTAATACTTTGTATACGAATGGTCAAAATAAATTTACATTCAAGTCGAGCTCAGCTTACAGTACACCTAGCAGTTACGGTACAGTAGAGTCCGCATTTTCAAAATCATCATTTTATTCGAATGTTGTTGCGAGATACTTTAGCACATCCGACATGTTAGAAGATAACAATGCAAATGGATACAATACTAACGGATTATCAAGCACTGGAAGCTTGAGTTATGACCCGGTGAATATAAACGGAACTGACTTGTATGCCGTGGATGGTTTCTCGGGTAGTAATTATTTGACCACTACCAGTAACATGTTTACAAATTCGGATGCTAGTGCAGCCGTTAATGATTTTACCGGTGCTAGTCATACGGGACCTGCATTTTCAATAAGCGTATGGTTGTACAAAACTACTGATTGGGATGATGATGGAGTATTCTTTCAAATAAGAAGTAATAACTTTAGTACTGGTTCATCACTCAGATATCGCATTGATGATAACTCCGTTTCATATTTACCTGCTGGACTCTCTGGTGGTGATCTAACCGCTGCTTCTGATACTATCACGACTATCGAAGACGATAAATGGGTTCATTTTGTTTTTACCTCTGATGGGGGTGCTAGTGGTAGTATGACTTTCCGTGCTTATTCTAATGGTAGATCATGGTCAACATCATTAAGTAGTCGCGGTATCACCTTAATTGCTACTGATAATAAAATCAGAATTGGTGCTGAAGGTGCAAGTAGTACCCCCAGCTTGCCTTGGTCAGGTAAGATATCCGATATGATAGTTTTCAATAAAGAGCTTACAGAAAGTGAAATTGCTGAGTTGTATAATTTGTATTCAACCAACGGTTTTTCGTCCTCAACTTATGTCGACTCCAAACCCTTCCCATACCCTCACATCCAACACGCCGGTGTCCAACACTTCAAAGATCACAAATCCTTGGCGATCCAAGCGAGCTTATACAACCCCAAAGGAAACATACTCGAGTATTTCTTGGCTGCGTTTAGTTCCGAACAAACAGACACTAATTTAAATGATTTCTTTTACGGTCAGACATTAACCCCTTTATCGTCCGTCAAGGCTGGTGGTGAAACGAAAGACAACGAGATCATTTACAACAAATTAAACAACTACGACATCAAAACGAACCCGGTGGTCGATCGTTACGAAGTCCACGAGATCGTTCGCAATCGATACACGCATTACATCGACGGTGATGCAACGTGTTTGCAAAAAGTTTACAACACTTCTACGAATAGTTTCCATACGATCGATTCATACCTAGAAACCAAAGATCAATTCTTCGTGTATCTTTTGGCCAACGTCGACTCCGATGAAGCCAACATCACGGGCAAGAAGGGAGAACAAAGCATCTACACCGCCGGGCATGTGTACGTAAAAGACACCAAGAATGCAACGGTGACGGACACCGAACGCTACGGTGGTCTATCGAGCACCTCCGTGGGACCTTACGATGTTTTCAAAGATGATTACTTCACGTTGGCATCCGGGTACGACAAGATCGGAGACTTGGATCAAGCGACGAACGATCTGGCCATCCGAGTCCAAGACACCATTTACAATAGCACCGACACATCCGGTCGCAGTTTGGCGTGCATCAAGAACATGGATGTGTACCCCAGTTATTACGTGACCACCAAGGAGCTATCCGATTACACGAGCCCCGCGGGGATCCACAATCTGACCGTGACGATGCGTGGATATGATGCTTCTATGAATTACGATTCTACAAAAGAATACGTGAATCCTTTGGGTAACATTCAAGCAGGTGTATCTGGTGCATACGGTGTAGTCGGGTATGAATCAAACGACATCTACGTACCTGCGGGATTTGATGAATTATACACATCGAACGATTTAAGAATCTATGACGCGGACGACCCCCCGAAGTTGGTCAAACCGTGGCAGGTGAACAAGGTTTGTGTGTACGCCTTTGCGGAATTGGTGGACCCATGGAGGACCATCTTGAAGGGACAAACGAACGCGAATAATTATGGATCGTATAAAGGATCTTTGAATCTTACAGCGGATAAGATATTTAAGAGGGCGTTTGTGAGTTCGACGACGTATAATATAGACGGAAACGTCGCATCGACCGATCAATCACATGCAGTATATAACGCGGAAGGGGCCGCGGGGTACGAGTATGATACTGTAGAAAGCAGTTATGCTAAAATAAAAGTTTTTTATAATGGAGGTTCTAATAATATAACATCATTTGATAATTCCAATTGGAAGATCGATATTACACATGATCGTAGTGGTTTTGCTAACGCGAATAACGGTACAGGAGCAATCAATACAGATTATAATGATATTGATAATAGTATTAGTAATGACATATTCCAAGTAAATAGCAATGATGAATATGACAGAATTAGGATGACAAACAAAAACACATTCGAGATTTATGAATATCAAATTACCAATTACAATGGTGGTGATCAATTTACTACTAACTTGACGAGAGATAGTCCATTTAATTTATTTACTCTTTCTCCTAATAATGATGCACATTATGCAAGAAATGAAGCAAATGACATTGCCATGGAATTTGGTCTTCCATATGCAATTAAATTGACAAAATATACAATTGCTTTACGATCCGGAAACAGTGGTAATTTTGGATCATGGATTTTGGAAGCAACTAACGATGATTTTGATAGTACAGATCCTAACTCAGATACTGTAAGAACATGGACCGAGCTTCAAAATCATTCAACCGTCGCTAATTGGGGATCTGCTTCTGATGGTGAGACGGTTGAAACAATAAGCAATATTCAAGCTCGAACATTTCCTTTGATAGTAAATACCGGATATAAATATTACAGAATAAAGATGGATCATACTGGTACAATCTTATATAACTGGTTCGAATTTTATGGTTACAGAGGGACCCCAATGGCTTCCGCACACCCCCCAGCACACCCAGCGGTCTCCCAAGCGACCTACGCCTCCGGTAACATATCGGTCACAGACATGACGTGTTTCAAAGCGGATACATACAACGGAGGAAATGTGAACACATTCGCGTGTGCGGCGTTCAACAGACAAATCGGAGACTACTACGACGGTAACGTGCACACAGGCCAAACGTACACGGAAATGGATTTCAAGAACATCTTCGAAACGTACAAAGTAGGCGGGACGGCTTTGAACCAACTCACCACCGCGGTACAAGGAACTCAAAATGAGACGATGTTTGTGTACCGAAAAGCGGACGCCACCGATAAGTACGCGATCGAACCCGCGGTGGTGAAACAATTCCACACGGAATTCGCAGATGACGTCACGGCGATTACCAATTATATCAATGTGGACCAAGCGGTAGCGGGAACTGGGGACGGTATCAGTGACATCACAGGAAACTTGGCCACCGGAGATATCATCAATAGCACGTTGTACATGTACGCTTATGCAAATGTCGAGAACTATGATGGCAATGGCGTGTACGTCATCAGTAGACCGTTGGCGGTGCCTAGTGTTTATCCATTGAAACCTCAAGATTATGAAGTTGGTCACGCAGATGGTTTGATTGCTTGGTATTTCAGATATGGTGACACAGATATGGAACACGATGGTTCTCACAATGGCAATAATTTGACAGCGAAAGCTGGTATAACCGGTTCTGCTATGGCGACTGCAGGAGGGTTTTCATATGGTAGTGGGACATCCCAAACATGGAATGGTGTCACGAAAACATGGTTCGCAGAATTCGGAACACCAGACTATTGGGCGACTGTTAATCCAACTCTTGCAAGTTCCGACTCATTCTTTGAAATCGACCTGGGAGCTTACACATCTGATTTCCATAACAATGGTTTCACAGTTGCCTTTTGGTATGCAAGCACACGGCAAGAGGATACATCCGATCTCACTGACACTACTGATGTATATGGTGAGAAAATTGTAGCATTCAACGATACCGGTAGTGGAAATTCTAGGACCTCGTTCCAATTTTATGATAGATATAGTATTGAACAAGATCAGCTATATGGTCGTCCCGGAGGTTCGATAACTGCTGCAGATGGGACAGGCTCACCTAATAGACAATGGGGTCATTTAACTATAGTGTTTGACCGAAGTGCTACATCGGAATACACTTTCTATCATATACAACACACAGGTGTAGATACGTATAGTACCTCGGGACTTGAAAGTCAACCTATAAATCATCCCTCACCCGATACTGTGTTCGCAAGCGGTGCTAAGTTTACGATCGGTAGTAGTGTAGCAGAACTTACAACAACACATATAAGTCGTATGCAGATCGCAGATATCAAGATATGGAACAAACCTCTTGATGCAACACAGGTTGCAGAATGCCAAGCTAAAGCAAAAGATAGAGAGAATATACCATATAGAGGATAGATAATTCAACCAAATCCACACACGTCATAAAAATCCATAACAAAAGTAAACCGACTTAAGAAAATTGATACAAATATACATAAATATGTACAGATTACTACCACTCAGAGTCTTACGAAGAACCACCGGGATCATGTTTGATGAGATCGCCAAAAGCGACATCCCCAAAATTCAAGGAATCGATCGTGTGATCCACGGTCCTAACGGAATCAGCCCAGGACCCATCGGTCCTATCAAACGACCTTGGTACATGCACACACACCAAGATGACAACTTGATGGTTTTACAAGGAATGAGGTACGTGGATATCTATTGCCCGAAAGCAAAAGAAAAGGCGTCGTTCATTGTAACTCCCGATAAAGTGTACAAAAATAACAAATTATATTTCAACGCACCGGCGATGTTGGTGTGGCCTTCCGGAATCTTTCACCGAATCATTAGCGGATCCGAAGGGTCCATTTCGGTCAACTTCGCCACAAGACATCCTGAATACAACATGAAAAACAATTTTAATATTTATGACTTAGATACCGATACGGGAGAATATGAAGTCATCCGAGACGGTTTCGAAGACCAACCTGATTACGATTACCATACCAACGATATAGAAACTTTAAAAATTATAGAAGAGTCAAAGTGAAAGATATATAAGCAAATGTGTAAAAAAAAAGTATAAAAAATCAAACGTTACGTTGTTTGGTAATAATATATCAAAAACCGTTATGTTTCAATTCTGTTGAATCTTGTTAACGACGAGTCCCCATTTTAGAGTTCTTTTATCGAAGATATTCAAATAAAACGGTACGATTCTGTAGGGTCTTCCTTCGTTCAATCCACGATTTGAGACACTGAATTGGTTTACACTCATAACCGTTTTCATTCCTTTACCATTTTGAAACGTTGGAAGATAAAAGTCGTCTTTATTTTTAGGCCTTGTTTTTAATTCCCATGGCTTTAGATTTCGGTTTGGATATTCAATCTCCAATTGCTTTACAGCCTTTTCGTATGTATCGAAATACATACGTTTGTAAACAACATTTGATTTCTTTTTTTGATTCTCGATTTGATCATTGAAAGTCCTCTTACAGAATGTTTTATTACCTCTTGCTCTTGTTGTAATAGAATTCCATGGTGCATTTTCAAATTTAAACAGTTGGTCGCACAATTTAACATATCTTGCAATCGAATTCAAATCAGTGTATACGATACAATCGGTATTTATATGATATCCATGACATCTTCCAAACAGACCTTGAGTGACCACTGAATCGTCCGGCTTCTTTACGAATCGTTCGTACATTAAACCGATGTATGTCATATTGATACTCTTTGCACACCGTAATCTTTCTTTGATTAAAATGATAGTATGTATTCTTGGTGTATGGTCCAAGAACTTATTAATATCGTCCGTTTCCGTTTTCATGTTATATTCTTCGAATTTAACACTGTCTTCGAAGATACTTTTGAAGCGTGAACGCGTTTCGTCATAAGTTTTACCTGTTTTCAATCGGATAATATGATACCTTGGTGTTTTGTAGTTTAGAATAACTTTCTTGATATTACGAATATTGTGGGCATTGTCCGTTCCTACTAGATCTTCACACTGTTGTACTTGATTATGTTTAAAGAGCTTTTCATAACCAGTGTATTCTTCGCCTGGTTTTGCATGGACCACTTTTGAATGGTAGTCGCCCCAGTCTTCGAGACTTTTCAAAGTTGCATTCGGTGTTGCGGAGACTTGTACCATCTTGATATCTCTTTTCAGTCGTTCATGCTTTCCAAACACTCCACATTCTCGCATCAATTTAGCCAAGCTCTGGTCAATCTGAGAAGCCACCTGTGGCTCGTCTATACAAATTAGAATGTTTTCAAGAGTTCCCGCTTCTTCCATGCTTTTCAACTTAGTAGAAAACTTTAACAGTTCTCCGTGATGATAGATATTGGCATGAAGACATTCTGGCACTCTTGACTCCGTCTGTCTTTTCCAATCCGTAGATGCAGTGTTCGTAATGATGAAAATATTTGTTTTTGGTATATTGTTTTGTTGTATGTACATGTCGATAAATGAAATCATGATACCGGTCTTGCCGCTTTGCATAGGTGCCACACACATCACATTTAACACCCGTCGGTCTTTAAAATGCTCAATCATCTTAGCTGCTGCTTTTTCTTGATTTGCATATATCATATGTTCTTTTTTCTTTTTCATTGGTTGCAGTTGATTTATAAATTCGTTTCGGTGGCAGTCAATATCATCCTGTGTCTCTTTATCGTAATCTATGGTAGGTCGGGATATAACACTTAATATAGCGTTCATAAAGGCACTAACCATTCGTTCATTCATCAATTCCATATTCGTGATTGAAGTTGTTGTATTTATTAACACTTATCGTGTACTTGTTGTGTCTGAAGTCTTTAAGTGGACTTTTTACCTATTGTACTTTTCATAAAGATCGCGATACACCTGCCCACCTACAAAGGTCTTTATCAAAGATTTCGGTGGTGCCAATAGGATATCCAATTGAAACAACGCTTTGATTCTTTTCAAACGTACGCGTTCGACTCTTCTTCGAGCCAGGTACCTTCGGATGATCGATTGTTGAACGACGACGAGACGTTTTTGATAAATCCATTTCAAAATGATAAAATGTTCTGAATACGTCATCAGATTCACAAGCACATCATATGGAGTCATGAGTAGTCCATTTTTGATTTTCATATTGATAAGATTCATTTCTACAAGATGATATATCAAATTGATGTAAGGTAATATTTGATTCGGTTCGATGCGATTCAAAAAGATCGGCAAATAATGTGCAAAGTTTCCGTATCTGTTAAACGTTTCATTGAAAAAGTTCATTCCAAAAAAAGATATCAAATATAATGGTTTGTTTGAAATATCTTGGCTGGATAAGGTTCGTTCGAAAAAGATATCGTACCACATCGGTGTCATACGATACAAATAAAATAATAATTATAAAGTTATTATATACAATGTCGATACGAAGAGCGAGTATGATAAAAATTTACAGACAAGAAAAAGGCACGATAGATAAAAATACACATGAGATGTACATACACTTGCTTGATGAATTGTTTGAGGTGATCTTTAAAAAAGTGAATGGAAACTATTCATAAAGATATATGACTAAAAAGAGGCGAGCTATGAGAGATTAAGAAACCAATTGTTGGTAATCCGAATAACATTTCATGAACTCCGAACCACCTTCGAAATGGTTGAATGATACATGACCGATCTGTCCGGGTGGTGCCATGACGATAGGTAATAAGGCTTGTTTCAATCGCAAGCGGTGCAATTTTCTCATCGCCAGCCATCGTCTCACAAAAGACTGTTGAACGATTGCCAACTTCTTTTGTAAGATCCATTTTAGTGTTTTATAAAAGTATTGTGTAGTGATTTGATTCTTCCGAAACAGAACAGGCCTTTGTAAAATGTCCAATGGTATTTCGTTATAATAGTTTTTAGCGTTTACATTAATCACCTCATTTTCGACCAAGTGAAACAATAAATTCAAATAACATGTCGCTCGTGATAACTTTCGGTCAAAGACGTCCGGTCCATTGAGTAAGAAATATATAATGTAATGTCCAAAGTGACCGTAGTACGTGTTATAGTGTCCTTGATTGAATATATTAACCCCGTATTTTTTTGTTAAATAGAAGACGTGCTCGAGGAGCTCATTCGGACAAAGTGCACTTTGGCACAAATTCGAATGCCATGGTACGGATGTTTGTTCGGTATACAAAATTTCTCGATCCATCATGGTAGATGTTACCAGTCTTTCAAAAGGTCTTTAAGTGTTTTCAATACAGGTTAGAATAGTGATTCATTGCATTGTGATAACATTGTCCACCTTCGAATTGATCGAAAAATATGTCTCCAACTTGTTTTGGTGGACTCAAAAGAATCAATTTCAACACTTTTTGCAAACGCAACCGCCGCGTTTTACGAACGGCCAACCATCGTCTCACGAAGGATTGTTGAACAATCGCCAGTTTCTTTTGAAAAATCCATTGTATGGTTTTGAAATGATAATCAATTGCAATATCTTGTTTCATTTTTGATTTAAAACAATCATTAAGAGCATCGATTGGTGTCTGATTGAAATAATCAAATGCATTCAAATCGATCTTATTATTTTCAACCAAATGAAATAATAGATTCGTATAACAAACTGCTCTTCTCGGTTCGATATCATACATTATAGAATCGTTTAGTATATGATATGGAAGGTAATGAGCATAATTACCATCGTATGATTGATAACACGATTGATTAAAAACGTTTGATCCATAGCGTTTGAAAAGTCTAGATACAACTTGATTCGTTCGATCTGGATTCAAAGGTTGGTTGAACAATAACGAATACCAAGACATGTTTACAGTCTTTTCAAAACGAAATAATAGTCTTTATGTGACTTTGTCTAATTCCCTGAATGAATTCTTTTTGTGAATGAATCGATCGAATCCATCTATTTTGAATTGAGAGTTGTACTCAAAGTTGTCTACGCTCATCGCATAAATGGTTTGTTTCAAAAACGGACTTTCTTGTGATTCCCATTGTCTAAACGTTTTCACTAATTCGTTTCCAGAACACTCTGGCATATAGTTGTCACATAAAACGAACGAATAGATTTCTTTTTTTAGTTTCCACAGTCCTTCTTTCGCGTTGTCGACCGTTTCGACTTCGAAACCTTTGGATTGTATAAACGTTTTTAATGAATACAATGTCACAATAATATCATCAATGATCAAAACCTTTTTACGAACGTTTTTTGAATGATTGTACATGTATGTGAACATCTTGTGTCGCATGCCTTTGAATTGGAATAATTGTCTTTTTCCGAATAGTGATTTATCGGTGACGTATTTGTATGTTTCGTTCGAAATATGAATGCTATTGATATTAGCGGAAGTCTGCAATCGGCTTGCGATGTTCATGGCTATTCCGTAAAATTTGAGAGACTTTGAAATGACTTCACCGGTATGAATACCGATTCGGAGTTGAACTACATTAGAACTAAAAATATTACGTAATCTATTCAATGTATTCAAGACGTTCAATGCAAATGTTATCGCGGTATCTACTTCATCTGTATGGGCGACATAACAATCACCGACGGTCTCTAATTTATGTACATCACATGATAAAGTATCTATCGTTTCGAAATACTCGGTAACGGAATTCATGATCGTTTCGCACGACTTGTCGACGCACCATTCAGTGTAATTTGCAATGTCAATGAATATAATTGTTTTGAACATTATAATTAAGTTCCTTAAAAATTCAACTTAAAGACTTCAAGTGCCTATAAGCAGAACTGACAATCTATTCAAAATGGAATGCAATATTTGTCTTGATTCTATTGAGAAGAATTTGAAGAAACTGAAATGTGGACATTGTTTTCACAAGTCATGTATCAATCGATGGCTTGAGAAAAAAAATGATTGTCCTTATTGTCGTAAGAAGGTATTGGTACATTATAATGACAAACAATTGGAAGAACAGTGGTACGATTCAAAACAAATCGAATTTGAAGAGTTCTTGGAAGAGTATTTCGAAATGATCGAATTAATCATCGAACACGATCCATTATTTTTCATTGAGGACATATTGTTTGAAATTCAAAGTTATCAAAAGACCTATCAGAAAATAATAAAAATGTGTGGTCGTTTTGAAACGGATTACGAGGTATCCGATGATACGATATGTTATTTTGATAGAAGACTTTATAAATTAGAAAGAGATGATATAACCGATCGACGGATTGAAAATGTTTTTAATAAAAAAGTCAAGTTTGATTAATGTAGCCTAATTATTGTTTATATTATTTAATTTACGTCCTTTTGAAATCAGAGACTCCGGGGGGGCGGATGGTCTTACCATTTTTTGCGTTAAATTAACTTCACTCAATGGTAGTGATGGGGGTGTATATGGGCGTTTATACGGTACAGACCAGTTGTTTCGGTTGTTTTTAGTCTTCTTTTTTTGAACAACCTTACGAAGGCTTGCCCAATTTCCCGTATTATAGGCGTTGTTATTTGAACTGGTTTCAATGTTGTACCACATGTTGTTATCGGTCGTAGAAAGACTATTGGAACGGGCAACAGAACGACTATTTGAACCGGTATTCGGACGATTGTTTACACGGGCAATAGAACGACTATTTGAACCGGTATTCCGAGGATTGTTTACACGGGTAACAGAACGACTATTGATACCGGTATTCCGACGATTGTTTACACGGGTAACAGAACGACGATTGGTACCGGTATTCCGACGATTGTTTACACGGGCAACAGAACCACCATTGGTGCGGATAATCGGAAGACTATTAGCACGGGTAACAATACTGGAGGGTTCGTTCTTTACTACGTTTTTACTAAATCTACGATATAGTTTATTATAGGGTATATTTGCTATTTGTGATTTACTTTCAGTTACTATATCGCTTGATACATTCAAACCATTACCAATTCCTAACATGTGTTTAACAGGTTTTGATACACGATTCATCATCTTCAAACTGGTTTGAGTAATGGTGTTTTTGAGTTGTCCTTTTAATGTAAATTTGTTAGGATATAACCGTCTTAATTTTTCATACCAAGCGATTAGCTTATATACACTTTCTGTTTTATAAAGATCCAGAGTTGCTTCGATTGGTAAACCTATTTTTTTCCAACTATTCGAAGTATACGCGTATGGATTTTCAAGCCTATCTATATATTTTGCTATAATTTCACGTTCGAAAATATCGATATATGTATACAACTTGTGAGACTCTATCTGAGAACTCATATTATTGAATGAATATGTCAAGGAATTCTTACCACGAAAGCCGCGGTATTGATATCTTCGTAACCCACTATTTGCACGATAAGGGATTGGTAATAGTACAATATTATGTCGTGAATGATGAACATATCCGAGATCTTTTGCTTTCCCTACTAATTGAAGTCTACCTTCGCTTAATTCATGTGGATGTCTGGGTTGTAGGTACTTGTTTGAATTCTGTCTTTTTATTCCGAAACTTGCAACATGATCCCAACACGTGACCGGATCTGTATCCACCATCATATGAATCTGAGTAATATCCATCATGTTATAGATATCAGTGAACTCTTTATTACCGACAATTGGTGATGCGTAGGTCACATTATAAATATTCAGTTTTTTATTTTTATACAAGCTTTTTATAGTGCTATTTAAGAACACCGATGCGAGAACACTCATAGCTGCTCCTAAACTATGTCCTGTTATTACAATTTCCGAAACGATCGTTATTTGATTAGAAAAATGTAATAGCTTCAAAGTTTCGACAAGCTGAATATGGATCAATTTGTAATATTTCCAAAAGCCCGTGTGAATTTTAATTTTATCTTTATTCGCATACGTAGAGGATACGAAGTCTAACATTTTTTTCGATGTCATTTCTTGTTCAGATCTGAATAAGTCAGTTGGACTTATTAAATTATATTAACCATCTTTGAATAAGTCATTAATTTTGTTAGTACCTTTGAAACTGATATATAACGTATCGCCCGATCTTGCTAGCAAAACGGGCGGATCTTTAAAGGACCATGCAGTTGACGGCCTTTCTGCGGTTATATTTTGACGTTCAATCGCACCCAATGTAAATCCGAGATCTAAAGGTTGAATATACCACATTGCAAACGAAATCGGCGAATTGTAACCACCGATTGCAGTCGGGTTTACTCGTATTGCTACTTTATTGTCTACCCATAGACTTGTTATATGCTTAATTTTAGAAGTTTCGTCAAAGAAATATGCTAATGAACAAAATATAGCAGAATTCTTCAATCTATTTATTGATTTGATGTTCCATAAACCTTTTTTTTTCATAGATAATTGTACCGAATATTCTTCGTTGTTTTTTACTATTTTATTGTTCATTATATATGGATTCATAGGAATTTATTGCATAGTAAAATAATAATAATTTAATCAATCTCTTCCATTTTTGATTCACCGTTTTGCGTAGAGTCCTCCAAAACTTCTTCGTTTGAATCCAGTTCATCCTCAAGGTCGTCGTCTTCCGGATTCAATGTCACCGAGATGATGTTATGGATTCGTTTTGTGAAATCTCTTGGTTGTTGTAAAGTGAATCCGGAATCCAAAACCGCACTTTCGAACAACAGGTAAATGATATCTTTGCAAGTCTCCGGTGTTTTCTTGAACCTTTCGAAAAGACCCTTTATAATCTTATGTTCCGTATTAATCTCCATCGTCTTTTTTGTCATTATCGATGCATGTTCCATATTTGTTTGTAACGCTTGGGCTTTCAGGATGCGTTCCATGTTCGCAGTCCAACCGAATTGAGAACTTACCAGACAACAAGGACTGTCGGTGACTCGATTGGATACCGTTACCTTTTCGACCGTGTCTCCTAGAACGTTCTTCATATTATCACAGAGATCTTTGTATTCTTCGGATAGTTGTTTGAGTTTTTCTTTTTCGTCTTCCGTGTCGCCGAGATCTAAATCAGAACGAGTAATGCACATGAGTTTCTTATCTTTGTAAGTAGACAGATGTTGGGTTAGATATTCGCCCAAAGGATCTGTGAAGTATAACACCTCGAATCCTTTCTTATTCAGTTTTTCGATGAATGGTGATATTGAAACAGATTGTTTGTTTTCACCGGTGATATAATAAATACCTGGTTGATTCTCTTGCATGTTTTCTACATATTCATCAAGTGTCTTTTGTGTGTCTGCTTTGTTCGTGTGGAACATCAACAATGGTGATAGTTTGTCTTTATTCTTTGGATCTTCACAAATACCAAGTTTGATATTTTTGGCAAATTGATCATAAAATGTTTTATACTTTTCGGGATCCTCTTTCAAAGTTTCAAAGGTTTCAATCGTTTTCTTAACCAAGCTCTTTCGAATGCTTTCGATCATTTTGTTTTGTTGTAGAATCTCTCTGGATACGTTCAAAGGTAGATCCTCTGAATCTACGATACCTGAAATGAATTGTAAGTAATCGGGCATCAGGTCTTCCACGTCGTCGGTGATGAACACACGACGGACATACAGTTTCACCTTTGATTTCTTGTTTTGTTTTTGAAACATGTCAAACGGTGCACGTACCGGGACATATATCAATCCTTTCACGGTCAGATTGCCTTCAACGGAAAAATGTTTGTGAATCAATGGATCGCTTGTGTCATTGTTTAAATTTTTGTAAAATTGATTGTATTCGTCTTGTGTGATAACATCTTCGGATCTCGTCCAGATTGGACTTTGAGTATTGATCTGATCGTATTCATAATACGTTTCGGTTTTCTTTTCCGGTGGCTTTTCCGGGACGTCAACCGGGACCTCAAGTGGAGCATCATCGGTGCTTTCGGTCGTTTCCGTAGGATCCTTTGATTCACTTTCGGTCGTTTCCGTAGGATCCTTTGGTTCACTTTCGGTCGTTTCCGTAGGATCCTTTGGTTCACTTTCGGTCGTTTCCGTAGGATCCTTTGGTTCACTTTCGGTCGTTTCCGTAGGATCGTTTTCAACCTGCCTCGTTTTCTTGACCATCAGTTTAATTGGGAATGAAATGTATTCGGAGTGTGTTTTGATTATATTTTTCAAAATGTTCGTATCAAGATACTTTTCTTGTTCTGGTTTGATATACAAATTCATACGCGTACCTCTAGAGTTCAAAACTTGGTTTTCATTGGGTTCGATCGTGAAATTCGATCCACCTTCCGAAGTCCATACAAGTTCTTCCGCTAAATCATATTTCTTAGTGATAACTTCGATCTTGCTTGCAACCAAGAAAGCTGAATAGAATCCAACACCGAATTGACCAATCATACTGAGAGCATTCTTACTATCGCTTTCACTTTTCAAAGCGTTCATAAAGTTTTTGGTACCGGATCGTGCGATCGTTCCAAGATTGTTTTTGAGATCCTCTTTAGACATACCGATACCGGAATCTTCGATCGTCAATACTTTGGTGTCGGTGTCTGTTGAAATTTTTATTTCGAAATCTGGATTTTGTTTTGTAATTTCCACATCAGTCAATGATGTGTACCGAATTTTATCCAAAGCGTCCGATGAATTAGAAATAAGTTCTCTCAAAAAGATATCGTTATTGCTATAAAAAGAATTAATAATAAGCCCCATCAGTTGTTGAATATCAGCGTCAAAGTTGCAAGTCTCCATTACTATTGTCTAGTAGTCTTTTTTTTAAATCATTTTAATTACCACTTAAATACATACACACATGATATCATACGTAATAAATCCGAAAATATGTTTAATGAAAATGACATCTTTCTTATCTTACTAATATTTTGTCAACGATTAAAAAATATAGAACCAAGATTAATAGCACAACACATCGAGACCGTTTTGTATGGTGTGTCGGTTGTACCCCGATCTGGATATGTCGGTTCGGTGTCTCAAAGATTGTTTGATTTGCCTACATGCAAGTTGTCACTGACTGCCATTCAAAAAGTAGAATTAAAAGAATTAAATGAAGAGATCAATGATCTATTTTGGAAACCGTTAACACGCTTGTTGATCGAGCGAATGCAAAATGGATATAAATTATTTAATTCGGGTTTTTATAGAGACTTTGGATTTCTTAAATTTGAAACTGAATGTAATTATTTTTCAAAAAAATGCATAACTTGGAATTATTTGAAAACATTAGAAAACCAAGGAATAATACGATTAGAATATGCGGATAAGAAATGTCGGAAAAAATTTTACGTATTAAACGAAATCAAAGATTACACGCCATTGGTATACAAAGAACCCGAATCGTCGGAATCCAGTGGAGAGACCATTGTCAAAAATATATTGATAAGAATAGGGAAAGAGTTTGAGACGCAAAGGAAAGGACCGAAATGTAAAAATTATACAAAGTTTGACTTTGCGATTTTCGAACAAGGTACAGTCGTCGGTCACATTGAAGTCGATGGAAAACAACACCACGAATTCATACCTCATTTTAATAAATCGTCAACAAAGATACACGGTCCTTTTGATAATATTGATCGAATCAGAGAATGTAATACATTTGAAAAATTGAAAAATAGACCCGATTACATATGTTTATTAAAATTCATAGAGTCTCACTCGAGAGACCGCATAAAAAATAATGACTGTTTAAAAAAGAATATTCCTATATTGCGTCTGAGAGATACGTGTTCGGATTTTGAAAACATTGTTGTCGACTGGGTAAATGGAGTCAAGGCAAGTATAACGCTAGAAAATGCCATGAAACTACAGAATTATGCATGGGTTTAATTTCCTTTTGTATACAATATTTTCTGAATTTGCTCATTGATAGGGTTACTTTTTCTAACAAATAATATATCAACTTGAACGAGTATGTCTTTTATTCTGTGAAATTCCATGATATCAAATGGAATGAAATCTATAGAATTCATAAATGTTATATGTGTTAAGAAGTCCGGAACGTTTTCGTTGTAAACTCCGTTGAATGGAATTTCTAATAAAATGAAGTCTGTATTTTTAATGAGATTCAATCCACCCTTTAGTATAGGTATTTCTGAACCTTGGGCATCAATCTTAATTAAGTCGAAATGCATGTCTTTGAATAAAGTATCCAATGTCTTTGTTTGTTTTTTTATAGGTTTACAATCTGCAAACGTGTTGGTTTTTTCTTTGAAAATCGAATCTCCCGTGTTTTTCATTTGATAAAAGTCGATTGTGGTGTTCTCTGAATACAATAATTCATACAAAACGGAATGTTTACATTCTAATTCTTTTAAATGGGGTCGCCAAATAGGTTCAACTAATGTGAATTTAGATGATGGAAATATACGTTCTACTTCAATTGTCCATCGGCCTTTGTAGGCACCTATGTCCAAAATATGTTTTGGGTTAAATCCGTAATCTTTAAGAACAGATAAAGTGTTAAAGTTCATGTAATGTATTAAATTTTTTTAGAATGTGATAATAAACACATATGTCGCATTATGTTATTGTTGGATCCGGTCCCTGTGGACTTACAGTCGCTTTTATACTATCCAAATTAAAAAAGAAGGTGACTATTATAGATCGTGAAGACTCTATCGGTGGTTGTCATCAAGTTCGTCGTACACACGATCATAAATTTACAGAACACGGTCCAAGAATCTATCTTGATAATTATGTAAATTTCATAGAAATCTTGAAACAGATGCACATTGATTTTTATGAATTATTTACGAAATCCGACGAATCGTTTTATAAAAGTTCCAAAGAGATGTTGAAATATGTAAATGTCAACGAACTCCTGATTTTGACATACCATTATATATGTTATCTATTTGATAAAGAAAGATATAAAAGGTACACCGTGGATGACATCATAAGCGGCTTTTCAAAGAATGCAAAAGAGTATATCGATTTTCAATGTAAAACTACGGATGGTGCCGGGATCAAAGTGTACACCATGTATGAATATTTTGAATTGATCAATCAATGTGTGTTATACGATTTATATGAACCAAAGTTCTCAAATGATATCGCATTGTTTGAATTATATAAATCATATCTCGTGAATCAAGGCGTCGTTTTCATATCCGGTGAAGAGATCCAAAGTATACACGATTCAAATCATATCATGACTAAAAATGGAATAATCATTCATTTCGATGAATTGATCATTTGTACACCCTTGACGGACCTGGTAAGCATTTTGAAAAGATCGATGAATTTCAAAAACATCTTCGGACCCATAGATCATATATATCGATACGCAAGGTATACAAATTATATACCCTATTTATCGTTTACCTTACATTGGAATGAAAAGATTGAACACTCGTTTTCCGGGGTCATTGGTGAATGGAAGATATTTTTGAAAGACATTTCGAAGAAAACGATGGATCCGATTTCAAAGACTATTTATAGCGGTGCACTTGTCGAATTAGATATCAAAAGTAAACGATTGAATAAAACCGCAAATCAAATAGACCATCCATCGGATTTGATCAACGAGATATTATTTCAATTACACACTGTGATTGGTTTCAAAAAGATTCCTGAAATCATATTGAGTCCCGCTGTTTATAGATCGTCTCACAAATGGAATACGAAGGACACTGCGTACATGTTTACCAAAAAGAGCACCCCATTCCCGTTTACATCGATGTTATCGAATATACATTCCGTAGGAACCCATAATTTGCGTTCGTACTTACCGTTTACGTCGTATGAATCGGCGATACAGAACGCGATTCGATTTTGTCATCATTTGAAACCGGAAAGTAAACATGTGATTGAAATGAAATATATCAAGCAATTGAATACATACATTTACAACGTATTAATAGTTCTTATTATTATTTTGATATGTGTTATCATGATGTGTATGATATGGTGAAGAGAACTGAGTATATTGACCCTTACACATTAGAAGATACTCGGAACTTATCAAACGATAAGCGATTTGACTTTGTTGAAAATAATGTGAGATACGTTTTTAATAAAGATACGATATTACATAACTTTCGTATGCAAGGTAGATTCGTAACTAATCCGTATACTCGAAAGCATTTCAACAATCGTACATTAAATAGATTACAGAATTTGATAAAAAATAACAATAACGCTTTAACAAATAATGAATTCGAATTCAATCAAGGCGTCAAAGAGTTGATGCAATTATATAACGAACGTCAAAAGAACTTACCCATGAATAAAAGACGATATATGAATTATAGAAAGGCTGCCAATGAATATATCAACGATCTTCGTAATTTGCAGAATGAAAATAATCTGTTGCGATTGAAAAATGCGGTGATTAGAAAGATGCGGTATTGAGGACTTTGATTCAATTTGTAAGAGAATCAAAGGAAAAATCATTTGAATTCGTATTTTTTCTTCGGAGTATCTAAAATATGTTTTATAGAAAAAAAAATAAACCGATTTAATTCAAAGGCTATATTTTGTCTACACCAATCAAAACCCCAAAGGATTGCAAAAGGTTGTACGAATTTGCTAAAACATTATATGTGAACGAACTAAATCGAATGAAGGTGACGTTTGTAATTTAAAAGGAATAATCGTGGTTATATTATAAAATGCCCGTTTCATTCATTCCATTATTTGGATTGCGTATCGCCAATGAAACATGGAAAAGTGCTTGTTTTAGAAAACAAGTGTTGAAAAATGTATACTTCTTCAGGATATCAACCTTGACGGGACTTTTTGTTTGTAACGAAATTTCAAAAATTGACAAACCGATCGAAACGGATCATTTCATTATATAATGTATAATGAAAAGTCCGATACCTAATGATGTACTTGACCAAGTGTTATACCAAAAAGCTAGAAAGAAGACCGAGAAGGTGTTTGGGTCAACCACATCGGCATACCGTAGTATGTATTTAGTGAAGTCGTACAAAGCGATGGGTGGACGATACAAGTCTTCCAAGAAGACAAAGAACACCACGAAATGGTTGAAAGAACGATGGATAATCGTACAAGATTATATCAACAAAGGTAAAATAGTAAACTGCGGAGAGTATAAGAAAGATCGACATGCGTGCAGACCATTAATAAGAATCGACAATAAAACACCTATAACGATAAAGGAAGTTATCAAGAAACATGGCAAAGACAAAACGCGGAAGCTTGCAAAATTGAAAGAATCGGGTGCGAGTAAGATCAGGATTGATTGGAAAAAAGGAAAGAAATATTGATTACAAATCATCAATGTTTTCTAAACCGACTCTTGCGATATTCTTTGGACTAAATACGATCTCCGTGAGTCCTCGAAAAAGGTCACTGTGATATTTCAAGTGATCTTCAAAACTACTCAAGAACGTATTTCTTTCTAATGTGAATTTATTTTTACACATCGAATACGTTAATGCAAAGCTAGATCGATTCAGATATCTTTCTATAAGATCGAATGTGGTGTTCTCATTGTTCATTAAGAAATCATCAAAATTGGTAACGAAATCCAATACGTTTTCCCATGTAATATTTGGATTTATTTGAATAGCGGAAGAGTTCCACGGGTATTTATCTCGGGTAAATTCTATATCGTGTGGCAAAATTCCTTCATTCGAACTTAATCCCAATATGGAGACATTAAAAAGATTGTGTTTATTTGCTAAAGACATCGACACGTTTGGATTCATACACAAACCTAGACGACTCCACGGGAATTCAGAATACTCTCCGATCAGATCAAAAGTCGTCGAATCATTTTTAGAGATGTCAAACCAGCTAAGTTTATGTGAACGATCATACTTTTGTAAAAATTCTAAAGTTATGTTTGGATTTTTACAAAAACTGCGTATGTTCCAGTTATATTCGGGATGTTTTTCAATAATCTCTAAAGTAATATTCGGATTTTCAGACATATATTTATAATTCCAAGCGTATTGTGGATGGCTTTGTACAATCTCCCAAGTGACATTTGGGTTAATAGATATGTTATTGAAATCCCAATCTCTGATATCCGAATAGTTTACAATCGTATTCCAAGAGATGTTTTGATTCTTGCTGAGCATAGAAACACACGCGGCGGAAAGTTTTCCATTGGAAAGCTCGTAGACTTTGTTGATGAAATAATCAGACCAAAGATCGAGTGCGATATTCATCTTTTGATGATACAATTTATTTAAAGAGTCTTTAAGTGGACTTCATCATGTCAATAATATGATTATGGTACCATTGTTTATCGATTGATTTATGAAGATGAAATTTGCAATAAAAGAATGTTTGTCTAAGTAAAATTCGTTCTAATTCATTAAAGTAATCAAAAAAAATCTGAATGAATAAAGCAACCATTTTTTGTTCCGAGTGTTTACACGCATACATGTAAAGCGTTTTGAATATATGAGGACTCATTACGAATTTATTTTCTAATAAAAGATGGATGTCCTGATTATCGATCAGTTTTTTCCCTAATGATATGATATAGTCTACATCCAGTTCCATAGTATTTGCGAGGAAAATTCAGAAACGACGTATAATAAGATTCCCGAAAATACTAAGGAGTATACAAACTCTAGATATATGAACCGATTTTTCGATTCTTGTAGATGTGTTATTTCAAAATTTTGAAGACACACGAGCTCGTCTATATTGTTCAAAACCGAACTACTCCACATGTTATGCTTTTTGTAAAAATGTTCTTGGCCTGTATAATAGAAACCATTTTTACGCAAAACATATAACACTTCGCTCATCGTTTTAAGATTGCACGCGTGAGATTCAATACAACTTAATACTTTTTCATACGTATTGATTCTATAGATGTCACCCGATTCGTACTTATCTTTGATTTCCGTAAGACCGTTGATAATTGTTCGATTCATGTTTTGAACTGTTTTATTACATAATTTACACCCTTAAGTAAGATTTCTTATCTTTTCATGACACGTTTCCATCCAGAATGTTGAGCATCTGTGACGTGCATGATCTTACCACCCGATCGGATGACACGGGCACTTTTACCACCCTTTAACCTTTTTAAGAGTTTGGCGGCGTAAGGTTTGAAAACCTGACGGACCTTAATACCGTTTTTGGTTTTTTTGTACATGTACCCGGATGCGGGCTTGTAACCTTTGGGACCTGCGGACTTTCGTGCGTGTACCATCTTATAAATTATAGAAATATTTTTATTTTCGAAAAGTGGGAAAAAAACTTGCAATTCTCGCATTTTGTACTGTACCTTTTTGACCAGGTTCATTAATGAACGGGTAATGCATCGTTTTGATCGCTCTGGCGTGTCCTTTGTTCACCGGATTGGTGTATTTATCAGGAGCGAACGCGACCTTGGCTAAAACGATTTTGGTTTTCCCTAACGGATCTCGATTAGCCGGATTGATGATTTTGTTTTTCATCGCATTGCTTAACGTACTTTTACGTATAGTGTTCATAATCAAATTACGATTTTGATGAATCATTGGATTAAGCTTTCGTAGAAGATTTTCCATAGCATCTGTCTCTAAATTTCTATTTTTGTTTTTTGTTTTTTCCTGTTTTTTCATGTTATTCAATTTTTTTAAAGCCGCTTTTTTAACTTGTTTGTCTTTGGTAAACTTCTTCCATTTTTTTACGACACTTTTGGCTTTTGCGGAAGACGACTTACGACCGCTTCGAATAACAGGCATTATATAATAACGGTTTATTTTTTTGCACATGTACCACAATGATCGACGTTCGCCCAGTCGACCGTATTGTTGATTTGTGTGATATTTTTATTCGTACACCAACGACCTATTAATTGTTTGTTCGTGATCAAATTGAAACGAATCAGAAACATTCGGATAGTTTCAAACATCGTATATAATATTAAAAAATAGTATTCTTTAAATATTATATATAAATAGATGTATTGTGTATCAAGTAGTAAGATCATTTTACAAGGATTCAAATGGACCAGTCAGAGACATTCCGTGAAGTATGAACAAAGTTGGTATAGTCATTTGAAAGAAAACGTAATGTCTTATAAAAATCGTTACAGTCACATATGGTTACCACCACCGAGTAAATCGGTAAGTCCAGAAGGGTATCTGCCATTGGATTTGTACGATTTGAATTCTGAATACGGAACGAAATATGAATTGAAAGAATTATTGAGCGAATTATCGGAATATGACATCGTGTCTATATGTGACATCGTGATCAATCATAGATGTGCTAAATATCAAAATAAAGCAATTTGGAATCGATTTGGGGATACCATGTGTTGGGATAAATCTATGATCACATCAAACAATCTACGATGGGAGGGTACGGGAAGTATGGGAACCGGTGAAGAGTACATACCGGCACCAAATATCGATCACACGAATAAACGAGTACAAGACGATATAAAAGAATGGATGTTGTATCTAAAGCATCTCGGTTTCAAAGGATGGCGATACGATTTTGTTAAAGGATACTCCGGTGAGTTTGTTAAGATGTACAACGACTACACGGATCCAGAAATATCAATCGGCGAGTATTGGGACACATGCGAATACGATCTAAGTGGGCAATTAGAATTCAATCAAGATAGTCATAGACAAAGAATCATAAATTGGATCGACTCTACGGACGGTACATCGTGTGCGTTTGATATAACAACGAGAGCGATCTTATTGGAATCTTTGAAAAATCAACAATATTGGAGATTATCCAAATTTGAAATCAACACTGGTGTTATGGGGTATCGGAATAATAAGGCGATCACATTTGTGGAAAATCATGATACGAGTCGTCAATGGACTTTTGACGAACATCTTTTAGAGCTTGCATATGTCTACATCTTGACACATCCTGGTATCCCCTGTGTCTACTGGGAACATCGAAATCATCACATCATCGATGAACTAATCGAAATTAGAAATAAATATGATATTCAAGAGGATTCGAATTTGAAAATAATATCAGCAACATATAACGTGTATCATGCAGTTATTAATAATATTTTGCATGTCAAAATAGGTAATGATATTCACTGGCATGGAGACCTTTTATTACAAGGAAATCGCTATGTCGTCTTTTACGAATCTTGAAAACTGACATACTTACAAATTGATAGTAGTCCATTTTTCAAGATAAATGGACAGACACAATTATACATTTTTGAAATATTCACAAGGAATTCGTTATGATATTGTATGTAATCGAATAATTCGTGGAATTTTGAATTGAAAATATGTGGATCAATAGTAGTTGCCAATACGTCCCAGATATCAAATCCTATGGTGCTTGTAGTTTCTAACACTTGATAAATAGAATGACTCTTTTCGCGTTTCTTCTCACGGATTTGTAGTAAATGAGAAAACTTTTGCATGTCGAAATCGTTTAATATATAGGACACTCGCAAATCCTTATTATCGTTATGATGTCTTGGTGTCCATTTACCATAGTTACCTCTGACTTCCACCATTAATATGTGTACGAATGTGCGATAGATGTTTCGCAGTAGTTTTCTTTGTTCATAACAGGTATCGAATACGTCTCTCATCCGATATTCAAAATGCATCAAATTTTGTTCTCTTTGAAACTCGATGACCCATTCGGGGGCACAATTCGGATCTTGTTCTGGTGGCAGTGCATTGCCAAGGCAATTTTTTTGAATCCATTCCAAACCGACCGGGTTGTGGATCATACCGGTCTCCTTTTTACCAGTTATGAAATCGAATGCGATATTGCAAGAGATGCACCACACCTGCGAGCACCCGCCGTTTCGATACACTCGAAGACCACACTGAGGACATGGGGTGGTGTCCTTCAAGATGTTCTGCACGGAGCTTTTGATTTGTGGATCGCATTCGTGGTTTGCACCGTAAGCTTCGTTGCACGACTTGCAAAAGGAGTTCTCGCAAATACCACAAGTGATTTTCGAGTTCGATTCGGATACGTTTATAAATCCCCGACAACCTTCGTGTGGGCATTTACGGAAAGTGTTCGCTTTAGGTTTTGATTTCGATTTGCTTTTTAGTTTGTACATTTCGCGATTGATTTCTCGTACCTGTGAGTACACAGTTCTCATTTCGTTTATATCCGTCGGATACTTATTTTGATACGGTTCCAAAAGTCTTTTACGATTTGCTAACAAAGTTCTCATTTTACGTTCACATTCTGCATCCTCCTGTGTAGCAGGCAACAATATCATTTCTTGTTCGAGAAAAAAAGATTCTCGATGTTTTTTGTATTCCGTATTGATGAAATATTTTGAAAAATGTTTGAAAAGAAATTCTCGAGACCATAACTTGTTACAATTCATACAATGAGCCGGTTGGTTTTTTGATAGTATATAGGTCTTACAACAATTGTTACACATCTCGAAAGAACAATCGCATGGAACATGGCGTTTCGTTTTCGATATGCATACCTGGCATTCGATTGTATCCTTTTTAATAATCATATTCTCCCCGTATTATTATTATAAAGTAAAATAATGGTTTTAAATGAACACTAAAAAATATATATATAATTATTGTATGACGTGTAGATACACAAAAGTGATTATCAAAAAAAGTGATAAGAAAGATAAGAAACTAACCGCTATATTTCATAATGATAACGGAAAGGCCGTAAAGACGATTCATTTTGGTGCTAAAGGGTACAGCGATTATACGATTCATAAAGATCCCAAAAGGAAAGAACGATACATCAGCCGGCATAGAGCTCGAGAAGATTGGAATCGATGCGATACCGCGGGAGCCTTGAGCCGATATGTGTTATGGCAATATCCATCACTGCAGAAATCTATACAATATTACAAACGTAAATTTAATTTGAGGTAAGATACCGTGTAGAATAAAAATGTTCCCCATAATGTATCGGCGATCGCCATAGATAATTTCCAGTCTTTGAAAGTCGCAAGGTTGATCAAATGATACACCGCATAAGTATAGAACCCCATTATGGCCGCATACTGACTACTTTTAATAGCACTGATCATAAGTGAAATGATGAGATAAGTTAACATGGCGTATTTGTAATCGATGTACACACGACCTTTTTGAACATTCTCCAACATCGATATGAAATTATTGCCCATACATGATAACCAAAAGAAATCAAAGAAAAGAATTAAAAAAATGGTCAATAAAAAATGTTTCATTATAATATAATGTTACTATTAATATTTCTGGTTCTAAATGCGATCTTCTGGGGACTCTTCGATCATGCAAGTCATTGTAAAGTGGCACTTATGTTCGGTATGAAATCGTGTCCACCACACTGGGTCCATCTTTTGATGGGTTTGGTATTTTTCCTATTGGCCATATATGTTCAACAAAAAGACTACGTAACATACCTTATGAGTTCAAAGAAGAATCAATAAAATCCCCGTAAATGTTAAGTAATGTCCGTAAGTTTGAATATAACGATTACATATGACGAAATTAGGATATATACACGTTTTAAATATGAAAAATTAATAGCGAGCATTGAAAGTTTGAAATATCGATCGTTTGAAAAGATATATTTCGTGATCGATTCTTTCAAAAACACAGAATGGACTTCAAGTGAAGCTCGTAATACTATTCTTGAAGAACTTAAATCAAACATCAATGATCGATTATTGACATATACGTCGAATGTGGAATATCATACGATTGATTACGACGATCCATCCAAGTTTGATTCTATTTTGAAACCGATCACCGGGCTTGTGAATGTTTTGAAAAATAGAAATCAATTCTATAAAAACGCATTGGTCTATTTCATATCGATTGGTTTATGTGATTCAAAGTATCTATTTCATCTGGACGGTAATAGAGGATTGTATTCAAGTGATAAGGATATATCATTCATCCATCAAGGTATAGAACTCATCGAAAAGAATGTTGACATATTTGGCGTGTGTGTACCCAGGAAAAATATGTTAAAGAAGATCATTAAAAGGGATCAATCTACCGATTACTTTAGATCGCATTGGAATGATAATAAGTATCATATGAGTCTACAGGCGTTTTTGATAAATACACAACTATTCAAAGATCAGACATTCGAATATATAAAGGATAATCGTAGGATCATATCGAAGCATACAGAATACATTATGGATTTTAGTTATTCGGACTACTATCCGATATTCATAAATATAAAACACTCTGGAGTTTACAAAGAAACGTAAAAAAGTCACAAAAAGTCACAAAAAGTCACAAAATATTCAATAATAAATCGATGACAAGTAATAATAAAATTCGATTGCTGACTTTTGTTTCTAGTTTGTTCATTTGTACTTTTAGAACCTTTTCTTGTTGCAATTCATTCATCAAATCGATCGAGCTTTTTTCATGTTTTCCATTTTTGATAACCATTTGAATATCTTTTGCGACTTTCTCGATGATATTTGATGTAATATTTTTACCCATAATGTCTAATATCAAAGATTGTATTATTTTGGTGTATTCAAAAGAAGCATCCAATCCTTTACAAACACCTTCTAACGTCGTTAACGTTTTGAATAAAAGGATCACATCGGAATTGAGAATGAAGGGCAAATTATCAAAGTCCATGTCCTCGTCGGAAAATATTTGATTATTGAGTTTGGACACGTCAACCTCGTCGGCGTAGTCTAATATGTATACAACAAGTTTATATAATATGACGTATTCTCTATTCGTCAAACATTCAATGTTCTTTCCACGAGAGTCTAAAGCGAACACGATTTCGTTTTCGATGATCAACGTCATGATAGAAATAACATCTTTTTCGTATAAAGCGATGATCAGGTTTTCAAGACATTTTTTAAGATTTAGATCCACTTTGTAAACTATACCGAAATCGTACAATATTATTTTGTTGGTTTTTTTCTGAAGACTAATATTACCGGGATGTGGATCTGCGTGTATGTATCCATCTTTCAAAACGATGTTTGAAAAATTTGTGACTAGTTTATTCGCGATCACTTTCTTATTGACGCCGGGGTCATCTATACAATTTATTTTCACTCCTGGAAGATACTCCATGACGATAACTCTTTTAGATACGTATTTGGAATAGACTCTTGGAATGATGATATCATTATTGTTTTTGAAAAAAGAATGAAATAAATACATATTCTGCATTTCGTTTGTAAAATCTAATTCTTTCTTTATCGAGTTTGCAGTCTCTTGAATGATCAATACGACATCGTTTATAGTTCGATTGTTAAGCAGTTTTGTAAAGTCGGTTAATTTGTTTAAAATATTCAAATCTTCTTGAAATATGTATTCGATCCCTGGTCGTTGCACTTTGATTACCACATGCTTGTCGTTATTTGCTAATTTTGCGAGATGCACCTGACCGATGGAAGCGGAGGCAAGCGGTTCCTTTGAAACCTGACTGAAAACATCATCAACTGCGATATTAAATTCTTCAATGAAAGTCTCTTGGACGTGATGGAATTCGAACGCGGGTACTTCGCTTTGAAGTTCGGTTAACTCATCCGTTATATACGAGGGGAATACATCGATTCTAGAAGAAATAATTTGACCCATTTTGATATAGGTCGGACCGAGATCGATCATGTTCTTTTTAATCCATTTACCCGTTTGGTGATTTTTTTGTCCTGACAGCAATTTGTATGTAAGTCTGGTTGCAAACTTCACAGTACTTACATATTTAGACTGCATTCAATCTATTTAAGTATCCATTTATTTTATTTTCATAAATAGATTACCGATATGTAAAGTGTATTAAAAATAAAAATGATTTTTAAAAGTATAGTATGCAAATCGTTTGTAAGAATCTGAATGTCATTATGTGTAAACAATCCACTGTATCCGACAAAGTGAATGAGACGGTAAATGCCTTTACCAAAAGAAAGGTGGAACGAATTAACGATGTATTAACTTTTGTAAAAAAAGAATCGGTAAACGATGTTCAATATTTCGATTCTTTTGAAAAGCAAAGGTTGGATCGTGTCAAGGATATCGTAGAGGAGATCCGAAATCAATCGGAAAAGGATATCCAGTTCTTGTATGACTTTATGAATGACATACAAGAATTCGCAGAATCAAAAGAAGAAACCAATGTTGAAATTATCAAACAAGAACACGATGACTTTTTTGAAAGCTCGTAATTTTGTTTTAGAGAGGTTAGTTTGATTAACGATTTTGTTTTTATATAAATAACGTAATAATATGTCCGTCACGATTGTCTTGAGCTACTACAATCAAACGTTTGATTTATTACAGAAACATGTGAACCATTGGAATGAATTTGAAAATAAAGATCAATTCAAATTCATTATTGTGGATGATTGTAGCAAGAAGATGAAATTAGAACATTTGATAGATTACATTCAAAGCAAGGTCGATATTCGATATTTTGAAGTCGAAGATGATATCAAATGGAACTTGGCGGGGTCAAGAAACTTAGGAGTAAGTCAGTCGAAAACTGAATGGATTATGCTTTGTGATATGGACACCATAGTCGACAACGAATGTGCAAAAGAGATGTTGAAAGCGACCAAGATTGCCGACAATGATAAGTATCTCTTTAGGTTCAATCGAATCGTACCCGAAGACAACAATAACGAAAAGAATTATAAAATGCATCCAGGGTTGAGAATGCTGCGACGACAAGATTATCTGGACGTGAATGGTTGCGATGAAGACCTTGTGGGAAATTATGGATATTACACACTCTCTCTGGAAGAACACTTGATGGCCGCAAAAGGGTTTGATTTGTATGACCTGGTGAACGCATACATATTATATTATCCGGAAGGAGATTGTGATTATCTTGACAAGAGCAACAAAAAGAACAAAAAGAAGGTGCATCACAAAATGGAAACGGGCAAATGGTCGAATGATATGATTCGGTTCAAATGGCATGAGCTATTGTAACATAAAATCAACTTAAAGGCGTTGTTAAAATAAAACGAATCATTCACAATGGATGACAATGGAATTATGATACATGAAGACCATAATTCAAAGTTATATAAATTAGACACTAATAAACTCTCTTTTATCGAACATTGGAAACACAACAGACCACGCGACAATCATAAAGTGAACGAGATTGTCAAATCTATTGTAGATAAAACATACATTGAAAAACCATTGATAGTCATCAAGCAACCGAAAACATTTGTGTGTATCGATGGTGGACATCGATTAGAAGCTTATAAAAATTTACAAGACCATATTACGATCACATGCAAAGTCCTGAACGAAACACACGATGATATAAAAGCACACAATTTGTTCATACAATGTAACAAAGACACACCTATCCCGTATATATATTTCCAGGCTGAAGTCTTCACAAATATGTGTAGTACGATCGAAACAAGTGTTAATAACATAGCATCGCTGTACCCTAGAAATGTTTCAAGGGCGGTAAAAAATGCAGCCCCAAGAGGAAAATTCAAAAAGTATGAATTGAAAAATGATTTATATAACATTTATCTAGAACATGAAATAGATTATAATAAAGTGTATTTTGAGAATTTTATAACAGCATACAACGATCAAGAATTACAAAGGGTCATCGATAATAGAACTATATACAGACTGAAAACGATCGATCAATTTATTAAAGATAAATGTGTGATTTTCTTAGATGACCAATGGAAAAGTAAATTTGCAAATTTTGTAAAGAGTCGGATTGAACATACTCAACACCGTTCTGAGACTGTATTTTAAAATACGTATTATATCATGAAGTGTGTTCTAGTTACACCTGTAGGTAGAGAAAGATACTTGAGTAAGTTGTACAAACATATCAAAAGACAAAAAAATGAATTCGATCAATGGCATCTCTGGATGAATACGATCATAAAAGAAGACATAAATTATATCGAGTCTCTTGCTAAGTCTGAAACGTGGATCAAAATCATTTACAAAGACCTGATAAAAATCATACCCGACAAAGGATCCTCTTGTCGAAATTTGAATCTTTTTTATGGAGATTACAAGGAACCAAATGTAATTTACATAAAAATAGATGATGATATCGTGTTTAATGGAAACCGAATTCATAAAGAAATTGAAAGACTTCCGGATTTCTAACAGAAATAATCCGATTGTGTTTCCAAATATTATTAACAATAATTATTTAAACGATATTCACAAACATATAAAAGACATCAACAAATCTTTACCCGAACACGAATATGCCTTGCAGATTCATGAAGTTTTCAAACACAATCAAATGACCGATTTTTATTTTGACGACATCGTGTTGAAGGATTTCAAAAGAGTTGGAATTCAATGTTTCAGTTGGATTGGGAATGATTTTCCAAAAATGTTTAATAAATTATGCAGTGATCCGATGCGTCACGACGATGAAAAATGGTTATCTTTCAAGTTTCCGTTAAAGGTCGGTGTACCGAACAAGGTTAGAGGTGATTGTCTATGTGTTCATTATAGTTATAGTTCTCAACAGATATATAAGGAAAATAAAAATGTATTGGATAAATATATAAACGATTATATATAAATGTTATTCATATTTCTTTTTTTTATGTCAAAGAATTGGTCGACGATTTTATATTGATATTGTTTAAATAAAGTATCTTTTATTATCGTGATAGAACAATTCTTTTTTCTTTCCACTGAATGTGTGTGTACTTTTTCAACTAATACGTAATAATCCACAAAATCATTCAGATATTTAATTCACTACTAAATGATTAAAACAATCATTATACAATTATTCAAGAAATAAAATGACTTCCCATATTATTGGTTCGATTGATGGCCGATTGCGTGATGAATGATGCGATCGTTATCATGTTCCACAGTTCCATGCTCTTTTTTACGTTTTGATAATTTTCATCAAGTATACACTCGGACATTTCGATATCTGTGATCATTTTTTGTATATCTTGTTTCGCGGTTTTTAACTTTTCTTTATTACGAACAATTCCCACACTAGACCACATGAGTTCGCTCAACCGTTTGTGAATGCTATCGGTGTCTTCTACGATTGCAAAATTATCATGGTATTGTGTGACATCAAACGTTTTTTTATTATATGTTGATTTTGTGTCGATGTCTTTTGAAATGTGTTCCGCCATCGCTAGACATTCCAAAAGACTATTGCTCGCCAAACGATTCGCTCCGTGGAACCCTGAACAAGCACACTCGCCGGATGCGTACAATCCTTCAATCGACGTTCGTCCGTTCATACCCGTTTTGATACCTCCACACATGAAATGTTGAACGGGAGTGATAGGAATCAGTCCATCATATTCTTTGCATTGATTTGCGATCATCGGAAACCGTTGTTTGAATCGGTGAAGATGTCTTACATCCAGATATATCTTACCAACTCCTTTCGATTGTTCTTGAAAGATGCCTCTAGATAAGATGTCACGAGTGGTGAGTTCGGATACCATGAATCTTTTAAGATCACTGTTCACGATTGTCGCACCCTCTCCACGCAGTGCCTCGGTGATTAATAATTTTGTGTGATCCGAATCTAATCCCGTCGGATGGAATTGGATGAACTCTAAGTCCAATAGGTCGACACCCGCTTTGTGTGCCAATGCCATACCATCGGCGGTAGCCTCAGTAGGATTGCTCGAATGTCTTCCGTAGATCGATCCGATTCCTCCTGTACACAAAACCACGATATCGGCGAAACGATCGTTGCATAACATTCGTCCGCTCGTATCCTTTGAAATGGAACGAATCCCTTTACATTTTTTTAAATCTATCATCAGCTCGTATACAAATTCATTGAAATGGGTTGTGATATTTTGTTTTTGTTTTATTTGTTCGAACAAGTCGGTAATGATTCTTTTTCCGGTTTCGTCGTTCATATTATGAATACGATGTGTCGAGTGACCACCTTCTTTTGAAAGATGATCATTGAAATTGATATTGTAATTTGACAACGACTGGATACAAGTTGATGCCATATTGCAAATGTTAGTGACTATGTTTCGATTGTTATGATTCGCCCCAGCTTTGATAGTATCTTCTATATGACTCATGATGTCCTCTTCCGACGAACTTGCAGCAATACCTCCTTGAGCATACCAAGAATTGGAGGAGTCTATATCACATTTTGAAATGATCGTAACGGAGTGTCCTTTTTCGGAACACTTTAGGGCGAGTGCTAATCCGGCAAGGCCGTTTCCGACAATGATAACATGCATCTTTTGTTTTGTAAAACAATAGTTTATTTACTTAAATAAATTTAGAATAAAGAAATATATATATGAGAAACAAAACAAAAGCTCCCATTAAAGTGCCGAACGAAAATAAAGGATCATCCATCATGGGCGATATCGCGAGCACGGTGGTCAACGGTGCTGCGTTAGGAACGGGTCAAGCGATCGCTCATAAGACCGTCGACGCGGTTGTGAATGCGATGACGACTACAACAAGTAAGCCAGATAACACAGAAATGTGCAAAAGATTGTATGATTTGTGTCAAACGAACGAAACTTTGTGTAAAGACTTTCGAGATCTGTGTAAAAAATAATAAAAATAATAATAAATACATGCAAAATCAATTATCTGTTTATAATAAAACATTGAGCAACAATAAGAATTTCAGAAACATTTACGATGTCTTGGATACAATTCACGATCTTGTAAATAGAGGGAAAATGACAGATGAAACAAAAGCTGCATTATATGATTTTTTTAAGGCATATAAACCTATATTTGTTCGCCATAATTTATACAAACATACAAAAATAAGCAAATATACAAACGGACCACAAAATGCAGAGATGTTTAAACATTTATCGTCAGATATGTCTTTGATGAAGGCTGCGTTACTCAGAACTATAATTGAAAACCACCAGGGTACTTCTATACAATTGCTATATCCTCGTACCGAAATACCTTTATTATTGACATCGATAAATCTGTCTATCATGAGAGATTCTGGTAAAACATTCGAGGAGAATCCATATAATTCATTACATACTTTGTCACATAACATATCCGCTTTACAAGCTCACACAATATCTAATATTTTTGATCCAGCTACTAGTTCTTACGGTGCCAATTTTATATTTAGATTTCAAGAATACGTTCCGACAGACAACTATATGACTCAAGCTAATTATTCACACCTTATATATTATCATCAAGAAACTACATATGATTTCTATCATTATATAGTTCGATCAGATTTTCAAGAATTTCCATTGAGTGTTATAAAACAAAATAATTTTTATGTAAATACAGATGAATATATATATATCATGATTATCAAGTTGAGACAAGAGAGAATACCAACAGGACTCACATCCTATAAAATTTTCAGAAATTATATGCTAGATAAACCTAATGCGTTCGTTAAAACTAATAGCCCAATTACGGAAAAAATGAAAAATATATTATACATGAACATACTGCCTGTGTATCATGATATTAAAGAACATATTCAATCAGAGCTTGAACATATATCCAGAATGACTCATATCGGTACATTAAATTCATCGAACGGGACATCCGCTCAGGTTATGCATCAAAATACGAATTATTTTTCAAAAACTCAGATATTAGAAAAATTATATACAGACTTACAGTTGTTACTTCAAAAAGGCGATCTTGTAAGTATTAAAAAAATATTAAAAACCGCGACTAAAACGGGGTTTATTGATGCACCATGGAACAAATTGATAACATTGCCAATTAAATCAATTACTGATAAAACCGGTTTTAAAATTCAAATTGAAGCTTATATTTCACATGTAAAGAATATTATATTGCAAAATAGGAATGTTAACAGAGTATCACAGAGAATGATTCGTAATTATGGTTATGATTTGAAAAGAAAGGGTGATAATGCTCAAGTAAGAGAATTAAAATTGATAAATGGGAATCCTTATAACACTTCTAACCTCATACTATTATCAACCGGTGATATTTTATGTTTCATAAATGCAGTATTAAGTAAAGTACCTGTTATATATATTGGAAATGCATATGCTAGTTATATTATATTAGATCCGGTTACATACGGTAGATATCAAAAATACAAAATTCATACTAATTCTCAAAGATTTCTTAGAATCGACACAAAAGAATTTTTAGAGATATTATTTATCTTGTGTGACTATATGTACAGGAATAATATCAGTAATATCCAAGCATATCCCATGTTCGTTCATAGTTATAATTTGCTTAGTAATCATATGGACTTTATCAACAATGGTGATTGTATTTGTAGCAAGTCTTTAAAATCGAAGTCTCAATATGGAAGATATGTCATACAATCTTATTGGACCTTTAAATCACATGCACATGTTATTGGTGGGACACCGTCTGCGTCATCTTTTAATACTACAAACTCAAATGCACAAACGATACAATCGATTACACATCTATATCAATCAATTCTTGGAAATATAGAAATTATTTTTCAATTTGCAAGCCAGAACACTGATATGATAAATAATGGAAATAATAATTAATCATTCAAATAAACAAATAACCCAAACGATGGTTGTTGATGTGTTGATTAATTCGTGATTCTAGTAAAGCTGGAAATTGACAAATCATCCCCCGTTGTAATATCACGTTGAAATGCTATGAAAACACTTGGTACAGAGACAGTGAACTTGACATAAGCCTCCCATTAAAGTGCCGAACGAAAATAAAGGCTAATCCATCATGGGCGATATCGCGAGCACGGTGGTCACCGGTGCTGCGTTAGGAACGGGTCAAGCGATCGCTCACAAAACCGTCGACGCGGTTGTGAATGCGATGACGACTACGACAAGTAAGCCAGATAACACCGAAATGTGCAAAAGATTGTATGATTTGTGTCAAACGAACGAAACTTTGTGTAAAGACTTTCGAGATCTGTGTAAATAATAAAATAATAATAATAATAAATATGTCTAAACGTCCTGCATCCGAAGCTCTTACAAACGTTTCAAAAGCATCAGAACCAGTACAAGGCAGAAAATTGCAGAGGAAATTAAATCCACAAAATCAACAGAAGCAAAATATGTTAGTTAAACAGATCTCGACCGCTTTGGTAAAAACGGCAAGAGATGCTAGTATAGCTGGAAATTCGCAACTTAAACTTTCACCGAATGAAACGAATATAGCAATAAATAATATGTATACGCAACTTAAAGCTACAGACCTACTACATCATCGGAGTGTTCAAATAGATTCGGGAAACGAAAACTGTAAAAATCCAGAATTCGATTACGCGGAATTACTCGAATTAGTTATGTTCTGGTTAGATTCATGTCACGATTATAAGCATGAGACTTTATTTTTCTCCAAAGGGAGGGCCGCTCAAAATGGAAAAGATATGTATATTTTCAATTTTTTCGTAGAAACATTTTGTATTCAGGCGGTGTCTGACAGAATAAATATTTTAACACGAAGTGCACCACAGGTTATAGATACAAGCAAAAAAGTGTTATTTCAGAATGGTATAGCAAATACTGGGTCACCAATAGATAAATTTGCATATATGTTGAATATATTTATACTTGCTAGCATGATAGAAATAAAAAATACTAAAATTCGCTTGAAGTCTAAATCATTTGAAAGTAGTTTGAAGAAATATTGGTTTACTGATAAAACAACGGAAGGATATACTCATAATAAGCATTTAAACTTTTTATTTAATAGTAAATGTTTTATGAAAGGTATAAATCCAAGTTATACTAATTATAGTAGATATATACCCAATCAAAGACGTTCAAGTGTTATCATTAATGCTAATGATTCAAGGGCATCTGGCAGAAAATTAATGACAATTATGAAAATTTTAAAAGCTGGGAAAATTTCATCAACATTAGCATCGATTGCTGACCCTGGGTGTAGCATGTTAGGGAATGAGAGCAGCGTTGGAACTGTTTGTAAGTTGTGTATAGGTGATCATTGTAAAAAAAACAGGTTAACTAATTTAGAACCAGATTTCCGGCCATTTGAATATACAATTAGGAATTGTAAGAATGAAATTGTATTAAAACATATAATATATTACGGCAACGATTTCAAAGGAATTACGCAAATACAATTGATGACAGAGAGCCAAGTGTTTAAAAATTTCCAGGATACTGGTAATACAGTGTCGAGCAAACCAGATACATACCCGATAACAACATCCGTAAAAAAAATGCATTTTTGAACAATCAAAAAAATCCCGTAAATTCACTAAAGAATTTAAAAGTAGCGTATTTGCTTCGCAAGTATAATGGAGATAAAGCACAATGTATAAATTGCGTAGCAAAAAATAAGGAGGGTAAGACGTCTTATTATTTTATTACAGCAGACATGATGTGTTATTTTCAATATTTGTATAGTTGTTTATTGTTCGGTGGTAATAAAACAGTTCCTTATTGTGTTTATTTGACTTCGTCAAGACAAACAAACGTTTCAACTCCTGTCAAAACAGCATATGTTATCACAGGAAATCCGCAAAATAACAATATTTCCAAATTGTTGTTACGAACAAATTCTAACAAGAACTTCAATAATTTTAACAACAAATCATATAATAAACAACGTATAAATACATTTAATAGAGAGATTAATACAATTGTAGATAAATATCAGAATTCTGAGAATAATAATAATAAGAACGTTCTTATTAAACTTGGTGAGATGTTGGGTAATAAAACATCGGTAATTGGAGGATTGGGTATTGAATCTGCACCTGGTTTTCGAACGTCAAATCAAAAAATGAACAATAAGCCAAGAAATCAACCAAATCAAGTCATGATGGGATGAACACTTCATAATAAGTCAAATTTAACCCTTCTTCAAAACCATCACACACGTACCGTGTCCCAAATAATTAGCTTCCCTCCAATTGAAGTCTTTGGTGATCTCCTCATGTTTATACAGTACTTCCAGGTCGTGTTCATCGATACAATAGTTGATTCCGTTTCTAACATGTTCCCAGTTCCAACAGTTGCTAATGAATATGAACTCGTCGTCGAAGTTTGACATAAAGTGGGCTATAGATCGCTTATTCGAATTATAAGAATGTTCTCCGTCATACAAGAACACGTTGAACTGTGGCAATTTGTGTTTCTTGATTCTCCAACAATCTATACATTTGTGCTCAAAATGGTTTTCCCCTTTGACGGATTCCACATTCGTCAACATATCATTCTGAGCATTGAATCCCCATTTGGGTTTATGGTTGAATTGTGAAAAGTTATCTATAGTCACAAAATGTTTCATCTTATTCCCACACAGACTAGCACACGTCGTGCTGCCTTTCCACGATCCGATCTCTAATTGCCTACAATCGTCCATAGAACATATGTTATTGATGAGGTGTCTGAATTTTGTTGATGTCATTCCCTGTATGTCCTTCACGTGATCGGTGATCTTTGAATCCGATTTGTTTGATTTGTCGATACATTGATCAAGATGATCTTTGAATTTGGACAATGCGAGTGTTTTTGGTTTCGGTATCGGATTTTCTTTGATATATTTTTCTTTATTTTCCGGTTTGGTTTTGAAACTCTCTTTCGCTTTTTGAATTAGTTCGTTGTAATTCGAAACCACGATGATGGACGCTCCGGATAACTTTGGAAAATATCCCGTGTACGCACCGTTTTCCAATTCGTGACCGACTTTGTGAAATATGATATTGATTCCTTTGAAATACGACGCCAAGACCGAACCACCACCCTGCACTGAAATGAATCTTTCACAGTTCGCTAAGATCTTCATCTGAAGTTGATTAAAATTCAGGTCTTTGTATTCGTTCGCCAAATCTTGAATAGTGGTCACGTGCAATCGGCTCATCAGATTCATATCTTTGAACTTGGGAATCTTTTGCGAATCGTTAACAAAATCCTTTTCGTTTCCGATCGGTCGGATATAAATGATTTTGTAATCGTAACGGAAGTGTTCGATGAGCTTTTCGAGTGTAATTAAGTCTATATAATTATGTTGTCTAGGTCCCCATTCGTTTGAAAACTTGTTATATATGATGAATAAAGGTTTATCATAAACAAAGATGTCATTTTGAAAGTGATCTTTATATGGCGGTGGGATCCATGAAGAGTAATTACGTTCACCGTGTCTCCAAGTCTTCTTCTTTTTGTGATTTTTAGACAGACATTCATCGGGAACACGATCGTTGGGTCGTCGATTAGTGTCTTTGATTTTGTGTTTGGATGAAAAGTAATACAATTCCTGAGTTCCTTTGACCGATTTGGTTTTACCCAAACAACCTTTTGAATGCAAATGATAACAATATGGAATGGCAGTAGACAATTCGACACCAAACTCACCAATGTACTCTACATCAACCATAATGGATGTTTAGTATACAAATATAAAAAGTTTGTAACAGTATGACAAAAGTCGCGTATTGTTTTTATGGGAAAATAATAAGTCGATGTGATGATATGGCGTATGCATTGTATTTACTAAAAAAACAACAAAAAAACAGTTACATACGAAGGCTACATGGTCGTGATGTTCAAAAAGACATATTTTGTCATTCGTGGCATCCCGATTTGGGAAATCAAATAAATGAAATACTTGGTCCTATAACGAGTTTACACGAACCTCCCAAATCATTCGAATTGAAAGATATCAAAGATCCCGAGTTTTCCAAAAGAGTCAACGAAGATCGCAATATGCATGATGGTGGTAGAAATCCCATCGAGAATCAATTCAGCTCTGCGTACAGTGCAAAGAAGTCAATCGATTTGAAGAATACATATGAATCTGCTAATGGAATTAAATATGATTTTGTTGTTCTTTTGCGATACGATATCATAATCAAACAAGATATCAATATTGGCACTTTGGATCATAATGTGATGTACTTTTCAAATTACAAACCGATGTTCAAACCAGGATTACCAAGAATCAAAGATTTCGTATTTATATCTTCATCAGTAAACATGAATGAATTTGTTTCTTTGTTTGATTATCTTGAAGAGTATCGTAATAACGAAGATTGTTATCGAATCAAAAGAGATCAATCACAATTTGATTTTCATAGATTCAAATGTCATCATATCGTTAAGACTTTGAAAATCAAAATGAAATCGTTAGACATATCTAAAGAAAAACTATATAACTAAAGTAAATGACATTGCTATCGTTTATAGGAGACTTTGGGTTTTACAATGAAAATTTAGAAATGATTTGCAATCAAATCGAACAATCAAACAGTGATTACACGTTTTTGATGGGTGATTGTTTTTATATGCGAGGGTTAGAGTCTCATCAACTAAAAAAACAACTAAGACTCTTTGATTCATTCTTTCAAAACATACGAAACAAATACATGATCTTAGGAAATCATGATCACGATGGCGACTCCATCGACGCCTATAAAAAGGTATCCAATTGGATTATGCCACATTTTTATTATAAAGTGGAAATCAATGAAGACATCGATATATTTTGTATCGACACATGTATGATGGAGAATCATACACAAATAAATTGGTTGAACAAAAGTTTGTTTGAATCTAAAAAAAAGTACAAAATCGTGGTCGGTCATTATCACATCGTCACCAATGGCATGTATCCAGATTTGCCTGAGACGCAGATACTGCGATTTATCTTTGAAACGCATGGCGTTTGCTTATATGTCTGCGGTCACGAACACATGCTGTTCCACAAGCATATCAAGTTTCATCATTGCATCTCTGGGGCGTCCAGTGAATTTAGATTGCATAAATCCGGCAGGTATCCGGATGCCTTCTCGTATCACGGAATCGGGTACTTTCGTGTCAGATACATCGACGGTGTTTTGCAATGTGAATTTGTGGACATTATGGGGAAACTATTGAATGGATTCACGATTTCATAACATAAAAAAAGTGTGGCATATATAACATGTCAAATGTTTGTATAAGTATCACATCTATTCCGTCTCGTATAAACGAGATTATTCCGAGCTTGCATTCTTTCTTGTATCAGAAAGAAGTAAAAAAAATCTTCATATGCATTCCTATATTTTCAATTCGATTTCAAAAGCCATACATATTATGGAATGCCTTGAAAACATTTATCGACTCACACGAACAAATAAAACTCATATGGTGTCCGGATTACGGACCGGGCACTAAACCTCTAGGTTGTTTGGATCACGTCGACGTATCCGATAACATACTGATTTGTGACGATGATAGGAAATTAAAACCTGATGTGATTTTTAAATTTTCGGAAATGATGACATTGTATCCGGATACGATTTTATGTGGAAAGTATATTAACCAGAATAATTCTCAGAATAAGGTGTTATGGGGATGTTGTGGAATATTGATACCGAGACGACTTATACACAACGACATATACAAAATACATTATGCGATGTCTAATAGTTGTCGATACGTTGATGATGTGTTTTGGACTAGGTATTTTGTTGAGTATAAAAGATATGAACCAATTATCGTTAAAGGCATTTCCGTATCCTCCGAACACTGCAGTCAAGATGCATTATATAAAGAAACCGGATCATTACAAAGACATATATTACAAACGAAATGCGAATCCTGCGAGTTCGCTAACCATGAAGAGTTATCTAAATTGAGTGACAATCCGTATGTCTTGTATACATAACGAATCCGTTTTTAGGATATGGGAACGTTTTTTTGAAACTCAATAGTGAACTCTTTACACTTTATGATCGCTGGACGGAAAACAAAGAATCTACGGTTCATCTTATAATTACATTTTATAATTTTATTGAAACGATGAAGTGTAGTGTATACATCGTCACCTATCTTAATGAAGACCTATTGAATCAAACCTGTGTATCCGTTTTGAAAGCGGTTGATAATTGTAAAGATATTAACTTTGATTTAAACATCATTAACAATCATTCAAAGTTCGCTTGTAGATACCCACAATTCAAAGTGTTACACAATATGACCCGTCCCGATTTTTCGAAAGGCCACCTGTCTCGTAATTGGAACGAATGTATTCTCAACGGATTTCAAAGCAAAGATCATCCAAAATGTGATTTTTTAATCACTTTACAGAACGACGTTTTGGTAAAAGAAGACGCCTTTAGCAATTTGTTGAAGTATCATAAAGAAAGAAAATTGACATTCATACAAGCGGGACGGGGTGACGAATTATGTTTTTACACGATCGACGCGATCCGATCGGTGGGCTTATGGGACGAATTCTTTTGCGGCATCGGTTATCAAGAAGCTGATTACTTTTTGAGACAATGTATCAACAACAAACATAGTTCAATTAATGATTATCGTCACAATAGAGTGTATAATCCTATAGAGGGAGTTGATTTTGTGGATCTCATTCAAACGGGATGTGAACGCAGCGATCCGATTCATATGCAGTCAAAAGCATTATCGAATGATTTGTGTAGGTCATATTTCAGAAAGAAATGGGGTTTCGATCCGAAGAAACCAAATCCCTTTGAAAATATAAATAAAAATTGGAAGCCTATGAAAGATACGCAATTTCCATTGTATCCTTATTTTTAATCTTTATTATAATGAAACTTAAATTATTCATCATATTTCATAGATATCTTTCAAAAGATTTGATAAATCATTATTGTAAGACATGCGATACGACGTTCTTTGGTGTCAACGAGAACATCGAGAAACGAATCGAACCGATTTTTGATAAATATACGTTGTATGAATATAAGTTATCAAAATATGAAAAATTATTTCAAAAGTTTGGTTTTGGTGAATCAAGTTGTATCGTACACGTCGGTCACAACGACTTGCATACGAATCATGAATATATCGGATTTACACAGTACGATGTGTTACTCCGATTGAATAAATTAGACAGACAACTAAAACCCAACGCGTGCATATACACGAGACTGCAAGGAGACAAAAAGAATGTTTTCAAACAAAGTCAATTAGATCGAATACCCATTGATTTCTTCTTTCGATGTTACAATGAATACTTTGATACCAATTATTCGGAGAGCGATTTCAAAACGATATCAAAACAAATATTTGGAGAAATCCGAAACATATATAGATGTTCATTTATCATTCACAAGGACGTTTATAACAAGCTTTATCCATTTTGGTCTCAGTACATGTATAAATTATTTACGTATCTGTATGTAGACGACGGTTTCAAAGACATAAAAACCAAAACGAACATACATGATAATTATAGATTTTGTTCATGGGTGATGGAAATCACACTGGGTATAACAATGGTTCTTGAAAAAGATTTAACTGAATATATTTGCATAAAAGCGGATGACAATGGTCAACAAGTGTCGAATTATGATTACTCAAAAAGAAATCAAAGAGATTATGAACAAAAGTATTCAAAAGAATTGATAAATGAATTTCAAAGTCAGTCTGTTTTGAAAATATAAAATCATATCCAATGTATGAAAATAATTGTAGTTACTCCGTCTGGTCGAGAACGTTATCTGAATCGATTATACAATTGCATGTTGAAACAAAAATCCATAGGGTCTTTTGATGAATGGCATTTGTGGTTGAATACTCGTAATCAAAATGATATAAAATATATAGAATCCCTTGGTGAAAAACATGATTGGATACAAATCATACAAAGGCATCTGCGAATGGATCGTGAGAATGGAAACGAAACCACCGATCATAATATGTACCGAACTGGTAATTTGCAATCCTTTTATGGATATTGTGTGGAACCCGAAACCGTTTATATTAAGATTGATGATGATATCGTATGGATGGCAGATGATATGATCACAAATCTAGTGAAATTTCGATTAGAAAATAGAGATCCGCCATTAGTGTATGCGAATACGATAAATAACAATTGTCAAGATGAATTACATAGGCAAGCTGGTAGATTACAAATATACGAAGAACCAAAATCGTTTATGACATTAGAAAGAGCCCAGTATGGATTAGACGTCCACAGAGCATTTTTGAAAAGTGATTTCGAAGATCTTACATTCGTTAAACACGAGATTGATTTTAACATTCGTTTCTGTATAAACTGCGTAAGCTGGATTTATAATGAAAAATATAAGAAAATGATGAACAATATGAAAGAGGATGATGAAAAGTGGTTAGCGGTTACTTTTCCGAATAAAGTGGGTGTCAAAAATGTTGTCTGTGGAAATGCTATATGCGTTCATTATATATATACTTGGCAAAAGGAATCAACTAGTTTGTTAGACAAACATTTGGATGAATTATATCCATTGCAGTAAATTATCTCAAGGTGAGGTAATGTTTTTCAAAATCGAAACCGGGTAGTTGTTTTAAATTTAGTTTCAAAGTATCAATGATGTGATAGCTTTTATAGTAGTGATCCATGAATTTGTTTTCATGTTTTTTGAGATTACTATAGTTTCTATACAAACATCGATAATATTCAAAATGATCATACAGAGTCGAATACTTTTGAATATTATCTAAACTTGAAATTATGAATTCGGGATGCATATGAATCCGATTTATAATGTATACTTTCATCTTAATAGGTCTCGGGGTGGTCGTTTTTGCACAATATATCGTATCTGACATTTGCAAATCGTCTAAATAAATCGTTTTAGTGATGCACGCATCGTATCGACAAATGATGACGACATCATAATGTTCTTTGATCAATGAAATACATTGTTTGATAGAATATGCAGATGATTTATTTCTTGTAACGACTTGATGTCTGTAATCGGAATCTTGATGACTATTCTTTATGAAATCGATACAATATTGCGGACATCTTCCATTGATGTCTTCGCATATCCTTTGTGGATCGACTGGTTTTAATTCAAAATCAATTGGATGCTCGTGTAATGATTTCACGGGATTGAAGAGATTATTGATATCTTTTGAAAATTCGGGATTCCATGAATGACAATATACATCTTTTTTATGTTCTCTTTTACAAACCAAACGATTATGGGGAAGATTGTCTACATTGAGATTTATAGTGGTACTGCAATCTGTGTGACGCTTCAATTTACCTGTGTAACAATAAGCTATTCTCATTATAATCTAATAATATATTTGTTTATTCGCATGTTCGTATATATGGTCTAGTTCGAATTGTTGATACTTTTTTTTTCAATTTAACATAAACAACTATATTTATATTCTATTTATATGAATGTGTGTCTCGATCATACCTCGGACTGTGATTCTTCAAAAGTTTGACATCATTCCATTTTGTAATTCTTTTTCTATACGTTTCGCCTGTTTTTTCTTCTTTTAAGAATCGATATAATTTAGAATCTATATTATAATCTTTGCAAACATTTTGTTCATATTCCGGTATATATCTAATTACCGATTGAAATAAAATTGGACATATACTAAATTTCCAATAATCAAAATCTTTATCGAAATTCTTTAACATCGCTTCTTTACAATTTTCTAATATTTTCAAGCCTGGTTCCGAAATGATTAATATTGGATTTAAATAGTTTATTATGTGACTGCCAGATGTGACAAAAGATATATCGGATGTTATTATATCAAACAATGTTTTTTTTAATTCTATATCCATATCTACATATACTCCACCATATTTGTACATGATACATATCCTCCAAAAGTCGCATTTGATTGGACCGCTTTCTATATTTTTGAAAAACAATACATGATTATTATCATATTCATTTTTTAAGAAATCTATACAATCTTGATCATCATAAACTTTGACTGTAAATCCGGGATGCTGATTCGTCCACATATCAATCACAAATTGAGGGATATCCGATTTCGTTTTACATGACATATATATCACCTTTGGGATGTTCAAAGGCCACGCCATACTACCATAAATGAAATAGTACATTATTTATGACGCAATTGAATGATACATTGGTCCTTTATGATTTCTTTGTAAATAATTCTGTCGTATATATTTTTAAATATTAAATTAAAATCGATATGTGACCAATCTTCGCCATTAAACATTACATTTTTTTTCCCTTTCAATGTTTTTGTGTCGATCTTATTAAAGTCGTCGATATATAATATACATTCATTGTCGATATTATTGTATATGTTATATATTTCCGTCTCTAAAGGTACTTGTTGTTTGCTTGAAATATGATCCACAGACTCGTCTTGAATATACCCTGTATCTACTTTCATACCTTTCCATTTTGAAAGACTCCAATCAACAGAACTATCACCACTCCAATGTGCATCTAACCAGAATACGATCGCATCACTTGACGAATTAAGTGTCCGAGATAGTGCTAATATCTTATCGGAACTATTGCCATATAAGCAAGTGACATTTGTATACGTTTTTAGTTTTTCAAATGCATTTTCGTATAATTCTTTTTGTATTTCGATTGTATAGATATAACTGAATAATGTTGATAATTCAATAGTGGTATCTCCTTTATACGTTCCCGTCTCGACCGCTATCTTATACGATGAACTTGATTTTTCTATCAAATGTTTTATCATTTTATATTTAAATACGCCTGACTTTCCCAACATACATTAAGTTTACAAAATAAAAAATATATATATCCGTAAGTATGAAAAATAGTTGCAATCTTGTACAAGGGATTGGTGACAAATTATTACATTTAATATCACTAGAAGTTTTATCAAAACATCTCAATATCAAAATGAAATACTATTTCGTGGACGTTAAATGGGGACGTTACGATACAAAACTGTTTGATTTCAAATGTGATGTATCCAATGACTATTCAAACACCGAAAGATTAAATCCAAGATTCATGCATTTGTCACCTTACAATCAAAGCGAATACTTTGATAAAGATATATCAAAAGATTTCATACAATTCGCCGAAAACATCAAACCCTCGTCGATTATCGAAAAAAATATACCTGATATGGAAAATGTTTACGGAATTCATTTGAGAAAATCCGATAAAGTGATTTCGGATGACTTATACGATGAAAAAGTATGGAAACTTCAACAAAATCCCAAAAAGATTACGCATATACTTTATAGTAATTCAAAATCAGAATACAAAGCCATACTAGAAAAGATAAAAGAAGACGTGAAATACATTATCGCAAATGAAGACAATCCTAAATTCTTTTTATGCAGTGAAGACAACGTCGTAAAAGCGGACATGCGGAACTATATACACGATTTACAAGGACGTGTAATTGATGTTCATTACGACCATTGTGATCTTGACGGATATTCTAGTGTATTAGATTTGTTTTGTTTATCAAGATGCAAATGTATCTTACAAGGTACAAAATACTCCTCATTTAGTATTTCAGCAGCATTGATTGGAAAATCCAAAAGAGTGATTAATTATCTGAGCGATGAGAAAGAATCTTTGATTCATGTGTGGACACCTTGTTTAACAATCAACAACTCGATACGGTCCGACGAAAATATGTTTGACATTAATAAAACGAAATATGTTTGCGGAAAATATAATGATTTAGAAAATGTTATAAAATTAATAACATGAAAACGATCGCGTGTATTATTCCTGTACATCCACCAAAGATCAAGGACGTAAGATTATTAATTACATCTTTTGCACAAAACTCAACGAATACATATATTGAACTTTTTTTGGTTTTCACAAATAAGAAAGAATATCTACAATTCAAATATGAAATTGATTTGAAAGACATAAACATCATAATTTTACCGGATGATATAAATCATGATAGATTAAAAGAAAAACAACTATACATTACTTTTAAAAAATGGTATGGCTTGTTTCATATTTCACACAAATATGATTTCGAATATGGTATATGTATTGATTGTGATATACGTTTTATCGACATGTCAAATATTAGAAAAATATGTAAACACTTCTGCTTAAATAAAAAAATATATGGAACCACTACAAAAATGAAGCACAACGGAAAAGAATCAATACAACCACAAGTTCAAAATACTTGCATCAACTTTCTAAATAACTATCTTATATTAAATGAAGAAACTAAAGAACATTTATGTTCTATATATTTTTGGTTCAATGAGATTCCAATATACGATATGTCTTTGACGAAACAATTTTTTTCAATCATAAAATTTGAAAATTTCGACAGTATAATATCAAATTTAAATTCAAAATTTCAATATGATTATGTTATATATATATACTATTGTGTAATATATCATTCGTATTATTTAAATAATCTGAATATGATATTGAATCGTGATTTAAGACCACTCGAAGACAAGAAGAATGATAAAATTTTAACATTGTTAGAGAAAAATGGAGTATATTTACATTGGCAATTATATCGAGAACCTTGTAAAAATTATCATTGTATATTATATCATACAGATAGATAATGAAAACGATCGTATTTATCGGTGCAAATGATATGCATGAAATCGATGAATCATTTATCAATAAATATGATAAAGGTATTTTCATAGAAGCTATACCTGAAGTATACAAGAGACTTGAAAATAGATTGAAAGACATCAATGAAAAATATAATGTTAACTACGATTGTATAAAACGGTTAGTTACAAATGAAGAAGATAAATAATATACTTTTCACATTTTTCAATAATAAAGGAATGTCTAGCTCAATATATCAAGCTTATTTGGAACATTGGATTCCTAAAAAGATCAAAGAGGTTGATTCAATTGAAATCAACTAAGATGTCTACGATATTATCTCAATATGATTATACCAACTTTGATACATTCATTGATGTATAAGGAGCTGAATTAGAGGTTTTGAAGAACATATCCAAAAAATAGATAAACTAATCGTAGAAGTATCTAAAGTTGCATATTATAAAGGTCAATGTACGTGGAAACAGGTTGATAGTTTTTTGCTAGATAATAAATTTAAACGTATAACGATGCAGGTACAAAAACATGGTGATTTAGAATATATTAATGAAAATAAATCGATTTAAAATTTGGAAATGTAAACATATACATGTCAAGACAATTAGTGACTTGTTTTAAAAACAAGAGTCCCACATTTTTCACATTTCGAAAGTTTTACTTTGATTATTGGCATATAGACACAATTACATATTGTATTGGATACACGTCGAAGGACAACTATGAATATATAAAAAATAATTACATATCTGAATTAGACAATCATAAAGCGGTTGGTAACCTCGCGGATAGCATTCAAAATGTGGAAGTATACTATACGGAATCAGAAGTATTTTTGTTATACTTCACACCCGACAACGAATCCATCGCGTTAAGTCAATGGGACTCCATGAAAGGAACTTTGATGCGATATTATTACAAGCATTTATACAAAGATACGGATTTCATAATCACGATCGATAATGATGAATTTTTGTATAAATCGGACATACGATCTATCAACGACACTCAACGTTTTCATTATCTAGAAATACTACTTGATGACACTTTTGATATGAATGATGATCTAGAATGGTGCATTCAAAGTTGGAGCAATATAAAATATTTTATTCAAAAACGTAGGCAACAAGATTGTACATCTTGTAAAACATTCAACTTCAATTTTCATAACAATAAATATCGTATCGATCGGTCTCTGATGGCTTTCAAACATTCCGGTAAAGATTTACTATTCGACGAAAGTTCTTGCAGATTTGTAAAAGATAAATCGATCGATTTACAAGCATCTTTAGAAACAGGTGTATGTTTTCATTTTCTAGGATTTACCAAAAACCATTTGGTATCCAGTAAACAGAACCGATGGAGAAACGATTGGGGATCCTTTTTTGAACAAAATGATATATTACGATCGGCATATGGATCGATCGTGTGCAATGTTTTGAAGAAGCACATCGATCCAAAAGATTTTCTTAACGTATAATATACGATGAATCTACCCAAAACCTTCGATAATGCATTAATCCGAGTTTTCATGTGGAATTTATTAATAAGTGTAATCGCGTACGTTATTTTCGACGTGAACAATCCCAGAACGATCCCAGTGATGATTGTATGTTCTTTGATGATTTATAGTTATTTCAATTTGTACGCGTGTAAGTGTAAATAAATCATTCTTTGAAAAGTGACTTTATTTGTCTTGCACTAGGATCATCGGATTCGGTCCACTTGGGCATCCACATATAATCGATATGCTTTAGATCTGTGAACCATTTATCATACACCATTTTATAATGATTCGTTTCATCTTTTAGATTGTCTTTTAAATAATCGATCCAAGAATATCCGACGGCGTCGCTCATTCCATTCTTTTGTCTTTTATAAATAGATTCTGGAAGATATTCTTCGAATGCTTTTCGGAGAATGTATTTTTCGATACCATGATACGATGGCATTTTGATTTCGGCTACTATATCATTTGTTATGTATTCGACAAATGCTTTGTCAAAAAATGGAACACGGAGCTCCAATCCATGGGCCGCCGTGCAACGATCCGCTCGGAGAGCATCATACTTGTGAACATCCTTTATAAGTCTGATGGTTTCATCATGAAATTCTTTTGTGGACGGTGCGTTGTGAAAATAGATGTATCCTCCAAATAATTCGTCAGCACCCTCGCCGGAGAACATGACTTTGATCGATGGAAAGTTTTCTTTGATGTGTTTTGAAAGGAGATACATAGGCACGGATGCTCGGATGGTGGTGATATCAAATGATTCTAAATGCCATATGACGTCATCTAATGACTTCAATCCATCTTCCAATGAGAATTCAAACACGTGATGATCGGAGTTCAAAAACGTGGCCATCTCTTCGGCGGCTATCAAATCTGGAGAGCTGAATCCTTTGGTGCCCACCGAAAAGGTTTTTATTTTTTTTGGATGTACCAACTTGGCCGCTATGGATGCGATGATTGATGAATCGAGTCCACCGGAAAGAAAGAACCCGTAATCGACGTCCGACGGTAGTCTTTTTGATACCGATTGAATCAAAAGGTTGTGCAAATTTGTGGAATTTGAAAAGCTTGGTTCCATCTTCAGATAAGGTTTCAAAGACAACGGGTTGTATTTTTGAAAGCCGTTCTTCGAATCCCAAGTGTGACCTGGTGGAAACTGTTTGATGGTTGTCGAATTGTCTATCAACGCTTTGGCTTCCGATGCAAAGTTATACACATTCGGATTTGATTTAGACTTTCCGTAGAATAACGGACGGATACCGATCGGGTCACGAGCGACGATCTCGATTTCGGGACTTGTGTAAACAAATGCGAACACGCCGTCTAATAGTTTGCAAATGATATCGGGCGAATTATTCTTGTGATTCAACATGTGATACACGACTTCGCAATCGGAATCACCTTTCGTCATTGTGATACCGTGGTCTTGTAACAGCTGTTTATGGTTGTATATTTCACCGTTACACATGAATGCGATTTTGGATTGAGTTTGAAAAAAGGGTTGACTTCCATTAAAAGATAGATCGTTGATACTGAGACGATCGAATATAAGTTTTCGGGAGTTCATGAATACGATTTGTTGGTCATCTGGCCCTCTATGATTAAGAGATTTTACATTAAGGTCATTGATGTTTATAAATGTTATACCACACATACACGTTTAATACGATGTAGTTTTAAATGCATTTTAATTAATGATTTTTCTATCATTAGGTCAAAATAGGAATCCTGAATTCTTTAAAAAACAGATCGCAGACTTATTGATAAATGACAAAATAGAAGCAATAGTAATAGTAACTTGGACTTCTGAAAATATTGAAATTCCAGATTATAAAAGCATACATGTTCATAAACTTGAAAGACCGATAGAGTTATACGCAAAACATAAAGAACGATGTAATGGATACATAGATGAATGGTTTTGTACGACAGTATTTTATCAGCACTATCTATATAGATATGGTATTGAATATATCAATAAAACATTCGGAAAGGATTGTTTTATATTGAAATCAAGATTAGATGTATACATATCAACAGAACAAATAGATATTATATATAACTCGGACTATAAAGTAAATTCGAATATACAGACGGATATCAAATATAAAGCATGGATATTAGATACACATCTAACATGTGTGTATTGGTTAAATGATATCATCTTTTATTCGCATTTTGATACGATGAATCAAATAATGACTTTTGATAGAGGTCTTCATAAAATATTAGATGGACATAAAGCTTTTTTCTGGAAACATCTTACTACTTACAAAATATTTGAAAAGAATGATCCATCACAATACGACAGACTACGAAAATATCCAATACCAAAATCTTATAGAAATGCGGACACGAAAGAAGACATCGATACATTAGAAGCTTTGAGAAAATATTATCACATGATAACGGAATGTTTCGTAATGAAAACAATACCAAATGGTGTATTGTTTCGTACCAATGGTTGTGCATTTGGAGATAATACATTCGATCCATTTTGGAATTTACACAAAATCAAGTCACGAAATAATATCGATTTATATAAGATAAGTTGTAAACATTTCAGATTTAATCTAAAAACAACATCAGATATGAGTCTCTTTAAAGATATATATCAAACATACTTTGACAAAACGTTATAACAATTTTGAATTCAAATATGGCATCCACTCTTTGAAATGATTCGGATCTTTGTTGTAAACATTGATAATCGGAACATCGTTCAATAAAGATGCACACACCGAGTAACTTGAATACTTTGTCCACTGAAGGATTTGTGTGCATTTCGAAAGACAAACCATGTCAGTCATGATCGCCGCCCCCGGGTCTATGTTGTTCTCTTGAGCGACTATAGGAATCTTATTACATTTTTTGATAAATTCGATCAATTTATTTTTATATTTTGGTTTGTCACATGCGATGAAGAAATACACATCTGAGCTTTGTTCAATGAGTTTCATACAACATTTTTCAATATATTCAAACTCTTCACCGGTCATCACGGTAGGTTTCAAAGGACCCTTCTTCAATTTTTTATATTTGTCACCAAGTCTGCAATGAATTCCAACACATCTTTCGATGTTTTCTGGAATGTTTACATTTATACGATCATTGAATATGGTACTTTTGATTACCCGTGAATACAAATTCATTACTTTTAGGGTATCGAAGTCAGTGATTATTCCCGGATGGTTATTACCCGATCCATGTGATTTTAATGTGACATCAATCATGTCTTCTTTGATTTCTTTGATAAAAGTGCATCCGGGTACCGTAATGTAATCACTGATGTCATAAAGACAATGAGGTTCATCTATTTTCCATAGAAAATACACATCGTTTTTATCATTATGAAGTCGCACGTATGTCAATGAGATGTACAAATCTAAAAGACGATCCGCCAAACCGGAATGTCCTTGCTGCAATGATACGTATGTCGTCATATCTAAGTATATTGTTAGATATCAGTTATTTTTCTAAAAATAAATACGCACATTCCATTGTGCCAGTCACTCTCTACACCTAGTATATTTTTATTTGTATATATTTCTTTTTTATGTTCAATATTTAGCGATAATTGTATGATAGCTTTGTATGTACCGTCTCTTACTTCTTTATCATTCCAATCGTCGACTATGTATATGAAAATATCATCCAAACAATCAATGTAATGAGTTAACGCTTTGCAGTGTGATTGTTCCGAGTGATCCGCATCATACATGTACATATTGAATCGATCTAATTTAGAAACATCAATATTCCAACAATCGTTATCAATAAACGTTGCATTATTATCTCCTTTATACATATCAAAATTATGTATAAATTTATTCTTCTTACCGCCAAATCCATTTCCTCTATTGAATTGAGACCAATTATCAATAGCTAGAGCATTTTGCATTTTATTTTTATATAGAGCTGAACAAAATGAACTACCTTTCCAAACACCAATTTCGAGATATCTCGTATCCTCAAGACTTGTTATGTTATTGTAAAAATGTCGCGTCTTTTTACCAGTCATACCATCTAATGTCAACAATCGCACATCATCGATCTTTGATATTCCTTTTTCTGCATTTTCATAACATTTATCAATATGATCAATATATGTTTCGCATGTAGATTTCATATATAGTTTTCAATATAGTTTATCTTTGTGAATAATACGAACGTTCTAGTAACAACGTGAATGCATCCCTTTTACGATCTTCGGCGTCTCTAAAATCGGCGAAGGTAAACGTTGGACTAAAACGATATTCATTTTCGAATTTGACGATGTCATCCGGGTAATCCATAAAACAATCTGCATATTCGCCGGTGTATTTTACCTTGTATTCAAAATTCAAAAAGACACCGGGACGGTTCGTAGTTCCTGATTGTTCATTCGGTCGCATGATAATGAAATGATTTTTCAAAAACCGACCTACATGAAATCCTTTGTTTTCAAAAAAGAAACAGAGCATCTTTTCGATATGACTTTTCAAAATCCGTGTTTCGTATATGAACTCGATGATAGACAAACTCTCAACGATGTTTGATCTATGTACGATCATGAAGCGATCACAAAGTCCTCTAAAGTTTTGTCCAATAGGAATTGAGATTTGATTTTGTACAAATGGAAAGTTTGAATTGATGTAAACGTTATCGGATCTCGTGACGATATAATAATCGTAATGTAATAAATCGTTTTTGATAAGGTTTTCTTTCAGTCTCCATCTGTAGTATATCATATTAGCATGATTCCATACGGTTCTCTGGAGGTTTTTATGACTCCATTTTGTATTCATAGCGGAATCGAATGCAACTTCCATAGAGTTTTGATGTGGGTGTTCGAAGACGTATTTAGCTAATTCAGTCATCGGGTGATTCTTATTGACGTCTTGATGTGTAACGCACAATAACAAATCGGCTTCGTACGGCTTCAAAATGTATTTATTGAGTGTTTCCGAAGGAATGTGTCCACCTCGAAGAGTCCCTATGATGCAAACAAGCAGCTTCATTAAATACTATGAATATATGAATTGTGGATTCCGTACCAACATGTTTTTGTAAATTTCATTATTGATAAGTACTCTTTATTAATTCTTTGTTTTTTATATCATAATGATCTATCAAATTAATATAATTATTTGATTTACCGGTTGCTCTGATTTTTAAATAATACATATTACTATCTTTATTTTTTATATTATGTGCATTTACAATAGCCTTTAGAAATTGTTCGGCATTATTATTGTTATTTTTTGAACACCAATTTGGAAAATCATTATATCTTGTACATATCTTGTATAATATATTTGAAGGTGCTATATAAAATCCATTCGCGATTCCTCCCCACTTATTAAAATTTGTAGTATATACACAATTTGATATATAACTATCTTTTATTTCATCTATATTTATTGGTTTTAAAATCAATGAATCGGAGGAAACCATCACACAAATATCATATTTTTTTATTGGAAACCTTTTTATACACTCTAATTCACTATATAAACTTCTCATAAAATTTAAATTCATATTCGTATCCTTGTAATGTGTACATGTAATATCATTATATAAATTTAAATCTTCTTGAAATTCTGTTTCGATTTTATCACATTTTAACAAATTTACATCATTATTATCTATATTTATATCAGATTCTTCTATCCTTGATGAATTAATTTTATTGTCCTTACTCAATAATGAATAGTGATAAACATCTACTTCAAGCTTATTATGTGTGTTTAGTTTTTTTATAATATTCTCTTGTATGCTTTTATATGTATATTTAAAACTCCTTGGTGCATATCCGTGTATAATTACAGCTATCTTATATTTTTTATTTTGATATAATTTTGAATATATCGATTCCTTACTATAAATTAATAATAATATAATTAGAAGTATAAATATTCGATTCATACTTTTCGTTTATTATCCAAAATAAAATATAATTCATTTTTACTATTTAGTATTTTTTAATATGCACGAATCTGCTTGATTTTTGATACTTTGAATAGTTCTTATCAAAAGACAAACGGTTTATAGAAGCGACTACGAATGTTGCATATATATTAGCATGATTCCATACGGTTCCTCTGAGGGTCCCTACGATGCAACCAAGCAATTTCATTAAATACTATTAATATATGAATTCTGGATTCAGTACTCGATTTCCAATCAAATGAGAAGAATCGAACGGATCCATTCGAGAAAAATAGCAAACATGCGGACATACTACGATATTGAATTTTTTGATGTGGATTGTTTTGAGGATCTTGAAATCCTCGATGAATGGATATGTATTTTTGAATTGAATTGTATCTAACACCTTACGTTTTACGGCGAAGGATATACCAACTTTTCCACATTTCAATGATTTACAATTTAATTTTGGTAGTATTTCGAATTTAGAATCGCCGAAATATTGTCGGAATATAACACAATCGATACATTCATTTATTTTTTCTTCGTGACGAAGTTTTTGAATATAATCGTTCGATATAGTATCATCGTCGTCAATAAAAGATACCCATTGTGTATCGGCCAATGCTATTCCAATATTTCTTATTTGTGAACGATGTGTTTGTTTTTCAACCTGTTTCAATGTAATGCGGTCGTCTTTTGATTCATTGAAAATATCTTCATGAATTTGATTGATTCCATCAAATACAACGATCAACTTCCAATTCGGATCGGTTTGATTTTTTATACTTTGAATACTTCTTGCCAAAGACAATCGGTTAATCGATGGAACAACAAACGTGACGTACATAACAAGAAGTAAAATAAAATTGTATTATAAAAAACGAATCATGATAACGATTGAATTCAATAAATGGAGCGGGCGTTTGGGCAATAGATTGATGATTTTGTGCAATGCGATTGAGTATGCACAACGTCACAAACATTCTAAGATATCATTTCATGATATTCAACAAAGTACAAAAAATTTTAATTTTAATGCAAGAGATGACATATTTAGAAATAAAGAAATAACATTACACGGGAACAATGATGCATTTATAAAGTCGATGTTTGTCTTGTATCGCAATGCGTATCCAGAAGTGATAGATGAAAAACCAAATGAAATCATAAATGGTTTCAGATTTGATTTTGATGTCAAAGGATTGTATTACAGTAATCACTCACATTTAAGGAAACTCGACGTTAAGGAAATAGCCAGCGTTTCGGGGGTACCCAACTCGATGAGAAAAGCTGGCTGGATTTTCCGACTTATGAGATGGCCTGAAATAAGGAAAATGACCGCTGGCTGCCTAGCTGGAGAGGCATTTCTTAAACTAAGAAAACTTTGCCGGAAAATTGACAAATATGGTATATTTAATGGGTTTTCATGATTTTTTGCACAAATCTTGTCTTAAAGGTTTAAGTTCCCGATAGTCTGTTTCAGAAATAATATCGTCATCAAAATCTTGCTTTCATTCTTTAAGCTGCGCACGGCTCTCAGGGTCCATTTTCTCGGAAAATGAACACCTTAAGAGAACGGGCTGGCTAGGTAAGGTGTCCACGTGGATGGTTATGGAATTCGCTGGCTGGCTCACGAGATCGCGGTCCACTATCCATAGCGTTCTCTTATGACGCTGACGCTGGCGGGGGGGGGAGGGGGGGTACCCAACTCGATGAGAAAAGCTGACTGACCTGGATTTCTCTGTTTTCTTACAGGTGGGTGATTACTGTATCATAAGATCATGCATACGATCGTTAGACCGATATTAAAAATCAAAGAAATATCAATACCAGATGATTGTTTGTTAATTCATATACGATGGGGAGACACCGCGAGATTTCCCAAACATTTACATTATGATCCTATGTTTGGATATTTTGCATTATCAAAAAGATTCTATGACTGTATAATACCAAAATATGAAAAATATGGATAATCGGTGAACCAGGCGACGTGTCGGATACTAATTTTGATTACATAGTTGAAAAGTATAAATCAAAGATAATTCAAATAGATCGCCACAATGACATCATAACAGTTGCTAGTTTGATCGCAAGTACAAATAATTTAGTTATCTCGAACTCAACCTTTTGTATTATGTTTTCATTATTGATGAGACCAGAGTCAACCGTATTTGTCCCGGAGATCCTTAATGGGATTAAATTGTACGAGAAGGTCTACGAAGGCTCACCATTCAAAGTGGAATACGTGAAACATTTATCTTCTCCTATATGATATATTTCTTTGTATCCATATGACTCCAATAATTCCAGCATATTTTGTGGATCTGAATTGCATTGTTTCATATTGGTTTCGTTCCATTCTAATTGAATCGTTGGATGCCATTTAGAAAGACATCTATGGGCACCCAATAATATATTGTATTCCCACCCTTCAGTGTCTATTTTTATAAAATGTATCGGAATGTTCTTTTCGAAAAATAGATTATCCAAGGTATCGGTTTGTATATCTATGGTGTACGCATTGTCGTTTGAAAATCGAATAGGTTGGTTGGACATGGTATGAAAACCATTATTGTGTTTGCATACGGTCAATTTATTAGCGTCCTTTTCTTTAGAGACAGCCATGTTAAATGTGTTTATGTTTTGAATATCATTGATTTTGATATTTTGTATTAAGATATCATATGTTTCTTTAAAAGGTTCAAAAGAGTAAAAAGTACACATCGGCAAATGTTTTGCTAATAAAGAATATAAACCGGACTGTGCACCAATGTCAACGATATTAACATTTTGATTTTTGGGTATCAAATCATAAAATGATTGTATACTATCCAGCTCTACCAAATTACCAGACCGTAAAAAAGTGCCTTTGGTCTTTTTCCAAGAATCTTCACAAACCATAATTGGTAACGATTGTTTTTCAAACGTGTAATGATACACACGAGACATGATGATGAGTGATAATATACGTAAAATGAAATTACCAAAATTAATAACGTATTATATGAAAAACATTACCGTATTTGGAATCGGTCGTTTGGGACTTGTATTGAGTCTTCTATTGGAATCTAAGGGATACAATATCATGGGCGTGGACATCTTTGAAAATTATGTAAAATTGATAAATGACAAAGAACTAAACTCCGACGAGCCATCGGTGAATGACTTATTAAGGTCTTCGAAAAATCTAAAAGCGACCACCAATATGGATGAAGGTGTCGATCACTCAGATATTTTATTCATTATGGTGCAAACTCCGAATTCGGGAGGTGATAAATTCTACGATCACAATGTGTTGTCCAATTTATTGACGTCTCTAAATTCAAAGAGAGTAAAAGATAAACACATCATAATCGGATGCACCGTCATGCCAGGGTATATAGAATCGATAGGTAAGGAATTGATAAAAGATTGCGAAGGATGTACGTTGAGTTACAACCCAGAATTCATAGCTCAAGGAGATATCTTCAATGGACTGTTGTATGCGGATATGGTATTACTAGGGACCGATAGCGAGAAGCTAGGTAAGATCATGACGGAGATTTATACGAATATCATGGACGTATGTCCAAAAATGTGCATCATGAGTCCGACGGAGGCGGAGATCGTGAAGATCTCTTTGAATTCGTATATAACAACCAAGATTGCATTTGCTAATACGATCGGCGATTTGTGCAAAAGGTACAATTGTGATAAAGATGTCGTTTTGGATGCGATCGGCAGCGATAGTCGTGTCGGGAATAAATATTTTAAATACGGATATTCCTATGGAGGACCGTGCTTTCCGAGAGACACCTTGGCTTTCAAACAATTGCTTGAACAAAACGATGTCTACTCTGGAATACTAGATGGAACGTACAAAAGCAATGAATTTCATATCAAAGAACAATCAAAAGACTACAGTGAGGATATCGTAACGTTTGAAAATGTTTGTTATAAAGAAAATTCAAAGGTTGCGATTATAGAAAACAGTGCGAAATTAAAGATCGCTGAACATCTTGTAAAACAAGGGAAGAAAGTGGTCATCAAGGACGTTTCAAGTATCATCAAAGAAGTTCAAAAAGAATACGGAAATATGTTTGAATATTATATAATATGACCTTATCGAATGAAATAAAAGAATACTGGAATAGACGTCCATGTAATATAAATCATTCTAAAAAAGAAAAGAACACAAAAGAATATTTTGACGAAGTAGAAGCCAAAAAGTATAAAGTAGAATATCACATACCAGGGTTTGCTGAGTTCGAAAAAACAAATGGATTAAAGATGTTGGAAGTTGGTTGTGGGATCGGTACGGATGCGACCAACTTTGCAAGACATGGTGCTATATACACCGGTATTGAGTTATCAGAGAACTCTTTAGAAATAACAAAAACAAGATTCGAGGTCTTTGATTTACAAGGTGATCTACGGTGTATGACCGGTGAAGACTTGGAGTATCATTTTGAATCGGAAAGTTTTGATTTGGTGTATTCATTCGGAGTCATTCATCATGCGGAGAACCCGGAGATCGTTTTTGATCAGATATACAAAGTTTTGAAAAAAGGGGGTACATTCAAATTCATGGTGTATGCAAAGAATTCGTGGAAAAAGTTTATGATTGATAATGAGTTGGATCAATATGAAGCTCAAAACCAATGTCCACAAGCACTAACGTATACAAAAGATGGTATATATGATCTACTAAAAGACAAATACGATAACATCGAAATCAAACAAGAACATATTTTCCCATATAAGATTGATGAGTATAAAGAAGGTCGATATGTGAAACATGAATATTTCGAATCTATACCCGAAGACGTGTTTCGGATATTAGAAGAAAACATTGGATGGCATTTATGTGTGACGTGTAAAAAAATGTGAAAATTTTAGTATTGTGAAATATAAATAGAGTCTTGCAAATGAGTGTACTTTTCGTTAATATAAGTCGGGTCACGTGTATTTTTGTGATCGATTTTTATAAAATTGTTACCTTTTAAAAATTCGCATATTGAATCGTCATTGCATTCGTCTGCACCCTCGTATTGCCAACCGTCACCTTCCACAGTGATATAAACGATTTTATTCAAGTACTCATTGCAACCTTTCAAAATATTTAAATCGGATCCCTGAGCGTCGATCTTGATGTAATCAATGTATTCAAACCTATCCCACGGAAATTGTTTGAAAAAATGATTGAGCGTACTAACATTCACCTCGATAACCTTTTTCAAACCACCAAAGCCTTGACCGGGACATCTAACATCATTTCCTCGTTCATCTATTGGCTTGAATAAACTGGATGTACCTGGATCGAAATTGTTTATATAAAATTTACGCTTGTCTAGTATAGTATCACTTAAAGCATATGGTTGCAACGAAAACCTTTTTTTGAATGGTCGTAATTTTTTGTTCGTCAATTTATCGAACACATCCGGATTTGGTTCGAATCCAAAAACCATTAAATCACTTTCGTGTGATAACCAATTGGTCGAATGAGGAGCGGTTTTAGACAAACCGATATCTATTTTGACATGTGTACAATCCATTGGAATTTCAATCATTAGTTATATTAACCAAAGACAATCCAATCCGACATCGGAACGAGTCCTTGTTTTTTCATACACTTCATAAAATATATTTCAGAAGACTCCGATAACAAGGCCGCTGAATAACTTAATGTGCTTCTAGAAGTCATCAATATGTCCGCATACACCATGGATGTATACGTGGTGAACAGGTCTTCATCTATATGAAATGAAACATCATGGTTTGTGTACTTTTCAATATTCAAACCTTTTTGAGAATAAATATGAAAATGTACATTGTAATACTTTCGTCGCAATTGATTCATTATATTCAAATACGAATCACCTTCCCAATCTCCTTTAAATTGTCTGCGTTGCATACATACTTCTCTATCATCTTGATTTTGTTTTCTAATATGTATCGCAACATTGCAATTTGACTTGTCTTCAAAAGGATTTTTTTTGTTTTCACGAAAGATACTTTTTAATCTAATAAGGTCATTTGAATACTTATCGATATTGAAAATGACATTATTATACAATTCTTGAATACTCAACATGTTAGCGGTTCCATCGTTAATTGAAAAATGATTTTTAATATTCATACAATCTTCACATTTGTCGATAAAATACGGATCGTTGTCATAATTATGTTCGATTGATTTTATAGGAGTGTATACAAATTGATCTTTATGATACAGAATCGAACATATGATTGTCAGAAATTGAGATCCAAATCCATCGGTTCGTGGTGGATTTGTGAAATGTTTCATATACTTTATATATTTATTAATTTTGGAAAATCAAGATTTGTTTTACATTGTCGATTATTACTAAACGGACTATTGAATGACCAATTTACGAAATGAAACATCACAAAATCTGTTTTGCTTGATATGTCTTTTTTGCAAAACGATTCAGGTACGTGCACACATATTGTCTCAACACTAGACACTTTATATATATTATTGCTCGCCATTCTTCGACCTCTCCACGAAATAAAATTACAACCATTTTTTACGACTTCAAAGTTATTAATATGTATTCTATCCTCACACAATTCATATAAATGCTTGATCGTCCAAGGTCCTAATGCATTCCAGTCTAAATGTTTACATCGATTTAGAACATTTTCAATATACTCAATACACATTTTAGAACAATATGATTTTTTTTTCATAAATATAGTTGCACATCCTAACTTATTTCCATTTGAGATACATCCTAATTTAGATATATCTTGATAATTGGTTTTAAATTCAACATCTATATGAATATCTTTATCAGTTGACATCATAAAATTGTAAATCTGGGACAAATCTTTGATGAGAATTACATCACCATCAATCCAAAAACCTCCATAACTGTGAAGAACATTAAATCGGATAACATCACTTTTGTGATTATATGCTAAAGAAGTGTATCTTGAATGCAAATTACAAAAATCATAGACATTTTCATCGTCAAGTAAAATTAAATCTATATCGTAAAGTGCACATATCTTTCGATTATGATTATATATATATTTCAGCATATTCGGCATTTTATCTAAGCCTTGACCCCAATATTGAAAAACGTTCAGTTTTTGTCATTATTATACATATATAATAATGACAAAAAAATTAATTGTTACGACCACTATAAATGAACCAACTAAGGCCGTCAGAGCATACAGTCAAATGGACGATTGGGATTTCCTCGTAGTTGGAGATTTGAAAACACCAAAGCAATCGTATGATGATATGAATTGTATATATTTAAAAGAAGAAGAACAGGAAAGACTTGATAAATCATTATCAGATCTAATAGGGTGGAACTGTATACAACGGAGAAATTTTGGATTTTTATATGCATTGAAAAATAAATACGATTTAATTGCTACAGTAGACGACGACAATATCCCATTAGAGAATTGGGGAAAGATATGTAAAGATGATAAGATACGAGTATATTCTACAAGCAATTGTAACTTCTTCGATCCTTTAAGTGTAACAAATTACAATTATTTATGGCATAGAGGATTCCCGCTTCAACATATTCGAGAAAAAAATGATGTCCATTTTACATATATACAAAATCATAAATTTGACATTTACGCAAATTTGTGGAATGGAGATCCAGACATAGATGCAATATGTAGAATGATTCACAAGCCTGAATGCAAATTTGATACAAACTTTTGGTACACAAGTGAGCAAATATCACCTTTTAATAGTCAAAATACAATTCTGACCAATAAAGCATTACGTCATTATTTCATGTTCGATAACGTTGGTAGAATGGACGATATATATGCAAGTTATATTTTACAAAAGAAAGGTTTCAAAGTTTTATTTGGTCCTTCAACAGTATATCAAGAAAGAAATAAACATAATCTCACAGAAGATATGGTAAAAGAATATAATGGATACGAAAACGTTCAAAATATATTGGAAGATGAAACTTTCATACCTATGGAAGCATATAATAGATATCTCGAAGTGTGTTCTAATTATTGCTAAGAATAACTCAAATGACAAAAAAATTGCTAGTATATGCTACATTGTCCTCTATTGAATCGATCCCTATGTACTCATCTCCCAAATAACCTCGAAGATACACTTTGGTATCACATTGCTCATACACATCGTACACCGCTGAGCAGATCTGATTCCGAATGGTTTTCAAATATCTTTCTCGATCTTCCATGAAACACACGATGTCCGGATATGAATCGCAACATTACAAATTGATGCGTCTTCAAAAGGATTTTTTTTGTTTTCACTAAAGATACTTTTTAATCTAACAAGGTCATTTGAATACTTATCGATATTGAAAATGACATTATTATACAATTCTGGAATACTCATCATGTTAGCGGTTCTATCGTTTAACAAAAAATGATTTTTGATATTCATACAATCTTCACATTTGTCGATAAAAGATGGATCGTTGTCATAATTATGTTCGATTGATTTCATAGGAGTGTATACAAATTGATCTTTATGATACAAAATCGAACATATGATTGTCAGAAATTGAGATCCAAATCCATCGGTTCGTGGTGGATTTGTGAAATATTTCATATACTTTATATATTTATTAATTTTGGAAAATCAAGATTTGTTTTACATTGTCGATTATTACTAAACGGACTATTGAATGACCAATTTACGAAATGAAACATCACAAAATCTGTTTTGCTTGATATGTCTTTTTTGCAAAACGATTCAGGTACGTGCACACATATTGTCTCAACACTAGACACTTTATATATATTCTTGCTCGCCATTCTTCTACCTCGGTACGGTTGGATGATATCGCTCGTCTTGATCTTTTCAGGGACTTTATCAGGGATTGTTTCTTCTAATGTGGAACTGTAACAATTACGAAATCCGTACACATCGTAATTTGTATTTCTTATATAATCATGCAGTTTACAATTTGGTATATGTAGAAATTCATCAAGATCTGCGAATATCATATAATCGGTAGCAGAATCAAAATAATACAATGCATGATGCATTTGACCGACTTGTGCATGATGTTTATTACCCATGGAATAAGCATAATTCCATTCAATCAAAGTCACGTCATGGTAATTAAAATTTGCAATTACATTGTCATTCAAAATACCATTGTAATATATGTAAAAATGTTCCACTTTTTGTTTTGAATAGTAATCATAAATCAAATGAAAATTCTTAAAATCATTGAAACACAACGTAGTGTACGAAAGAAAATATTTGTCTTGTGAATCAACATTAGTAAGTGTATATTCCACAGTGTGACCACCATATGTAATTGAAAATTTAACCGATTGATGATATGTATTTGTTTTGAATACGATTACATCTATGTGAGTGATACCATTTTCTTTTATATGTCTGGTTTTAAACTGTACAATTATATTCGAGAATTGTATATCGTTAATATCAAATCGAGTATCATATATAGGGCATATTAGATATAAACACATGTTTTTTAAAAAAATATCGAAAAACAATACTTTATCATGTGATATCAAAGGAAACGTTTTCGGTTTAATTATTCGCATATAATATATACAATGATATATGTTACATATATCGGTAGATTTGGAAATAATCTATTCCAGTATTCGTTGGCTAGAATAATAGACAAATTATACAATACCGGTTTCAGTTGTGAACCAATTAAGGGACTAAATATTGATACATATAAATACCGGTGAATGCTCACAAATTATCAAAAAGTCATAATGAATATATTTCATCAAATAATCAAAAATCTATATTATTTGGAAAGTATTTCGATAATAAATTATGAACATATCTTTGCTGATCTGAATTATTCATGATTTCTGGTATATACTCACCTTTTGTATTTTGGTCATACTCATAGAAATTATAGAGAAAATCTATATGTTCTTGTTTTTCATTTTTGATATAGCGTTTATTGAAAATTCCATGTTGACTATGATATTTTATAACAAACAACATTTTTTCAGGTAGATAAGGTTTTAATCGATTATAACAATATTCATCATGATTCCAATTTTGAACACTTTGATTTAAAGTTTCATTAAATTCTAATATCTCATTGCAGCATACTATATTTTCGGGGTTCTCTCCTATATTTTCTAATAATTTGCCTAAATCATGAATAAAAGCTAATACAAACAAATCCTCATCAGATTCATTATTGAGTAACATACCATTAAATACTTGCCAAGAATGAATATATTGTGATGTATTAAATAATTTGTCATCAGTTGGATCGATACAATATTTTAAATTATTGACTAAGAAATTAATGGAGACATTAGTATAAATATAATTGTTCTCATATTTATCAGCCAATTTAGCAATATCTTCATTTGTTTGATGAGAATGTTTGGTCCAAATTTTTTTCGCATTTCTTATAAATTCGCTATCTTCATTCTTCATATTATAAATGACGATATCTGAAGAATTGTTCAAACTTCTTATTAAATTTATATAATCATTTGTGAATTTTAATTTATCACGATATACTTTTTTTGTATAATTTTCAGTGAAAGACATATATATATATATATTTACTTATTTATTTTTCACTGCTCGAATATATTCATCTTCACTAATCAAATTTGCCTTTCTAAATATTTCAAATCTTGCATTGTAATTATGAATGATACTATCTCTGTGTTCTATAAATGATTTGAAAATTAAGAATTCATCTTTTAAATTATTATCAAAATTCCAACCACAATATATATATTTTTTGGAAAATTTACAAATTCTCATATCATTTTCTTTTTTTATTAATTCATTTATTACCGATTGATCCCAACCATTTGACATTATCAAAGTTGTTAACGCTTTTTCAAAAAATTTAAGTGTTTTATAAGTGCAATTTATCAAAATTATACCAATATTATATTCGTTATTGATATTATTATCAGCAAAACATAAATCACATGTCATATAATCATTAAAGAAATTTATCAACTCACATCTTTTATTTTTATTTATAAATAAAGTTGCATCCGTAAATATGATATTTTTTCCAAGATTTTCTTTGATTTTTTTAATTATCAATTCTATTTTGATTGAGACACCAGAATTAAACGTGTGACCTTTCTTTGGATCTAAGTTATTTATTTTTATTCCTTCAACATTGAATATATCACTCAAGTTTTCTCTAATATGTTGATTGTAATATTCATAAATATCTGAATAAAAGTATATGAATTTTGATATTCCAACATATTCGTGCATATATATTATTATTTATAAAATGTAATCGTTAGTTAAGTTATAACATGCCATTAACAAATTGATACAAGACAACTGTATATATGACGGAGCATAATCTGTCAAAATTTTGTTGACGTGTTCTACAAGATAATATCAATTTCTAAATCACAAAAAAATTACTAGTATATGCTACATTGTCCTCTATCGAGTCTATCCCTATATACTCATCTGCATACAGACCTCGAAGATACACTTTGGTATCACATTGCTCATACATATCGTATACCGCTGAGCAGATCTGATTCCGAATGGTTTTCAAATATCTTTCTCGATCTTCCATGAAACACACGATATCCGTATACATATCCAGTAGGTCCGCAGATTCGATCAAATACGCTTCCAATGTGATTCCATTGAAATGTATATCGACCGATGCATCCAACACGGTGCTACGCAAAACCTCATCGTGGTATATGTCGATCTCTGCTTTCAGAATCCGAATCACACGTTCATCTTCCTTGGTGAAGATAGCACCCCATCGCAAGACCGCAAACTTATAATCCTTTTCATACAACAAACGATCAACAAACAAGATTTTGAAAATCTGGATGCAATAATCAAAGTTAGTCTTGTCGGTGAACCCGAAGCTGAACAAGGTCTGTGTGATGGTCATCAGATGGGTATGTCGTTTGCGGTGATCATCGCTATCTTCTAAAGGATTCTTCAGATTATCTTTCAAAAACATAAAAGAGAATTGTTGCAAATCCAACACAGAATGAAACATATAATCAGTCAACTCTTGATTGTAATAGGCATCAAACATCGCAGTGTCGTCAATCGATAGAGAATCTTCTATTTCACTATCTAATACTTCGACGGTGTCCAAACATTCAAACATTTTCAAGATCAATTCAAAGGGTACGTGATGCAAAGTAAACATTTTTAGAAAAATACGACTAATGCGAATAATCCGACTTTTATAGTCTTTGAAAAAACAATTTTACAAACCGATAACAATGATTCAGTTCGAATGACCAATCGTTTGATTGAAAATTCAAAGAATCGAACATAGATCTATTGATAAATCTGAGAATCAATAACAATCGAACGATCAAAAAAATTGAATCGATACTCGATAGATTGAAAATTCAAAGAATCAAACATGGATCTATTGAAAAATCTGGGGAATCATTAACATTCAAAGAATCAAAAAAATTGAATAGATACTCGATAGATTGAAAATTCAAAGAATCAAACATGGATATATTGAAAAATCTGGGGAATCATTAACAAACGTTCGATCGAAAATGATAATTCTAATCGAACCAAATAAATTCAAGATTGAATAATCCGATCGCGTCAAACATTCAACGACAATGGATAATCGACAACTCGGTGAGATTAAAATACACCAGACACAACCATTTCGCACTGAAGTCACACACCCGCCGCCAGCTCCTCGTAAACCACTGCCGACCGTGCAACGATTTCACTTTTCTATTTCACACAAAGAAGCCAAGAAGCTGTTTTTTTAGTGAAGAGGTAATACGTTTTCCTAAGCTTGCGACTTGGAATTTCTGACTGCCTTCTTTTCTTTTGAGCCGTCCCGCGAACGCATCTCAGATATTAAACGTTTACCTTGCTGTCTAAGAGCCTACGTCTTGGAATTACTGACTGACTTCTTT